>OZ059903.1:27850458-28422589 GCA_964057215.1 Oscheius myriophilus
TTGAAAATACCTCAAAATGTTTTCTCTCCGGGGAGAGAAAACAAATTGAAAATACCTCAAAATGTTTTCTCTCCGGGGAGAGAAAACAAATTAAAAAAAAAACTCAAAATGTTTTCTCTCCGGGGAGAGAAAACAAATTAAAAAAACCTCAAAATGTTTTCTCTCCGAGGAGAAAAAACAAATTGAAAATACCTCAAAATGTTTTCTCTCCGGGGAGAGAAAACAAATTGAAAATACCTCAAAATGTTTTCTCTCCGGGGAGAGAAAACAAATTAAAAAAACCTCAAAATGTTTTCTCTCCGAGGAGAAAAAACAAATTGAAAATACCTCAAAATGTTTTCTCTCCGGGGAGAGAAAACAAATTTTAAAAAAAACCTCAAAATGTTTTCTCTCCGGGGAGAGAAAACAAATTAAAAAAACCTCAAAATGTTTTCTCTCCGGGGAGAGAAAACAAATTAAAAAAAAACTCAAAATGTTTTCTCTCCGGGGAGAGAAAACAAATTGAAAATACCTCAAAATGTTTTCTCTCCGGGGAGAGAAAACAAATTAAAAAAACCTCAAAATGTTTTCTCTCCGGGGAGAGAAAACAAATTAAAAAAAAACTCAAAATGTTTTCTCTCCGGGGAGAGAAAACAAATTGAAAATACCTCAAAATGTTTTCTCTCCGGGGAGAGAAAACAAATTGAAAATACCTCAAAATGTTTTCTCTCCGGGGAGAGAAAACAAATTAAAAAAACCTCAAAATGTTTTCTCTCCGAGGAGAAAAAACAAATTGAAAATACCTCAAAATGTTTTCTCTCCGGGGAGAGAAAACAAATTTTAAAAAAAACCTCAAAATGTTTTCTCTCCGGGGAGAGAAAACAAATTAAAAAAACCTCAAAATGTTTTCTCTCCGGGGAGAGAAAACAAATTAAAAAAAAACTCAAAATGTTTTCTCTCCGGGGAGAGAAAACAAATTGAAAATACCTCAAAATGTTTTCTCTCCGGGGAGAGAAACAAATTAAAAAAACCTCAAAATGTTTTCTCTCCGGGGAGAGAAAACAAATTAAAAAAAAACTCAAAATGTTTTCTCTCCGGGGAGAGAAAACAAATTGAAAATACCTCAAAATGTTTTCTCTCCGGGGAGAGAAAACAAATTAAAAAAACCTCAAAATGTTTTCTCTCCGAGGAGAAAAAACAAATTGAAAATACCTCAAAATGTTTTCTCTCCGGGGAGAGAAAACAAATTTTAAAAAAAACCTCAAAATGTTTTCTCTCCGGGGAGAGAAAACAAATTTTTAAAAAACCTCAAAATGTTTTCTCTCCGGGGAGAGAAAACAAATTGAAGATACCTCAAAATGTTTTCTCTCCGGGGAGAGAAAACAAATTGAAAATACCTCAAAATGTTTTCTCTCCGGGGAGAGAAAACAAATTAAAAATACCTCAAAATGTTTTCCCTCCGGGGAGAGAAAACAAATTCAAAAAAAACCTCAAAATGTTTTCTCTCCGGGGAGAGAAAACAAATTTTAAAAAAACCTCAAAATGTTTTCTCTCCGGGGAGAGAAAACAAATTGAAAAAACCTCAAAATGTTTTCTCTCCGGGGAGAGAAAACAAATTGAAAAAACCTCAAAATGTTTTCTCTCCGAGGAGAAAAAACAAATTGAAAATACCTCAAAATGTTTTCTCTCCGGGGAGAGAAAACAAATTTAAAAAAAATCTCAAAATGTTTTCTCTCCGGGGAGAGAAAAGAAATTAAAAATACCTCAAAATGTTTTCTCTCCGGGGAGAGAAAACAAATTAAAAATACCTCAAAATGTTTTCTCTCCGGGGAGAGAAAACAAATTAAAAATACCTCAAAATGTTTTCTCTTCGGGGAGAGAAAACAAATTGAAAATACCTCAAAATGTTTTCCCTCCGGGGAGAGAAAACAAATTTTAAAAAAACCTCAAAATGTTTTCCCTCCGGGGAGAGAAAACAAATTCAAAAAAAACCTCAAAATGTTTTCTCTCCGGGGAGAGAAAACAAATTGAAAAAACCTCAAAATGTTTTCTCTCCGGGGAGAGAAAACAAATTGAAAAAACCTCAAAATGTTTTCTCTCCGAGGAGAAAAAACAAATTGAAAATACCTCAAAATGTTTTCTCTCCGGGGAGAGAAAACAAATTTTAAAAAAACCTCAAAATGTTTTCTCTCCGGGGAGAAAAAACAAATTGAAAATACCTCAAAATGTTTTCCCTCCGGGGAGAGAAAACAAATTTTAAAAAAACCTCAAAATGTTTTCTTTCCGGGGAGAAAAAACAAATTGAAAAAACCTCAAAATGTTTTCTCTCCGGGGAGAGAAAACAAATTGAAAATACCTCAAAATGTTTTCTCTCCGGGGAGAGAAAACAAATTGAAAAAACCTCAAAATGTTTTCTCTCCGAGGAGAAAAAACAAATTGAAAATACCTCAAAATGTTTTCTCTCCGGGGAGAGAAAACAAATTGAAAAAACCTCAAAATGTTTTCCCTCCGGGGAGAGAAAACAAATTTTAAAAAAACCTCAAAATGTTTTCTTTCCGGGGAGAAAAAACAAATTGAAAATACCTCAAAATGTTTTCTCTCCGAGGAGAAAAAACAAATTGAAAATACCTCAAAATGTTTTCTCTCCGGGGAGAGAAAACAAATTGAAAAAACCTCAAAATGTTTTCTCTCCGAGGAGAAAAAACAAATTGAAAATACCTCAAAATGTTTTCTCTCCGGGGAGAGAAAACAAATTTTAAAAAAACCTCAAAATGTTTTCTCTCCGGGGAGAGAAAACAAATTTTTAAAAAACCTCAAAATGTTTTCTCTCCGGGGAGAGAAAACAAATTAAAAATACCTCAAAATGTTTTCCCTCCGGGGAGAGAAAACAAATTGAAAAACCTCAAAATGTTTTCTCTTCGGGGAGAGAAAACAAATTGAAAAACCTCAAAATGTTTTCTCTCCGAGGAGAAAAAACAAATTGAAAATACCTCAAAATGTTTTCTCTCCGGGGAGAGAAAACAAATTTTAAAAAAACCTCAAAATGTTTTCTCTCCGGGGAGAGAAAACAAATTTTTAAAAAACCTCAAAATGTTTTCTCTCCGGGGAGAGAAAACAAATTAAAAATACCTCAAAATGTTTTCCCTCCGGGGAGAGAAAACAAATTGAAAAACCTCAAAATGTTTTCTCTTCGGGGAGAGAAAACAAATTGAAAAACCTCAAAATGTTTTCCCTCCGGGGAGAGAAAACAAATTCAAAAAAAACCTCAAAATGTTTTCCCTCCGGGGAGAGAAAACAAATTCAAAAAAAACCTCAAAATGTTTTCTCTTCGGGGAGAGAAAACAAATTGAAAATACCTCAAAATGTTTTCCCTCCGGGGAGAGAAAACAAATTCAAAAAAAACCTCAAAATGTTTTCTCTCCGGGGAGAGAAAACAAATTTTAAAAAAACCTCAAAATGTTTTCTCTCCGGGGAGAGAAAACAAATTGAAAAAACCTCAAAATGTTTTCTCTCCGAGGAGAAAAAACAAATTGAAAATACCTCAAAATGTTTTCTCTCCGGGGAGAGAAAACAAATTTTAAAAAAACCTCAAAATGTTTTCTCTCCGGGGAGAGAAAACAAATTTAAAAAATATCTCAAAATGTTTTCTCTCCGGGGAGAGAAAACAAATTTAAAAAAAATCTCAAAATGTTTTCTCTCCGGGGAGAGAAAACAAATTAAAAAAAAATCTCAAAATTTTTTCTCTCCGGGGAGCGAAAACAAATTGAAAAACCTCAAAATGTTTTCTCTCCGAGGAGAAAAAACAAATTGAAAATACCTCAAAATGTTTTCTCTCCGGGGAGAGAAAACAAATTTTAAAAAAACCTCAAAATGTTTTCTCTCCGGGGAGAGAAAACAAATTTTAAAAAAACCTCAAAATGTTTTCTCTCCGGGGAGAAAAAACAAATTGAAAATACCTCAAAATGTTTTCCCTCCGGGGAGAGAAAACAAATTTTAAAAAAACCTCAAAATGTTTTCTTTCCGGGGAGAAAAAACAAATTGAAAAAACCTCAAAATGTTTTCTCTCCGGGGAGAGAAAACAAATTGAAAATACCTCAAAATGTTTTCTCTCCGGGGAGAGAAAACAAATTGAAAAAACCTCAAAATGTTTTCTCTCCGAGGAGAAAAAACAAATTGAAAATACCTCAAAATGTTTTCTCTCCGGGGAGAGAAAACAAATTGAAAAAACCTCAAAATGTTTTCCCTCCGGGGAGAGAAAACAAATTTTAAAAAAACCTCAAAATGTTTTCTTTCCGGGGAGAAAAAACAAATTGAAAATACCTCAAAATGTTTTCTCTCCGAGGAGAAAAAACAAATTGAAAATACCTCAAAATGTTTTCTCTCCGGGGAGAGAAAACAAATTTTAAAAAAACCTCAAAATGTTTTCTCTCCGGGGAGAGAAAACAAATTTTTAAAAAACCTCAAAATGTTTTCTCTCCGGGGAGAGAAAACAAATTAAAAATACCTCAAAATGTTTTCCCTCCGGGGAGAGAAAACAAATTGAAAAACCTCAAAATGTTTTCTCTTCGGGGAGAGAAAACAAATTGAAAAACCTCAAAATGTTTTCTCTCCGAGGAGAAAAAACAAATTGAAAATACCTCAAAATGTTTTCTCTCCGGGGAGAGAAAACAAATTTTAAAAAAACCTCAAAATGTTTTCTCTCCGGGGAGAGAAAACAAATTTTTAAAAAACCTCAAAATGTTTTCTCTCCGGGGAGAGAAAACAAATTAAAAATACCTCAAAATGTTTTCCCTCCGGGGAGAGAAAACAAATTGAAAAACCTCAAAATGTTTTCTCTTCGGGGAGAGAAAACAAATTGAAAAACCTCAAAATGTTTTCCCTCCGGGGAGAGAAAACAAATTCAAAAAAAACCTCAAAATGTTTTCCCTCCGGGGAGAGAAAACAAATTCAAAAAAAACCTCAAAATGTTTTCTCTTCGGGGAGAGAAAACAAATTGAAAATACCTCAAAATGTTTTCCCTCCGGGGAGAGAAAACAAATTCAAAAAAAACCTCAAAATGTTTTCTCTCCGGGGAGAGAAAACAAATTTTAAAAAAACCTCAAAATGTTTTCTCTCCGGGGAGAGAAAACAAATTGAAAAAACCTCAAAATGTTTTCTCTCCGAGGAGAAAAAACAAATTGAAAATACCTCAAAATGTTTTCTCTCCGGGGAGAGAAAACAAATTTTAAAAAAACCTCAAAATGTTTTCTCTCCGGGGAGAGAAAACAAATTTAAAAAAAATCTCAAAATGTTTTCTCTCCGGGGAGAGAAAACAAATTTAAAAAAAATCTCAAAATGTTTTCTCTCCGGGGAGAGAAAACAAATTAAAAAAAAATCTCAAAATTTTTTCTCTCCGGGGAGCGAAAACAAATTGAAAAACCTCAAAATGTTTTCTCTCCGAGGAGAAAAAACAAATTGAAAATACCTCAAAATGTTTTCTCTCCGGGGAGAGAAAACAAATTTTAAAAAAACCTCAAAATGTTTTCTCTCCGGGGAGAGAAAACAAATTTTAAAAAAACCTCAAAATGTTTTCTCTCCGGTGAGAAAACAAATTTAAAAAAAATCTCAAAATGTTTTCTCTCCGGGGAGAGAAAACAAATTAAAAATACCTCAAAATGTTTTCTCTCCGGGGAGAGAAAACAAATTAAAAATACCTCAAAATGTTTTCTCTCCGGGGAGAGAAAACAAATTAAAAATACCTCAAAATGTTTTCCCTCCGGGGAGAGAAAACAAATTGAAAAACCTCAAAATGTTTTCTCTTCGGGGAGAGAAAACAAATTGAAAATACCTCAAAATGTTTTCCCTCCGGGGAGAGAAAACAAATTTTAAAAAAAACCTCAAAATGTTTTCCCTCCGGGGAGAGAAAACAAATTCAAAAAAAACCTCAAAATGTTTTCTCTCCGGGGAGAGAAAACAAATTGAAAAAACCTCAAAATGTTTTCTCTCCGAGGAGAAAAAACAAATTGAAAATACCTCAAAATGTTTTCTCTCCGGGGAGAGAAAACAAATTTTAAAAAAACCTCAAAATGTTTTCTCTCCGGGGAGAGAAAACAAATTGAAAAAACCTCAAAATGTTTTCTCTCCGGGGAGAAAAAACAAATTGAAAATACCTCAAAATGTTTTCCCTCCGGGGAGAGAAAACAAATTTTAAAAAAACCTCAAAATGTTTTCCCTCCGGGGAGAGAAAACAAATTCAAAAAAAACCTCAAAATGTTTTCTCTCCGGGGAGAGAAAACAAATTGAAAAAACCTCAAAATGTTTTCTCTCCGGGGAGAGAAAACAAATTTTAAAAAAACCTCAAAATGTTTTCTCTCCGGGGGGAGAAAACAAATTGAAAATACCTCAAAATGTTTTCTCTCCGGGGAGAGAAAACAAATTGAAAAAACCTCAAAATGTTTTCTCTCCGAGGAGAAAAAACAAATTGAAAATACCTCAAAATGTTTTCTCTCCGGGGAGAGAAAACAAATTGAAAATACCTCAAAATGTTTTCTCTCCGGGGAGAGAAAACAAATTGAAAATACCTCAAAATGTTTTCTCTCCGGGGAGAGAAAACAAATTGAAAATACCTCAAAATGTTTTCTCTCCGGGGAGAGAAAACAAATTGAAAATACCTCAAAATGTTTTCTCTCCGGGGAGAGAAAACAAATTGAAAATACCTCAAAATGTTTTCTCTCCGGGGAGAGAAAACAAATTGAAAATACCTCAAAATGTTTTCTCTCCGGGGAGAGAAAACAAATTAAAAATACCTCAAAATGTTTTCTCTCCGGGGAGAGAAAACAAATTAAAAATACCTCAAAATGTTTTCCCTCCGGGGAGAGAAAACAAATTGAAAAACCTCAAAATGTTTTCTCTTCGGGGAGAGAAAACAAATTGAAAATACCTCAAAATGTTTTCCCTCCGGGGAGAGAAAACAAATTTTAAAAAAAACCTCAAAATGTTTTCCCTCCGGGGAGAGAAAACAAATTCAAAAAAAACCTCAAAATGTTTTCTCTCCGGGGAGAGAAAACAAATTGAAAAAACCTCAAAATGTTTTCTCTCCGGGGAGAGAAAACAAATTGAAAAAACCTCAAAATGTTTTCTCTCCGAGGAGAAAAAACAAATTGAAAATACCTCAAAATGTTTTCTCTCCGAGGAGAAAAAACAAATTGAAAATACCTCAAAATGTTTTCTCTCCGAGGAGAAAAAACAAATTGAAAATACCTCAAAATGTTTTCTCTCCGGGGAGAGAAAACAAATTCAAAAAAAACCTCAAAATGTTTTCTCTCCGGGGAGAGAAAACAAATTGAAAAAACCTCAAAATGTTTTCTCTCCGGGGAGAGAAAACAAATTGAAAAAACCTCAAAATGTTTTCTCTCCGAGGAGAAAAAACAAATTGAAAATACCTCAAAATGTTTTCTCTCCGAGGAGAAAAAACAAATTGAAAATACCTCAAAATGTTTTCTCTCCGAGGAGAAAAAACAAATTGAAAATACCTCAAAATGTTTTCTCTCCGGGGAGAGAAAACAAATTGAAAAAACCTCAAAATGTTTTCTCTCCGGGGAGAGAAAACAAATTTTAAAAAAACCTCAAAATGTTTTCTCTCCGGGGGGAGAAAACAAATTGAAAATACCTCAAAATGTTTTCTCTCCGGGGAGAGAAAACAAATTGAAAAAACCTCAAAATGTTTTCTCTCCGAGGAGAAAAAACAAATTGAAAATACCTCAAAATGTTTTCTCTCCGGGGAGAGAAAACAAATTGAAAATACCTCAAAATTTTTTCTCTCCGGGGAGAGAAAACAAATTGAAAATACCTCAAAATGTTTTCTCTCCGGGGAGAGAAAACAAATTGAAAATACCTCAAAATGTTTTCTCTCCGGGGAGAGAAAACAAATTGAAAAAACCTCAAAATGTTTTCTCTCCGAGGAGAAAAAACAAATTGAAAATACCTCAAAATGTTTTCTCTCCGAGGAGAAAAAACAAATTGAAAATACCTCAAAATGTTTTCTCTCCGGGGAGAGAAAACAAATTGAAAATACCTCAAAATGTTTTCTCTCCGGGGAGAGAAAACAAATTGAAAAAACCTCAAAATGTTTTCTCTCCGAGGAGAAAAAACAAATTGAAAATACCTCAAAATGTTTTCTCTCCGGGGAGAGAAAACAAATTTTAAAAAAACCTCAAAATGTTTTCTCTCCGGGGAGAGAAAACAAATTAAAAATACCTCAAAATGTTTTCTCTCCGGGGAGAGAAAACAAATTGAAAAAACCTCAAAATGTTTTCTCTCCGAGGAGAAAAAACAAATTGAAAATACCTCAAAATGTTTTCTCTCCGGGGAGAGAAAACAAATTTTAAAAAAACCTCAAAATGTTTTCTCTCCGGGGAGAGAAAACAAATTTTAAAAAAACCTCAAAATGTTTTCTCTCCGAGGAGAAAAAACAAATTGAAAATACCTCAAAATGTTTTCTCTCCGGGGAGAGAAAACAAATTCAAAAAAAACCTCAAAATGTTTTCTCTCCGGGGAGAGAAAACAAATTTTAAAAAAACCTCAAAATGTTTTCTCTCCGGGGAGAGAAAACAAATTGAAAAAACCTCAAAATGTTTTCTCTCCGGGGAGAGAAAACAAATTGAAAAAACCTCAAAATGTTTTCTCTCCGAGGAGAAAAAACAAATTGAAAATACCTCAAAATGTTTTCTCTCCGGGGAGAGAAAACAAATTTTAAAAAAACCTCAAAATGTTTTCTCTCCGGGGAGAGAAAACAAATTGAAAAAACCTCAAAATGTTTTCTCTCCGGGGAGAGAAAACAAATTTAAAAAAAATCTCAAAATGTTTTCTCTCCGGGGAGAGAAAACAAATTTAAAAAAAATCTCAAAATGTTTTCTCTCCGGGGAGAGAAAACAAATTTAAAAAAAATCTCAAAATGTTTTCTCTCCGGGGAGAGAAAAGAAATTGAAAAAACCTCAAAATGTTTTCTCTCCGGGGAGAGAAAACAAATTGAAAAAACCTCAAAATGTTTTCTCTCCGAGGAGAAAAAACAAATTGAAAATACCTCAAAATGTTTTCTCTCCGGGGAGAGAAAACAAATTTTAAAAAAACCTCAAAATGTTTTCTCTCCGGGGAGAAAACAAATTTAAAAAAAATCTCAAAATGTTTTCTCTCCGGGGAGAGAAAAGAAATTGAAAAAACCTCAAAATGTTTTCTCTCCGGGGAGAGAAAACAAATTGAAAAAACCTCAAAATGTTTTCTCTCCGAGGAGAAAAAACAAATTGAAAATACCTCAAAATGTTTTCTCTCCGGGGAGAGAAAACAAATTTTAAAAAAACCTCAAAATGTTTTCTCTCCGGTGAGAAAACAAATTTAAAAAAAATCTCAAAATGTTTTCTCTCCGGGGAGAGAAAACAAATTAAAAATACCTCAAAATGTTTTCTCTCCGGGGAGAGAAAACAAATTAAAAATACCTCAAAATGTTTTCTCTCCGGGGAGAGAAAACAAATTAAAAATACCTCAAAATGTTTTCTCTCCGGGGAGAGAAAACAAATTTTAAAAAAACCTCAAAATGTTTTCTCTCCGGTGAGAAAACAAATTTAAAAAAAATCTCAAAATGTTTTCTCTCCGGGGAGAGAAAACAAATTAAAAATAACTCAAAATGTTTTCTCTCCGGGGAGAGAAAACAAATTAAAAATACCTCAAAATGTTTTCTCTCCGGGGAGAGAAAACAAATTAAAAATACCTCAAAATGTTTTCCCTCCGGAGAGAGAAAACAAATTGAAAAACCTCAAAATGTTTTCTCTTCGGGGAGAGAAAACAAATTGAAAATACCTCAAAATGTTTTCCCTCCGGGGAGAGAAAACAAATTTTAAAAAAACCTCAAAATGTTTTCCCTCCGGGGAGAGAAAACAAATTCAAAAAAAACCTCAAAATGTTTTCTCTCCGGGGAGAGAAAACAAATTGAAAAAACCTCAAAATGTTTTCTCTCCGAGGAGAAAAAACAAATTGAAAATACCTCAAAATGTTTTCTCTCCGGGGAGAGAAAACAAATTTTAAAAAAACCTCAAAATGTTTTCTCTCCGGGGAGAGAAAACAAATTGAAAAAACCTCAAAATGTTTTCTCTCCGGGGAGAAAAAACAAATTGAAAATACCTCAAAATGTTTTCCCTCCGGGGAGAGAAAACAAATTCAAAAAAAACCTCAAAATGTTTTCTCTCCGGGGAGAGAAAACAAATTGAAAAAACCTCAAAATGTTTTCTCTCCGGGGAGAGAAAACAAATTGAAAAAACCTCAAAATGTTTTCTCTCCGAGGAGAAAAAACAAATTGAAGATACCTCAAAATGTTTTCTCTCCGGGGAGAGAAAACAAATTGAAGATACCTCAAAATGTTTTCTCTCCGGGGAGAGAAAACAAATTGAAAAAACCTCAAAATGTTTTCTCTCCGGGGAGAGAAAACAAATTGAAAAAACCTCAAAATGTTTTCTCTCCGGGGAGAGAAAACAAATTGAAAAAACCTCAAAATGTTTTCTCTCCGGGGAGAGAAAACAAATTGAAAAAACCTCAAAATGTTTTCTCTCCGGGGAGAGAAAACAAATTGAAAAAACCTCAAAATGTTTTCTCTCCGGGGAGAGAAAACAAATTGAAAAAACCTCAAAATGTTTTCTCTCCGGGGAGAGAAAACAAATTGAAAAAACCTCAAAATGTTTTCTCTCCGGGGAGAGAAAACAAATTGAAAAAACCTCAAAATGTTTTCTCTCCGAGGAGAAAAAACAAATTGAAAATACCTCAAAATGTTTTCTCTCCGGGGAGAGAAAACAAATTTTAAAAAAACCTCAAAATGTTTTCTCTCCGGTGAGAAAACAAATTTAAAAAAAATCTCAAAATGTTTTCTCTCCGGGGAGAGAAAACAAATTAAAAATACCTCAAAATGTTTTCTCTCCGGGGAGAGAAAACAAATTAAAAATACCTCAAAATGTTTTCTCTCCGGGGAGAGAAAACAAATTAAAAATAACTCAAAATGTTTTCTCTCCGGGGAGAGAAAACAAATTAAAAATACCTCAAAATGTTTTCTCTCCGGGGAGAGAAAACAAATTAAAAATAACTCAAAATGTTTTCTCTCCGGGGAGAGAAAACAAATTTTAAAAAAACCTCAAAATGTTTTCTCTCCGGGGAGAGAAAACAAATTAAAAATACCTCAAAATGTTTTCTCTCCGGGGAGAGAAAACAAATTAAAAATAACTCAAAATGTTTTCTCTCCGGGGAGAGAAAACAAATTAAAAATACCTCAAAATGTTTTCTCTCCGGGGAGAGAAAACAAATTAAAAATACCTCAAAATGTTTTCTCTTCGGGGAGAGAAAACAAATTGAAAATACCTCAAAATGTTTTCCCTCCGGGGAGAGAAAACAAATTTTAAAAAAACCTCAAAATGTTTTCCCTCCGGGGAGAGAAAACAAATTCAAAAAAAACCTCAAAATGTTTTCTCTCCGGGGAGAGAAAACAAATTGAAAAAACCTCAAAATGTTTTCTCTCCGAGGAGAAAAAACAAATTGAAAATACCTCAAAATGTTTTCTCTCCGGGGAGAGAAAACAAATTTTAAAAAAACCTCAAAATGTTTTCTCTCCGGGGAGAGAAAACAAATTGAAAAAACCTCAAAATGTTTTCTCTCCGGGGAGAAAAAACAAATTGAAAATACCTCAAAATGTTTTCCCTCCGGGGAGAGAAAACAAATTTTAAAAAAACCTCAAAATGTTTTCCCTCCGGGGAGAGAAAACAAATTCAAAAAAAACCTCAAAATGTTTTCTCTCCGGGGAGAGAAAACAAATTGAAAAAACCTCAAAATGTTTTCTCTCCGGGGAGAGAAAACAAATTGAAAAAACCTCAAAATGTTTTCCCTCCGGGGAGAGAAAACAAATTCAAAAAAAACCTCAAAATGTTTTCTCTCCGGGGAGAGAAAACAAATTGAAAAAACCTCAAAATGTTTTCTCTCCGAGGAGAAAAAACAAATTGAAGATACCTCAAAATGTTTTCTCTCCGGGGAGAGAAAACAAATTGAAAAAACCTCAAAATGTTTTCTCTCCGGGGAGAGAAAACAAATTGAAAAAACCTCAAAATGTTTTCTCTCCGGGGAGAAAAAACAAATTGAAAAAACCTCAAAATGTTTTCTCTCCGGGGAGAGAAAACAAATTGAAAAAACCTCAAAATGTTTTCTCTCCGGGGAGAGAAAACAAATTGAAAAAACCTCAAAATGTTTTCTCTCCGGGGAGAAAAAACAAATTGAAAAAACCTCAAAATGTTTTCTCTCCGGGGAGAGAAAACAAATTGAAAAAACCTCAAAATGTTTTCTCTCCGGGGAGAGAAAACAAATTTTTAAAAAACCTCAAAATGTTTTCTCTCCGGGGAGAGAAAACAAATTTTTAAAAAACCTCAAAATGTTTTCTCTCCGGGGAGAGAAAACAAATTTTTAAAAAACCTCAAAATGTTTTCTCTCCGGGGAGAGAAAACAAATTTTTAAAAAACCTCAAAATGTTTTCTCTCCGGGGAGAGAAAACAAATTTTTAAAAAACCTCAAAATGTTTTCTCTCCGGGGAGAGAAAACAAATTTTTAAAAAACCTCAAAATGTTTTCTCTCCGGGGAGAGAAAACAAATTTTAAAAAAACCTCAAAATGTTTTCTCTCCGGGGAGAGAAAAGAAATTAAAAATACCTCAAAATGTTTTCTCTCCGGGGAGAGAAAACAAATTAAAAATACCTCAAAATGTTTTCTCTCCGGGGAGAGAAAACAAATTGAAAATACCTCAAAATGTTTTCCCTCCGGGGAGAGAAAACAAATTGAAAAACCTCAAAATGTTTTCTCTCCGGGGAGAGAAAACAAATTAAAAATACCTCAAAATGTTTTCCCTCCGGGGAGAGAAAACAAATTGAAAAACCTCAAAATGTTTTCCCTCCGGGGAGAGAAAACAAATTCAAAAAAAACCTCAAAATGTTTTCCCTCCGGGGAGAGAAAACAAATTCAAAAAAAACCTCAAAATGTTTTCTCTCCGGGGAGAGAAAACAAATTGAAAAAACCTCAAAATGTTTTCTCTCCGGGGAGAAAAAACAAATTGAAAATACCTCAAAATGTTTTCCCTCCGGGGAGAGAAAACAAATTTTAAAAAAACCTCAAAATGTTTTCCCTCCGGGGAGAGAAAACAAATTCAAAAAAAACCTCAAAATGTTTTCTCTCCGGGGAGAGAAAACAAATTGAAAAAACCTCAAAATGTTTTCTCTCCGGGGAGAGAAAACAAATTGAAAAAACCTCAAAATGTTTTCCCTCCGGGGAGAGAAAACAAATTCAAAAAAAACCTCAAAATGTTTTCTCTCCGGGGAGAGAAAACAAATTGAAAAAACCTCAAAATGTTTTCTCTCCGAGGAGAAAAAACAAATTGAAGATACCTCAAAATGTTTTCTCTCCGGGGAGAGAAAACAAATTGAAAAAACCTCAAAATGTTTTCTCTCCGGGGAGAGAAAACAAATTGAAAAAACCTCAAAATGTTTTCTCTCCGGGGAGAAAAAACAAATTGAAAAAACCTCAAAATGTTTTCTCTCCGGGGAGAGAAAACAAATTGAAAAAACCTCAAAATGTTTTCTCTCCGGGGAGAGAAAACAAATTGAAAAAACCTCAAAATGTTTTCTCTCCGGGGAGAGAAAACAAATTTTTAAAAAACCTCAAAATGTTTTCTCTCCGGGGAGAGAAAACAAATTTTAAAAAAACCTCAAAATGTTTTCTCTCCGGGGAGAGAAAAGAAATTAAAAATACCTCAAAATGTTTTCTCTCCGGGGAGAGAAAACAAATTAAAAATACCTCAAAATGTTTTCTCTCCGGGGAGAGAAAACAAATTGAAAATACCTCAAAATGTTTTCCCTCCGGGGAGAGAAAACAAATTGAAAAACCTCAAAATGTTTTCTCTCCGGGGAGAGAAAACAAATTAAAAATACCTCAAAATGTTTTCCCTCCGGGGAGAGAAAACAAATTGAAAAACCTCAAAATGTTTTCCCTCCGGGGAGAGAAAACAAATTCAAAAAAAACCTCAAAATGTTTTCCCTCCGGGGAGAGAAAACAAATTCAAAAAAAACCTCAAAATGTTTTCTCTCCGGGGAGAGAAAACAAATTGAAAAAACCTCAAAATGTTTTCTCTCCGAGGAGAAAAAACAAATTGAAGATACCTCAAAATGTTTTCTCTCCGGGGAGAGAAAACAAATTCAAAAAAAACCTCAAAATGTTTTCTCTCCGGGGAGAGAAAACAAATTGAAAAAACCTCAAAATGTTTTCTCTCCGAGGAGAAAAAACAAATTGAAAATACCTCAAAATGTTTTCCCTCCGGGGAGAGAAAACAAATTAAAAATACCTCAAAATGTTTTCTCTCCGGGGAGAGAAAACAAATTAAAAATACCTCAAAATGTTTTCTCTCCGGGGAGAGAAAACAAATTGAAAATACCTCAAAATGTTTTCTCTCCGGGGAGAGAAAACAAATTGAAAATACCTCAAAATGTTTTCCCTCCGGGGAGAGAAAACAAATTCAAAAAAAAACCTCAAAATGTTTTCTCTCCGGGGAGAAAAAACAAATTGAAAATACCTCAAAATGTTTTCTCTCCGGGGAGAGAAAACAAATTTTTAAAAAACCTCAAAATGTTTTCTCTCCGGGGAGAGAAAACAAATTGAAAAAACCTCAAAATGTTTTCTCTCCGGGGAGAGAAAACAAATTTAAAAAAAACCTCAAAATGTTTTCTCTCCGGGGAGAGAAAACAAATTTAAAAAAAACCTCAAAATGTTTTCTCTCCGGGGAGAGAAAACAAATTTAAAAAAAACCTCAAAATGTTTTCTCTCCGGGGAGAGAAAACAAACTAAAAATACCTCAAAATGTTTTCTCTCCGGGGAGAGAAAACAAACTAAAAATACCTCAAAATGTTTTCCCTCCGGGGAGAGAAAACAAATTGAAAAACCTCAAAATGTTTTCTCTTCGGGGAGAGAAAACAAATTGAAAATACCTCAAAATGTTTTCCCTCCGGGGAGAGAAAACAAATTGAAAATACCTCAAAATGTTTTCCCTCCGGGGAGAGAAAACAAATTTTAAAAAAACCTCAAAATTTTTTCCCTCCGGGGAGAGAAAACAAATTCAAAAAAAACCTCAAAATGTTTTCTCTCCGGGGAGAAAAAACAAATTGAAAATACCTCAAAATGTTTTCTCTCCGGGGAGAAAAAACAAATTGAAAATACCTCAAAATGTTTTCTCTCCGGGGAGAGAAAACAAATTGAAAAAACCTCAAAATGTTTTCTCTCCGGGGAGAGAAAACAAATTGAAAAAACCTCAAAATGTTTTCTCTCCGGGGAGAGAAAACAAATTTAAAAAAAACCTCAAAATGTTTTCTCTCCGGGGAGAGAAAACAAATTTAAAAAAAACCTCAAAATGTTTTCTCTCCGGGGAGAGAAAACAAATTTAAAAAAACCTCAAAATGTTTTCTCTCCGGGGAGAGAAAACAAATTTTAAAAAAACCTCAAAATGTTTTCCCTCCGGGGAGAGAAAACAAATTGAAAATACCTCAAAATGTTTTCTCTCCGGGGAGAGAAAACAAATTGAAAATACCTCAAAATGTTTTCTCTCCGGGGAGAGAAAACAAATTGAAAATACCTCAAAATGTTTTCTCTCCGGGGAGAGAAAACAAATTGAAAATACCTCAAAATGTTTTCTCTCCGGGGAGAGAAAACAAATTGAAAATACCTCAAAATGTTTTCTCTCCGGGGAGAGAAAACAAATTGAAAATACCTCAAAATGTTTTCTCTCCGGGGAGAGAAAACAAATTGAAAATACCTCAAAATGTTTTCTCTCCGGGGAGAGAAAACAAATTGAAAATACCTCAAAATGTTTTCTCTCCGGGGAGAGAAAACAAATTGAAAATACCTCAAAATGTTTTCTCTCCGGGGAGAGAAAACAAATTTAAAAAAAACCTCAAAATGTTTTCTCTCCGGGGAGAGAAAACAAACTGAAAATACCTCAAAATGTTTTCTCTCCGGGGAGAGAAAACAAATTGAAAATACCTCAAAATGTTTTCCCTCCGGGGAGAAAAAACAAATTGAAAATACCTCAAAATGTTTTCTCTCCGGGGAGAAAAAACAAATTGAAAATACCTCAAAATGTTTTCTCTCCGGGGAGAGAAAACAAATTTTTAAAAAACCTCAAAATGTTTTCTCTCCGGGGAGAGAAAACAAATTGAAAATACCTCAAAATGTTTTCCCTCCGGGGAGAAAAAACAAATTGAAAATACCTCAAAATGTTTTCTCTCCGGGGAGAAAAAACAAATTGAAAATACCTCAAAATGTTTTCTCTCCGGGGAGAGAAAACAAATTTTTAAAAAACCTCAAAATGTTTTCTCTCCGGGGAGAGAAAACAAATTGAAAAACCTCAAAATGTTTTCTCTTCGGGGAGAGAAAACAAATTGAAAATACATCAAAATGTTTTCCCTCCGGGGAGAGAAAACAAATTGAAAATACCTCAAAATGTTTTCCCTCCGGGGAGAGAAAACAAATTTTAAAAAAACCTCAAAATGTTTTCCCTCCGGGGAGAGAAAACAAATTCAAAAAAAACCTCAAAATGTTTTCTCTCCGGGGAGAGAAAACAAATTGAAAATACCTCAAAATGTTTTCTCTCCGGGGAGAGAAAACAAATTTAAAAAAAACCTCAAAATGTTTTCTCTCCGGGGAGAGAAAACAAATTGAAAATACCTCAAAATGTTTTCTCTCCGGGGAGAGAAAACAAACTGAAAATACCTCAAAATGTTTTCTCTCCGGGGAGAAAAAACAAATTGAAAATACCTCAAAATGTTTTCTCTCCGGGGAGAGAAAACAAATTGAAAATACCTCAAAATGTTTTCTCTCCGGGGAGAGAAAACAAATTTAAAAAAAAACCTCAAAATGTTTTTTCTCCGGGGAGAGAAAACAAACTGAAAATACCTCAAAATGTTTTCTCTCCGGGGAGAAAAAACAAATTGAAAATACCTCAAAATGTTTTCTCTCCGGGGAGAGAAAACAAATTGAAAATACCTCAAAATGTTTTCCCTCCGGGGAGAAAAAACAAATTGAAAATACCTCAAAATGTTTTCTCTCCGGGGAGAAAAAACAAATTGAAAATACCTCAAAATGTTTTCTCTCCGGGGAGAGAAAACAAATTTTTAAAAAACCTCAAAATGTTTTCTCTCCGGGGAGAGAAAACAAATTGAAAAAACCTCAAAATGTTTTCTCTCCGGGGAGAGAAAACAAATTGAAAATACCTCAAAATGTTTTCCCTCCGGGGAGAGAAAACAAATTCAAAAAAAACCTCAAAATGTTTTCTCTCCGGGGAGAGAAAACAAATTAAAAATACCTCAAAATGTTTTCTCTCCGGGGAGAGAAAACAAACTAAAAATACCTCAAAATGTTTTCTCTCCGGGGAGAGAAAACAAACTAAAAATACCTCAAAATGTTTTCCCTCCGGGGAGAGAAAACAAATTAAAAATACCTCAAAATGTTTTCCCTCCGGGGAGAGAAAACAAATTGAAAATACCTCAAAATGTTTTCTCTTCGGGGAGAGAAAACAAATTGAAAATACATCAAAATGTTTTCCCTCCGGGGAGAGAAAACAAATTGAAAATACCTCAAAATGTTTTCCCTCCGGGGAGAGAAAACAAATTTTAAAAAAACCTCAAAATGTTTTCCCTCCGGGGAGAGAAAACAAATTCAAAAAAAACCTCAAAATGTTTTCTCTCCGGGGAGAGAAAACAAATTGAAAATACCTCAAAATGTTTTCTCTCCGGGGAGAGAAAACAAATTTAAAAAAAACCTCAAAATGTTTTCTCTCCGGGGAGAGAAAACAAATTGAAAATACCTCAAAATGTTTTCTCTCCGGGGAGAGAAAACAAACTGAAAATACCTCAAAATGTTTTCTCTCCGGGGAGAAAAAACAAATTGAAAATACCTCAAAATGTTTTCTCTCCGGGGAGAGAAAACAAATTGAAAATACCTCAAAATGTTTTCCCTCCGGGGAGAAAAAACAAATTGAAAATACCTCAAAATGTTTTCTCTCCGGGGAGAAAAAACAAATTGAAAATACCTCAAAATGTTTTCTCTCCGGGGAGAGAAAACAAATTTTTAAAAAACCTCAAAATGTTTTCTCTCCGGGGAGAGAAAACAAATTGAAAAAACCTCAAAATGTTTTCTCTCCGGGGAGAGAAAACAAATTGAAAATACCTCAAAATGTTTTCCCTCCGGGGAGAGAAAACAAATTCAAAAAAAACCTCAAAATGTTTTCTCTCCGGGGAGAGAAAACAAATTAAAAATACCTCAAAATGTTTTCTCTCCGGGGAGAGAAAACAAACTAAAAATACCTCAAAATGTTTTCTCTCCGGGGAGAGAAAACAAACTAAAAATACCTCAAAATGTTTTCCCTCCGGGGAGAGAAAACAAATTAAAAATACCTCAAAATGTTTTCCCTCCGGGGAGAGAAAACAAATTGAAAATACCTCAAAATGTTTTCTCTCCGGCGAGAGAAATCAAATTAAAAATACCTCAAAATGTTTTCCCTCCGGGAAGAGAAAACAAATTGAAAAACCTCAAAATGTTTTCTCTTCGGGGAGAGAAAACAAATTGAAAATACATCAAAATGTTTTCCCTCCGGGGAGAGAAAACAAATTGAAAATACCTCAAAATGTTTTCCCTCCGGGGAGAGAAAACAAATTTTAAAAAAACCTCAAAATGTTTTCCCTCCGGGGAGAGAAAACAAATTCAAAAAAAACCTCAAAATGTTTTCTCTCCGGGGAGAGAAAACAAATTGAAAATACCTCAAAATGTTTTCTCTCCGGGGAGAGAAAACAAATTTAAAAAAAACCTCAAAATGTTTTCTCTCCGGGGAGAGAAAACAAATTGAAAATACCTCAAAATGTTTTCTCTCCGGGGAGAGAAAACAAACTGAAAATACCTCAAAATGTTTTCTCTCCGGGGAGAAAAAACAAATTGAAAATACCTCAAAATGTTTTCTCTCCGGGGAGAGAAAACAAATTGAAAATACCTCAAAATGTTTTCCCTCCGGGGAGAAAAAACAAATTGAAAATACCTCAAAATGTTTTCTCTCCGGGGAGAAAAAACAAATTGAAAATACCTCAAAATGTTTTCTCTCCGGGGAGAGAAAACAAATTTTTAAAAAACCTCAAAATGTTTTCTCTCCGGGGAGAGAAAACAAATTGAAAAAACCTCAAAATGTTTTCTCTCCGGGGAGAGAAAACAAATTGAAAATACCTCAAAATGTTTTCCCTCCGGGGAGAGAAAACAAATTCAAAAAAAACCTCAAAATGTTTTCTCTCCGGGGAGAGAAAACAAATTAAAAATACCTCAAAATGTTTTCTCTCCGGGGAGAGAAAACAAACTAAAAATACCTCAAAATGTTTTCTCTCCGGGGAGAGAAAACAAACTAAAAATACCTCAAAATGTTTTCCCTCCGGGGAGAGAAAACAAATTAAAAATACCTCAAAATGTTTTCCCTCCGGGGAGAGAAAACAAATTGAAAATACCTCAAAATGTTTTCTCTCCGGCGAGAGAAATCAAATTAAAAATACCTCAAAATGTTTTCCCTCCGGGAAGAGAAAACAAATTGAAAAACCTCAAAATGTTTTCTCTTCGGGGAGAGAAAACAAATTGAAAATACCTCAAAATGTTTTCCCTCCGGGGAGAGAAAACAAATTGAAAATACCTCAAAATGTTTTCCCTCCGGGGAGAGAAAACAAATTTTAAAAAAACCTCAAAATGTTTTCCCTCCGGGGAGAGAAAACAAATTCAAAAAAAACCTCAAAATGTTTTCTCTCCGGGGAGAGAAAACAAATTTAAAAAAAAACCTCAAAATGTTTTCTCTCCGGGGAGAGAAAACAAATTTAAAAAAAACCTCAAAATGTTTTCTCTCCGGGGAGAGAAAACAAATTTAAAAAAAAACCTCAAAATGTTTTCTCTCCGGGGAGAGAAAACAAATTTAAAAAAAACCTCAAAATGTTTTCTCTCCGGGGAGAGAAAACAAATTTAAAAAAAACCTCAAAATGTTTTCTCTCCGGGGAGAGAAAACAAATTTTAAAAAAACCTCAAAATGTTTTCCCTCCGGGGAGAGAAAACAAATTGAAAATACCTTAAAATGTTTTCTCTCCGGGGAGAGAAAACAAATTGAAAATACCTCAAAATGTTTTCTCTCCGGGGAGAGAAAACAAATTGAAAATACCTCAAAATGTTTTCTCTCCGGGGAGAGAAAACAAATTGAAAATACCTCAAAATGTTTTCTCTCCGGGGAGAGAAAACAAATTGAAAATACCTCAAAATGTTTTCTCTCCGGGGAGAGAAAACAAATTTTAAAAAAACCTCAAAATGTTTTCTCTCCGGGGAGAGAAAACAAATTTAAAAAAAACCTCAAAATGTTTTCTCTCCGGGGAGAGAAAACAAATTTTAAAAAAACCTCAAAATGTTTTCCCTCCGGGGAGAGAAAACAAATTGAAAATACCTCAAAATGTTTTCTCTCCGGGGAGAGAAAACAAATTGAAAATACCTCAAAATGTTTTCTCTCCGGGGAGAGAAAACAAATTGAAAATACCTCAAAATGTTTTCTCTCCGGGGAGAGAAAACAAATTAAAAAAACCTCAAAATGTTTTCTCTCCGGGGAGAGAAAACAAATTTAAAAAAAACCTCAAAATGTTTTCTCTCCGGGGAGAGAAAACAAATTTTAAAAAAACCTCAAAATGTTTTCCCTCCGGGGAGAGAAAACAAATTGAAAATACCTCAAAATGTTTTCTCTCCGGGGAGAGAAAACAAATTGAAAATACCTCAAAATGTTTTCTCTCCGGGGAGAGAAAACAAATTGAAAATACCTCAAAATGTTTTCTCTCCGGGGAGAGAAAACAAATTGAAAATACCTCAAAATGTTTTCTCTCCGGGGAGAGAAAACAAATTGAAAATACCTCAAAATGTTTTCTCTCCGGGGAGAGAAAACAAATTTTAAAAAAACCTCAAAATGTTTTCTCTCCGGGGAGAGAAAACAAATTTAAAAAAAACCTCAAAATGTTTTCTCTCCGGGGAGAGAAAACAAATTGAAAATACCTCAAAATGTTTTCTCTCCGGGGAGAGAAAACAAATTGAAAATACCTCAAAATGTTTTCTCTCCGGGGAGAGAAAACAAATTGAAAATACCTCAAAATGTTTTCTCTCCGGGGAGAGAAAACAAATTGAAAATACCTCAAAATGTTTTCTCTCCGGGGAGAGAAAACAAATTTTAAAAAAACCTCAAAATGTTTTCTCTCCGGGGAGAGAAAACAAATTTAAAAAAAACCTCAAAATGTTTTCTCTCCGGGGAGAGAAAACAAATTTAAAAAAAACCTCAAAATGTTTTCTCTCCGGGGAGAGAAAACAAATTGAAAATACCTCAAAATGTTTTCTCTCCGGGGAGAGAAAACAAATTGAAAATACCTCAAAATGTTTTCTCTCCGGGGAGAGAAAACAAATTTTAAAAAAACCTCAAAATGTTTTCTCTCCGGGGAGAGAAAACAAATTTAAAAAAAACCTCAAAATGTTTTCTCTCCGGGGAGAGAAAACAAATTGAAAATACCTCAAAATGTTTTCTCTCCGGGGAGAGAAAACAAATTGAAAATACCTCAAAATGTTTTCTCTCCGGGGAGAGAAAACAAATTGAAAATACCTCAAAATGTTTTCTCTCCGGGGAGAGAAAACAAATTTTAAAAAAACCTCAAAATGTTTTCTCTCCGGGGAGAGAAAACAAATTTAAAAAAAACCTCAAAATGTTTTCTCTCCGGGGAGAGAAAACAAATTGAAAATACCTCAAAATGTTTTCTCTCCGGGGAGAGAAAACAAATTGAAAATACCTCAAAATGTTTTCTCTCCGGGGAGAGAAAACAAATTTTAAAAAAACCTCAAAATGTTTTCTCTCCGGGGAGAGAAAACAAATTTAAAAAAAACCTCAAAATGTTTTCTCTCCGGGGAGAGAAAACAAATTGAAAATACCTCAAAATGTTTTCTCTCCGGGGAGAGAAAACAAATTGAAAATACCTCAAAATGTTTTCTCTCCGGGGAGAGAAAACAAATTGAAAATACCTCAAAATGTTTTCTCTCCGGGGAGAGAAAACAAATTTTAAAAAAACCTCAAAATGTTTTCTCTCCGGGGAGAGAAAACAAATTTAAAAAAAACCTCAAAATGTTTTCTCTCCGGGGAGAGAAAACAAATTGAAAATACCTCAAAATGTTTTCTCTCCGGGGAGAGAAAACAAATTGAAAATACCTCAAAATGTTTTCTCTCCGGGGAGAGAAAACAAATTGAAAATACCTCAAAATGTTTTCTCTCCGGGGAGAGAAAACAAATTTTAAAAAAACCTCAAAATGTTTTCTCTCCGGGGAGAGAAAACAAATTGAAAATACCTCAAAATGTTTTCTCTCCGGGGAGAGAAAACAAATTTTAAAAAAACCTCAAAATGTTTTCTCTCCGGGGAGAGAAAACAAATTTAAAAAAAACCTCAAAATGTTTTCTCTCCGGGGAGAGAAAACAAATTGAAAATACCTCAAAGTGTTTTCTCTCCGGGGAGAGAAAACAAATTGAAAATACCTCAAAATGTTTTCTCTCCGGGGAGAGAAAACAAATTGAAAATACCTCAAAATGTTTTCTCTCCGGGGAGAGAAAACAAATTGAAAATACCTCAAAATGTTTTCTCTCCGGGGAGAGAAAACAAATTTTAAAAAAACCTCAAAATGTTTTCTCTCCGGGGAGAGAAAACAAATTTAAAAAAAACCTCAAAATGTTTTCTCTCCGGGGAGAGAAAACAAATTTAAAAAAAACCTCAAAATGTTTTCTCTCCGGGGAGAGAAAACAAATTGAAAATACCTCAAAATGTTTTCTCTCCGGGGAGAGAAAACAAATTGAAAATACCTCAAAATGTTTTCTCTCCGGGGAGAGAAAACAAATTGAAAATACCTCAAAATGTTTTCTCTCCGGGGAGAGAAAACAAATTGAAAATACCTCAAAATGTTTTCTCTCCGGGGAGAGAAAACAAATTGAAAATACCTCAAAATGTTTTCTCTCCGGGGAGAGAAAACAAATTGAAAATACCTCAAAATGTTTTCTCTCCGGGGAGAGAAAACAAATTGAAAATACCTCAAAATGTTTTCTCTCCGGGGAGAGAAAACAAATTTTAAAAAAACCTCAAAATGTTTTCTCTCCGGGGAGAGAAAACAAATTTAAAAAAAACCTCAAAATGTTTTCTCTCCGGGGAGAGAAAACAAATTGAAAATACCTCAAAATGTTTTCTCTCCGGGGAGAGAAAACAAATTGAAAATACCTCAAAATGTTTTCTCTCCGGGGAGAGAAAACAAATTTTAAAAAAACCTCAAAATGTTTTCTCTCCGGGGAGAGAAAACAAATTTAAAAAAAACCTCAAAATGTTTTCTCTCCGGGGAGAGAAAACAAATTGAAA
Organism: Oscheius myriophilus; assembly: GCA_964057215.1. Lineage (NCBI taxonomy): Eukaryota > Metazoa > Nematoda > Chromadorea > Rhabditida > Rhabditidae > Oscheius > Oscheius myriophilus. Next base: position 27,873,950 of record OZ059903.1, read on the forward strand.
ATACCTCAAAATGTTTTCTCTCCGGGGAGAGAAAACAAATTGAAAATACCTCAAAATGTTTTCTCTCCGGGGAGAGAAAACAAATTTTAAAAAAACCTCAAAATGTTTTCTCTCCGGGGAGAGAAAACAAATTTAAAAAAAACCTCAAAATGTTTTCTCTCCGGGGAGAGAAAACAAATTGAAAATACCTCAAAATGTTTTCTCTCCGGGGAGAGAAAACAAATTGAAAATACCTCAAAATGTTTTCTCTCCGGGGAGAGAAAACAAATTGAAAATACCTCAAAATGTTTTCTCTCCGGGGAGAGAAAACAAATTTTAAAAAAACCTCAAAATGTTTTCTCTCCGGGGAGAGAAAACAAATTGAAAATACCTCAAAATGTTTTCTCTCCGGGGAGAGAAAACAAATTTTAAAAAAACCTCAAAATGTTTTCTCTCCGGGGAGAGAAAACAAATTTAAAAAAAACCTCAAAATGTTTTCTCTCCGGGGAGAGAAAACAAATTGAAAATACCTCAAAATGTTTTCTCTCCGGGGAGAGAAAACAAATTGAAAATACCTCAAAATGTTTTCTCTCCGGGGAGAGAAAACAAATTGAAAATACCTCAAAATGTTTTCTCTCCGGGGAGAGAAAACAAATTGAAAATACCTCAAAATGTTTTCTCTCCGGGGAGAGAAAACAAATTTTAAAAAAACCTCAAAATGTTTTCTCTCCGGGGAGAGAAAACAAATTTAAAAAAAACCTCAAAATGTTTTCTCTCCGGGGAGAGAAAACAAATTGAAAATACCTCAAAATGTTTTCTCTCCGGGGAGAGAAAACAAATTGAAAATACCTCAAAATGTTTTCTCTCCGGGGAGAGAAAACAAATTGAAAATACCTCAAAATGTTTTCTCTCCGGGGAGAGAAAACAAATTGAAAATACCTCAAAATGTTTTCTCTCCGGGGAGAGAAAACAAATTGAAAATACCTCAAAATGTTTTCTCTCCGGGGAGAGAAAACAAATTGAAAATACCTCAAAATGTTTTCTCTCCGGGGAGAGAAAACAAATTGAAAATACCTCAAAATGTTTTCTCTCCGGGGAGAGAAAACAAATTGAAAATACCTCAAAATGTTTTCTCTCCGGGGAGAGAAAACAAATTGAAAATACCTCAAAATGTTTTCTCTCCGGGGAGAGAAAACAAATTTTAAAAAAACCTCAAAATGTTTTCTCTCCGGGGAGAGAAAACAAATTTAAAAAAAACCTCAAAATGTTTTCTCTCCGGGGAGAGAAAACAAATTGAAAATACCTCAAAATGTTTTCTCTCCGGGGAGAGAAAACAAATTGAAAATACCTCAAAATGTTTTCTCTCCGGGGAGAGAAAACAAATTTTAAAAAAACCTCAAAATGTTTTCTCTCCGGGGAGAGAAAACAAATTTAAAAAAAACCTCAAAATGTTTTCTCTCCGGGGAGAGAAAACAAATTTTAAAAAAACCTCAAAATGTTTTCCCTCCGGGGAGAGAAAACAAATTGAAAATACCTCAAAATGTTTTCTCTCCGGGGAGAGAAAACAAATTGAAAATACCTCAAAATGTTTTCTCTCCGGGGAGAGAAAACAAATTGAAAATACCTCAAAATGTTTTCTCTCCGGGGAGAGAAAACAAATTGAAAATACCTCAAAATGTTTTCTCTCCGGGGAGAGAAAACAAATTGAAAATACCTCAAAATGTTTTCTCTCCGGGGAGAGAAAACAAATTGAAAATACCTCAAAATGTTTTCTCTCCGGGGAGAGAAAACAAATTGAAAATACCTCAAAATGTTTTCTCTCCGGGGAGAGAAAACAAATTTTAAAAAAACCTCAAAATGTTTTCTCTCCGGGGAGAGAAAACAAATTTAAAAAAAACCTCAAAATGTTTTCTCTCCGGGGAGAGAAAACAAATTGAAAATACCTCAAAATGTTTTCTCTCCGGGGAGAGAAAACAAATTGAAAATACCTCAAAATGTTTTCTCTCCGGGGAGAGAAAACAAATTTTAAAAAAACCTCAAAATGTTTTCTCTCCGGGGAGAGAAAACAAATTTAAAAAAAACCTCAAAATGTTTTCTCTCCGGGGAGAGAAAACAAATTGAAAATACCTCAAAATGTTTTCTCTCCGGGGAGAGAAAACAAATTTTAAAAAAACCTCAAAATGTTTTCTCTCCGGGGAGAGAAAACAAATTTTTATAAAAACCTCAAAATGTTTTTTCCATTTGTTTTCTCACCGGGGAGAGAAAAAAATAGAAAATACCTCAAAATGTTTTCTCTCCGGGGAGAGAAAACAAATGGAAAATACCTCAAAATGTTTTCTCTCCGGGGAGAGAAAACAAATTTTAAAAAAAAACGAGAAAACATTTTGAGGTACAACATAGCTAAAGTAGGACTTCAAGTCACCGTCAGGGAGATTGTCTCTCGCCCAGACTGTTCACAGCCGTACTAGCGGAAGTTTTTCGCAGTATGAACTAGGACAAAAAAGGAATCAACATAAACGGAAAATTCCTAAGCCACCTGTTATATGCCGATGTTGCAGTACTAATATCTCACGATTCTAGGCAAATTTAGGGTATGGTGAAGGAATTAGAACGCGGCCTAGCTAAAGTAGGACTTCAAGTCATTGGTACAAAAACATTGGGAATGACCACTAGGCCTGGGGACGTCACAGTTGGTTAACCTAGTTAGCAAAGTCATCTACCTTGGAGTAGAAGTGTCCTTAGATGGTAAACAGCGGGGGGAGGTTCAAAGGCGCATTAGAGCAGGTTTTTTCGCTTTCAACCGATATAGAGATCTTTTCCAAAACAGGGTTGTTCCACGACAAGTCAAACAAAAGTTTTTCCACTCGTGTGTCCTCCCTGCGCTTACATTTGCGGCTGAAACCTGGGCAGTAACCAAGGCCTCTCTTAACAATTCAGCGGTAGCTCAGCGACGCATGGAGAGGGTTATGATTGGGGTTTCTCTGCTAGACCGTCGCGCGAATGAGTGGGTTCGGCAGAGAACAGAGCTGAAGGACGTTGTTACGGAGTGTATTAAAGAAAATACTTGTGGTGTGAGCGGTTGGCAGGGATGGAGAACTGGAGGTGGGCTAAGGTGCTCACTGAGTGGCATCCACGCGGACCGAAGCGAGGAAGAGGAAAGCCGAGAGTTCGCTGGAGAGACGAGTTCGTGACCAAGATAGGGCCTCATTTCCTACGAGCAGCATGTGACAAGAAGACTTGGAAGGAGAGAATCGTGGCGCTGCATAGTTGATCTATAGAGTACACAGCGAATAAATAAAAAAAAATAAATAGAAACTTTTTGCTTTATCGTCTCTATATTGTTTCCATTGTTAAATGCGATTGAAGAAGAGTAATTTTTCAAGATTGCGCAAAAGTCTAAGACCATCCCTTGGAAATAGACTATACGTGACCAGACATAAAAATCACATTTTCCTTAAAGATAAGAAACAGGAAACTGTGTTTTTACATTTACGTTGAAATAGTTCTACATTAAAAAGATTAGTTATATAATTCAAAAATCCAGTTTTTTATACTTTTTTATCTACAGTAGGCTTATAGTGCTTTTCATTTGCCGATCGCCTACTCATCCCGCGTCTATTTCCGAGATCCCACTGGATATATCATTCTCTTTTCATAATTGACGGATGTTTGGGCATAAATTGTTGGCTGCGGTTTTTGAATCAGTCCGCCGTCTCAAACATCTAGAAAATCAAGCTACAAACCGATTTTCCATGAAAAATTAAATTTGCCTTGAATTTTGCCGAGAAAAATATAAAATACGAAAAACGTGTTTTGCTACAATTTTCTCGACTAATTTAACTTCCGTTAAACATGCATTCGTAGTTGATGAACCGGGTAAGTTGTGCAATCGAGCACTACCATTTTACATGAATAAGATAATTTTTTTTAATTCAGCACGTGAAAATTTATTTAACTTCTGATTTTACAATTGCGCGCAGAGCGTGGCGCTACGCGGTTTTTTGTTTAAGCCAACATAGCCAAGAAGCCCGAAGAAATGAAAAACTTTTTAGCTGATCCCGCGTTCCCATTTTTTCATTATATAGGCTTGTGTTATGTATTTCACCGAATACAAATTTTTATTACAATTTCGGTCTCACCGCTCTAAATGGAATTATAAAAAGATCCCAGCTCAGAAGTAAGCGCGAAAATTTTACATTAAAGCATAGTGAAATTTCCAAAAACCGCCAAATTCGGCGGTTTTTGAAAATGGGTGGAATTTTCTGATTTTGATAGTCGAGTTACCCTATTTTACATCAAAATAGTGCCCTTGATACAAAATTGTGTACATACTCAGTATTTGCGTTCTAACTGCCAAATTTAAGAATTGCCCTGATAATATCGAATAATATCGAGCAATGTGCATATGTTACAAAAAAAATAGTTTAAAAAAGATGAAATGATCATGAAGGAAAATTGAAAAATAATGAATTTCAGGTATAACTTTCTAGAAACTTATATTTTTCTATCAGTGTTTATACTGTTGCTAAGTACCAAGGAAATGTGATGGTTAAGTTATTTGGTCTACTTATGTTAAATTTTTATAGGCCTAACTCGGGGGTTATTCGGAGTAACAACCCAATTATCTCTAGAATTATTTTGTGTTTAAAAAATAGGAATGAATAATAAAATGTATTAGGTCAATCGGGAAAAAATGTAACGCACTTTGAGCTCGGCCTAAAAAGAAAACTTGAAAATTCTGAATGCAGATGACCATTTCTAATTTTCCATTATAAAACTTTCAAACTATACCATTAAGGTAAGATTAAAAAAACCCACAAAAACATTATTGTTTGTAAACAGAAAACTACTTTCTTTATTCCATAAGTTACGGCAAAATTTATCCACGGGTTGCCTTTCTTTTCTATTTTTGTCTTTTTTAAATGCGGTTAATTTTTTTCTCTACTTACGTTAAATTTTGATTTAGTTATTCGGGCTAAGTATTGTAAAAATAAAATTAGAAATGTTTTTTATAAAATATACACCTCCGTATTTTGATTTATAAAATTTATGCGATGCTACATTTGACATAGATTTTGAATCCGTAGCGTCTTTTTCATAGCTTTTATAGAGAAAAGGTCGATAAACCAAAAAAAAACCTCTTGTTGAAATAGTTTTTTCAGGTTCCTATTTTGCGGAATACGAAATCGCGGTAGGTCTCAAAGGTAAAGTTTTAGGAAGTTGAAATTTGGTCAACGTTGAAATTTTCACAGTACCGTTTGTCGACCCAAACCCCTCAGCATAAGAGTTTTAGGCAATTTTCTACCAAGTCGAAGCATTTTAAAATTCTAAAACAGTGAAATACTCGCCTTTTTACAGAGACGACGTCTTGAAAGAAAAATGTGAATTAAATTAAAAAATGTACTAGGTCAATCAAAAAAAAAATTAACGCACTTTGAGGACAGCCCAAAAATAAGCTTTTGAAATTTTTGAAAGCAGATGAAAGCTTTCCAATTTCCGGAAACTCAACCCATGGAAGAATGAAATTTCCAACTAGAAAAAACATCTTATGTTTGAAAAAAACATTACTGAACTTTGTCAATTCTTTGCCTTTTCTTCTATTTTTGCACAATTTCTCAAAAACTTGACCTCATAACAACTTCTTTCTCACATGATTAATAAACCCACTGTTATTTTCAGATTCCCACGAAAGAGCTCTTTGGAAGAGGAAGCAAAAGTTCTTCGATCATATCATATCCTTCAGCTTCTCGTGTATTGAAACTTGAAAAATTTGCTTTTTTTATAAGATCAATGTAAAACTTCGAAATGAGTGGTGACTGCTCAAATTTTACCCCCGACTCCATCGACCTAAGGAGAATTCCACTCCTTTTGAGCGTTCTTCTAGGCTTTCCTCTTCACTGTTTCATAATTTTTCGACTTTCAACAAGAAAAATCAACTTAAACCGTTATCACCAACTTCTTATTGCTCAAAGCATCAATGATTGTGTTTTGACAGCCCTGAGGGCAATTTACACCTGGGTAACAGACAGGAAAAAACAATTTTGGTTTGATTTCAGAGTTGGCTGAATCCGTGTCAATTTGAATTATTCTACAATTTGTTGAATTACTTTTCCGATTTGACTTTTAATTGGGATGTTGTAGCGGTGGCAGCTTTGTCGGTTTATTGGAAAAGTTTAATGAAAGAGTGGGTTGTAATTTATTTATTTATTTTTTTTGAATTTTAATTTAAAGTTAAAACTTCTGCTAGCTAGGGAATACCAATAAACCGGTGTACTACACGACCTAAAAGGAAAACGAATTACTCAATTGCACTTGAAGAAGATAGAAAAAACGAATGAAACATTGATTATATTGAAAAACGTCAATTAATAATTTTTTTAAACTGTAAATTTAAAAAGAAATCTTTTTTCATTGGTTTTTCGTTGTCAAATTCGTTGAAATTTTTTTTATTTTGCAACTCTACGGGATCAATCGATAAAAATTTACTTTGTGCAACGCTCCAAACTGACTGAGAATCTTTGACTTTGAAAGAGTTAAAACTGTTTTTCTGAAAGTTAAAACTATTTTTCTGAAAAGGAAAAAAATGTTGAATTGAAAGAAAAACCTTGGCCAAAAATCAAAAAAAAAAATTTTTTGTGAATGTAATTGTAACAAAATGCTGAAAAAGTTCACCTTTATTCCTCCTGTCAGAAAATTTTTTGAAAATTTTAAAAGATCATTGAGCGTCTTAACGGTCCCATTATTATTCCAAAAATCTGCTTGTCCTCAGATCAGGCGATTTACGAGTTATGAGAAATTTGTATTCTCACATCTGGGAACATGGTATGGCAATCCCATTTGCGACACACTTAGAATATATGCATGAAACATTTAAAGAAATTTGCGATTACCTAAGTTGTAACTTTTGACCCCATTAAGTTTATTTTCAGACAAAAATGTCTCGACAACCTTCTTTTTGCTGCCGTTATTATACCAAATGTTTACTATATTCCACTCTCTACATTTCAATACGTCGTAGTTTCTATAAGAGGTTATTCTTCTGAAGACCCACTTGTTGTAAGTGTTATTCTAACTTCTAAGTTTAGTCCTGTTCAGAAATTCACTTATGACATGAACTTACCGTTATCAAGCGCCTACTATTCCCCCATTTTGGGAGCTTGCTTCACTTCTTTTATTAGTGTTTTGCTAATTAACAAAACGAAGTTTAGTAGACAAACTATGCGTTCCCATGGAAAAATGACTTTTTCGCTGTTTGCTCAGGTAATTATACTTAATACGCGTTCACGCACTCACACACTCACACACTCACACACTCACACACTCACACACTCACACACTCACACACTCACACACTCACACACTCACACACTCACACACTCACACACTCACACACTCACACACTCACACACTCACACACTCACACACTCACACACTCACACACTCACACACTCACACACTCACACACTCACACACTCACACACTCACACACTCACACACTCACACACTCACACACTCACACACTCACACACTCACACACTCACACACTCACACACTCACACACTCACACACTCACACACTCACACACTCACACACTCACACACTCACACACTCACACACTCACACACTCACACACTCACACACTCACACACTCACACACACATTTTTTAGGCCCTTTTAATCACCTTCTGCCTAGCCGTCTCAGTTTTAATGCCAATTTTCACTCAATGGAAAATAAGTGTAAAAGAAGAATTGGAACAACTGACCGAGAGCCTAAACAATGAACTCATAACTGAATCTGAAAAACAAATTCTAATGGAGGAAATTGACAATGAAAATGCGAACATTGATCGTTTGCAAGCTTGGGCTAACTTTGTAAGGATTAAACTTTTAAAAAGTTGAAATTTTTTTCAGTTAAACTACGACCTTCCAGCTGTGGTGCCATTTTTCAAAGCTATTCTTACTTATTGGTCTATAAGGTCTTTGTGGGCCCAAGTTAGGCCTGAAAGAATGACGGAAATTAGATCTACAACAAACAACAGTTCTTCTAAAGGAAGTCCTCCGATTCAGTGATTTTATTCTTTGTAAAATAAAAACATTTAAGACGCAGTCTCTGGAAAAATCGAGTGGCTTTAATAAGGCCACGGTCATAGAAAAATGTTGACAGTCTCAGAATCGGCTGAAATTTTGCCCGTAAAAAAACTAGCAAAATTGAACTTTTTCGAAACAAATCGATTGGTCACGGAGTTTTTTGGACTTCAATTTTTTAAAATGTGCAGAAACAGTTTGCGCTTCTTTCTGTTAAAGAAGCGTTTTGCCACGCTTTTATGTTAAAGGTCGAAAAAAGCGAAAAACCAATTTTAAACGAAAATTTTTACTTTTTCAAGGTTTTCGGACTTCGTTGCTGAAGTTCACCACATTTTCATATTTTGTAGACGTTTATAAAGTATCCATTACATAACTTTCCGAATTTTTGTTTCCTCATTTAATTATTTCGACCAAATTTTTAAAACCATAGATCGTGAAATCAGTCGGTAGCGCTTCATTTTCACTCATTCAATGTTTTTAACATTAAACTTTATTGGGAAATACATATTCGGTCGATTTTTATGTCATTTTTTTTTCACAAAAAAAACGAGTTCTATATCTTTTTTAAAAAATATTATTGTAGTTTTAAACAGTACTGGATGGTTTTGTTTCAAAAAGAAAATATTGATTGGCTTTATACATTCAGCGGATTTTCTTACACAATTTCTTTTTTATATGTTCTTTGCGCGAAAAAAACGAGGTTGAGCTACTTTTAAAATATTAATGTTGTATTACAAAATCTTTCAAATTTTGGAAAAAAAAATCTGAAAACCAGTTGAACATTTCAATAATAATTTTTGTTTCTCTAACCCATGTGTCAATTTGTATTATTTTTGTTACTCATTATTTCCGTCACATAATTACTTATAACCTGCGGGCATAATTGGCGGATATTACAGTATATACATTTACTAACCATAAATCGTATAATCAGTCGCAATCCCGAAATTTACTTTTGTAATAGCTACTGATCTCTCGTACAATGTGTACACTTGTAAAAAGATTTTTTAAAACTAAGTGTTTTCTATCTTTCTTTCTTTTCGCTCTCTCTCGCTCTCTCTCTCTCTCTCTCTCTCTCTCTCTTTCTCTCTATCTCTATCTCTCGCTCTTTCTCTCTCTCATCCCTATAAAATCATTTTAGTTTTATTTTGCGACATAATTCACAATAACAAAAAACATTTTTGGATACATTTTTTTGAAGTTTGTGACATTCAACATTTGTGACCTACTTGATTACAAATTATACACTTTTAATTAATCACAATATTTTGTGAGAATAATTAAGTTTTTTGTTACAAAACGAAAATTTCTCTACAACTACCTATATGAGTTTTTCTATAGTGAAAGGGATAGTTAAAAAAGTCTATATGTATTTTTCTTAAAAAAAACTTATTTAGATTTTTTATGTTTTTTATTCATGGATGTTTTCGTTTCGCTCACAATGTAAACCGAAAACAGATAAAATTCGTAAACAAGATAAGTATAAAAATCACACCAATAACAATTTTGAAGTGATACAAATGCTGAAGCTGATCAATTTATATTATTACTTTTGTAGTAGATTTTTTGTGTGTTTAATTGGTAAAACATTATTTTCATAATAGAAAATTTAGGATTTTGATATAATCTTTTGTTCTGAAGCCAGAAGTTGAAAAAATTATTTTTAATAGATTCCCAAATATAACGAAAAGTATATTTTTGTTCATTTTGCATTATGTATGTATGTTTCAAATTACCCCAAACTCGATTTACAAAAAATTTAATTTACATGTTTCACAAAATCCTATTTCACTCTATTTACCTTGATTATCATAGTTTACTCACATCCCTTGACTATCACTATATTTTAGAAGTGGTGTTTTTTTCTGGTTTTATTAAGACTAAAATTGTTTTTCAAAAGTTGTACATAAGCATTTTGATGTTTCATATGTTTTAGTTTTGTTTCAGTTCAGAAGATATTCTGAAACATGTGATTCCGAAATAGAAATGTCTTGAAGGCCACTTTTTGTATTTTATTAATTTTTTTAATTTTTGAACAGTTTGGGATATAAACTTTTCTAGTGATAGTACACAATTTGCAATGGACGACGAGTGCCTGAAATGGCAGCCCGACCCTATTTTCACTTTTCAAAGGATTCCGCTCATTATTAGTTCACTCATTGGTTTTCCGCTACACTGCCTTATAATATTCCGCCTATCAACTAGAAAAATCAACTTGAATCACTATCATCAATTATTGATTGCTCAAAGCGTCAATGATTGTTTTTTAACGGCCATGAGAGCTATTTACACATGGGTAACACAAAAGCTTTACTTGAAAACGTCATTTTTAGTGTTGGTGGAACCCTTGCGATTTTGTGATCTTTTACGCTGTGTTGAATTTACTATCAGAATTAGCTTTTTCTGGAGATATTGTAGCTATTGCAGCTTTGTCTGTTTATTGGAAAAGCTTAATGAAAGAGTGAGTAAATGAGGCGATGTGTGTGAGTGTGTGAGTGTGTGAGTGAGTGAGGGTGTGAGTGTGTGATGTGTGCATGTGTGCATATGTGCGTGTGTGCGTGAGTGCGTGTGAGATCCCGAAAATGTGCATTTTCCTTTCAGGCAAAGACTATTCGATCAAATTCTTTTTGTCTCTGTCATAGTACCCAACGGTTATTTTCTACCATTTTCAATTTTTGAAAGAATTCTCTCCTTATATAGAGGTTACTCCGTTTCAGATCCACTTGTGGTAAGTTACAATGTGTAGTTTGAGCAAATTTTCAATTTGCAGGATTTGTGTCAACGGTTGAATTTACCGATAACTATCTGTTATTATGTTCCTATTTTGGGAGCCAGCTTCGTTTCTTTTATAAGTGTCATGTTACTTGACAAATCGAAATTCAGTGGACAAACTATGCGGTCACATGGAAAAATGACATTGTCGCTTTTTACTCAGGTAGAGACTGAGCTAACCAATTTAATTGAGCTAATCGCACGCACGCACGCACGCACGCACGCACGCACGCACGCACGCACGCACGCACGCACGCACGCACGCACGCACGCACGCACGCACGCACGCACGCACGCACGCACGCACGCACGCACGCACGCACGCACGCACGCACTCACGCACGCACCCATCCAATCTGTATTTTTTAGGTCCTTGTCATCACTTTCTCTTTATTGATCTGCGCTTCAATGCCAATTGTGTCTGAATGGAGACAAGACTCAACCACAGCTGTTGATTTACTAAAAGAAATTTCAACCAACGAAAATATTACTACTGCCACGAATGAAACACTTTCTGTGGAAATTGATCGTGAAGTTGCAAAAACCGATAATTTATATGTTTGGGTTGGTTTTGTAAGTTTATCTTTACTTTGTTTTATATGAACCTTTTAGTTGAACTATGACTTGCCAGCCATTGTGCCATTTTTCAAAGCGATACTTACTTACTGGTCTGTAAGATCGTTGTGGTCAACTGTAAGGCCTAATGACAATGTGGAGATCAGATCAAGCACCATTCAAAACTCTGTCAGGGGTCCCGAAAACGCATAATTCTATTGAGTTTGTTTTGTCTTTTTAAGTCTGATGTATGTTTTACATTGATGAGATAAATATTTTAAAGTTAATGAAACATTCAGAACTGATCTTGATGTTTCATGCTCACACATTAATGAATATTCCTCTCCACAATTTAATCATCAGCTTCTTTACTGCAATTTTATTAACTATCTTTTAAAAAAGGAATGAAACCACAGATCGAAATCTTTCCAAATAAAAGGCAACGGTGTAACATGGCCGTCATATTGGCTACATTTGGTTTCTATTACTTTATTATATGCGTAATCATTTTTTCATGAGACGACCGGCTTATATGTCATTTCTACGGTTTACCACTTTTTAATGTTTTTATTTTAATTACAGTTTGAACGATGAAACAGCAGAAAATTAATGACACCACTATATAGTCCTAGTCAATTCCAGTCCCTCCTCATTTTGGGCACTACGTACTCCATTTTCGGCGGCACGGTATTTTCCTTCATTACGGTATCTCGAATTGGCTGATTGAATCAATTTTTTACTGTTTTGTAATGTTTCATTGATAATGTTCTCAAATATTGTTTGTTTTTTAGTTTCTTTTAAAACTGGCTTTTTTAAAAGGCGTAGCCGCTGAAACAGAAAACCGGCGGCTTTTTCAGCCTCCGCAGCGGCCCCGCCATAGCGCAGGCGGTAGCGAGTTCGCCTATTAGCCAGACGTCTTTCCAAGGCCGTGGGTTCGATTCTTGGGCCTTCATTTTAAGGTTTTCAGTATGGGACATTTCATTTGCAACGCGAAAGTTCACTGTATCCTTCTGTTATTGCGTCAAATAGACGTCAAATAGGATTGGCGAAGACTATATGAACACTACAGAAGTGGTTAAAAGTGAAAATAACCCGTCTATTATTGAATTCGAAAAAAAAACGTTTTTTTCTTATTTGGTTTGTTTTTGTCCCTGATTTGAAACATGATTTGAAATATTTTGTCACTGATTTGAAACAGCCGAAATCTAGCAAAAAGATGTAGCTATAATACGAAATTCCAAAACCTGTCGTGTCGCGAAAAATGCAGTACGCAATGAGAACAGAAAAAATTGATGGATGAATACCCAATTTTAATGTTAATAGAACACGGTTTCCATTAACAATTTAATGAATCACGGCGTGAGTGGCGTTTCAAAATTCATTTTTTCGTTTCGCTTTGCCACAATTTCATGTTTCAAAAAACTAGCGTTACTTCGTTTTTTGTTGTTACCATTTCAGTGCAGTTATAGTTCCCAAATTTTAATTCACAATGTCTACCCTGTTCCAATGCAGTATCCAAGGTATACATCTTGTCTTTCTTTGCAAAACCCCGGCCGATTAAACGAAAATCAGCTATTGAGAGTGTGTTGAAAGATATTCAAAAAGACAATTTCCTAGTATATTTCTGCAGAATTCTATTCACCCTTTAGATAAACTTGACGACCAGAATAACATGCTCAAAAATTCCAATCCGATTAAATTGTTATCAGTATGCAGACCTCATTAGTGGATAAATCAAATACTTGTTGCATTTTTATATTTCAGTAACACTTTTGGCCAATTGTAGGTTTTCTAGGTTAAATTTTTTTTTAACAAATGGGAAAGGTAGAATTTTATACTGACGTATTCTTTTGTATATTGAACTTATCTACAATTTAACGTTCTTGGTTCCTGAATTTCGATTGTATCTCGTTTCGTAGGCTCACGGAATCTCAAGCAAGTCACATTATGGAAAGTCGCACTTTAATAGAATTTAAATCGCACAACAGTGTGAAATTAAATTTTTTTTGTTCGTGAAGTGTAACTTGGAAAAATCATTCAACCATTTTAAGTAAGATTAAGTATTTCTGCACGTTTGAAAAAAAAACAGGATTTTCACAGCAACAGAAAATAAGCGGCCAAAGAAAATTTAGCAAAAGAAATTCAAAATAGCTTTCTAAATAACTTTTTTCTAAACCGCTAGTCTGGGAGCTAACCAGTAAGTGCTGTAACGTCCTTAACGTCTTGCCATTTTGTTTAAAACCTCAAGCGTGCAATTTCTCCTCTTAAAAAAAGTCAATTCCTCTATCTGCTTCGTGTGATACTCACTCCCATACGCGCAATATTCTTGTATGTTTGTGAACTTCTATATTGCGTTTCCGAAAAAGAGCCGAGGAAAACGGGATTTTTCTAAAGGACTAGGTACATTTGGTCCCGCCGCGATCGCTTACATGTCTGTGCACTCCTCTTCTCTTTCGCTTAGTTCAATTTCTTTCACTTCTATGTTTCAAATAGTTCGTGGTTAAATACGACTGGATTTCAAGATCGCTGAAAAGTTGCAGTTGAAATTGGATTCGGTTGGAAATGGACTTTTTTCTTTTTTTTACCAACCCTTTTTTGATTCAGCAAATTCACTGCAGCAAATTCACTTTTTTGATTCAGCAAAGAAACGCCACTTATTGAAAATCTGAAAATAAATTAACAGGATTTGAACCGACAAAATTTTAACGTCTTATGACCTCTATGTGAAATCCCTAACGCCTGCGCTATGGTAGAAATTTAGTGTGTCCCGCGGCGGAGCCTTATAATGTCGCTCGTATGTTGCTGCAGCGAACGCTTTCTAAAGAAACAACGTATCAATTTAATTTAATGTGACCATCAACAGGCTTTTCGAAACGGAAATTAACGGTGCCATTTAAATTGTAATGATTTTCTCCAAGACAGCTCCGGTAAAGGGTTGTTCACAAAATGCTTGGCAAGCCCAAATTAACTTATGATTTGCATGAGCCTAAAAACCCTCTGATGCTCCCTTTAAACAAAACTGAAATTAGTAAATTGTCAAAACAAAAAAAATTCATACAATTGGCTGAAGTGGCATTGGCGCAACAAAGAAAAAAACCGTGCCGCCAAAAATGATATGCGCACCTGCCTTGTTTCAATGAAAAAACCAAAAAAAAAACGGCCGGTTCCGGAAAGTTTCTCGGCCCAGCTCCAAATTTTGCCATGGTTGGTCTTGATTGAAAACCACATGTGTAGGGTCGAGCAATTTCAATTTGATATACACCGATTTAACTTAACATTGTTCCGAAAATTGAATTTTTTTTTTCATTTAGTTTTGAAAATTTTTTCATTCACAGCCTAATGTTGTTTTATCAACTTTGAGCAAGATACTGATCGTGAGATAAAATTATCAAATATAAAAAGTTATATAAAAAGTTACTGTCATCTCAATTCTATACTCCATTTCCAACGAATGTGCAGGGATTTTCACAAATTTTTATAGGACTACCTTTGGTCCTGTAAGAAAGATTTTTGTTAACTGTCTGCGTACTCCTCTTTAACAGTGCTCTTTCGCTTTTGATATTTCTCTGTACTTCAATGTTTCAAATCCTTTTTTGGTTGAATATGAGAATTTCTCCAGATTGTCCGAAATTCCAAGAGTTTCCCTTGGAAACTGACTATACCTTTTTTTATCTTTTTCACACTGTTGGAGTGTTCCATATGGAAAACTTTACTGTTCAAAGACGTATTATGTATTCCGAAACGCTCTTTTTTTGTATCCCATAAAATGAAGAAAACATAACCTTTTGATCTACTTTTTCTTCCCAGAATCATATTCGTCTCCTTTAGTCAGAATTGTACTAATCAAATTATACTCTCACACGAATCACCTTTATCTTTCACTGCTTCTCACGGTCGACCAATCTTGTGACTTCTAGGGACGGCCTCCTCCTTTCCCTTCAATTAAAAAATTGAAGGAAAAAACGACGTTTTTTCATTTCTTTTCAAATTTCATAGTGAAAATTGTGTTTTTCACCAAAAAAAAATCTACATTTTCTTTATATTTGAAATGGCCGACGACAGTCCGGAATATGAACCAGAACTCCAACAATTTCTAAGCCTTAATCAAATTCCTTTCCTTTTGAGTGTATTTTTGGGATTCCCACTGCACTGTTTCATTATTTTTCGGCTATCGACTAGAAAAATTAATTTAAATCGTTATCATCAACTTCTTATTGCCCAAAGTATAAACGATTGTGTTTTAACAGCCCTGAGGGCATTTTATACCTGGGTAAGATTGTTGCAAAGAACACCAACAATGAGTTATTTTCAGAGTTGGATAAATCGCTGCCGTTATCGACTAATCTACAGTATTATTGATTTCTTCTCTGACTTGACTTTCAATTGGGATGTTGTTGCAGTGGCTGCATTGTCTGTATATTGGAAAAGTTTGATGAAAGAGTGAGTTTTTATATTCCAATTTATTTTTTAAGTATTATTTTATAATAATAAACAGATTTCCTACCGTCCTTCACTTACTGATTATCGGAAAACAATATACATTGGTTATAAAACTGAAATTTTCAGTTCAAGTTTAAAAAAAAATGATGCCTGGACACATTTCTCAAAATGACAAAATCAAATTTAAATATGTTTTATTGTTGATTGTAATTTTTTTTTGTAAGTGTGCTTTATATTTCTTAAATTTAGTTGAAACAGGAAAGCGCAGCAAAAATGCGAAATTATCAATTGAATTTTTTAAAATAAGCTCTAAAAAAAGCTTTTTTAAGGGTTTTTTTTTCGCTTTTTTCGATAAGACACCGATAGTTGATGTAAAAAGAATTTGACAATCAAAAACTGTTTTCACAGCTTTAAGGAACTTCAAAAATTTTAGTCTCAAAATTTCATAGATTAAACTCTGCTTCAAAAATTTTGTTCACATGAAAAATTTGCTACATTGCTCTTTTGATTTCCGTTTCTGGTATTTTAATCTCTTTGCTTTAAAAATGACTTTTTTCAGGCGGTTTTCCCAGAAATCAAATTCAATGTAACTTTGTGAAAACTAAACTTGTACTATTAGTGTACCAAGTACGTAGTGTTTTATTGAAATAAAACGTGAGACAAAAAGAAATCAGAAAAAAAGCCATCTTGAAAATAAAATACCACATGAAACAAGACAGAGCCAGTTATGATATTTTGCACAACATTTGGTTGTTTGATTTAAGTTTCATACATAACATTTAAAAATCTATCATACAAAATGTATAAACGATAATTTACTTGCCCTCATTCAGTAATATTTTGACCCTGTCCAAATGAATTTTTTAAAATTTGTGGTGCAAATGCGTCATGACCTTCCATAGTTCTCAAACGTTAAAAGGGTTTTGCTTCCTATGGGTAACTTCACATTTCGGTTGATTACAAGGCTCAGAGAAAATAAATTCGTTAAAATCCGTTAGTGTATTCTTAGCGTAAACGTTGGATAATTTGCAAAAACTACATTTATGAGACGGTCAGTTCTAGCCAAGATTGTATTTCTGAACCAGGGTTAAAAGACTTGCAAACAATCAAAAGAAATTTAATAAAGAAACATTATAGTCTGTTTCCAAATGAAGGTCTTCGACTTTCGGGCAATGTTGAAAAATGACTGGTATTTAACCGAGAAAGATTTGAAACATTTAAGAGAACAAAGATAACATTTTCAAAAGAGCCTTGTACAAGAGGAATGCGCAGACTATTAACTAAGATCGTTGGGGGACCAAAGGTACCTAGTCCTTTAAAAATTGGGAAAATCCTTGCCCAATTTTTAAAGGACTAGGTACCTTTGGTCCCGCAGCGAAGTTGGAAATAGATTATAAAAAGCCATTAAAAATGAAATGATGCTAAAAATACCGCATAAATATTTTTTGCATCGCGAACTGTATGTTTTATCTATATTTTAAGTTTGGAACTTTTTTGTGTGCATCAGTGCATGTTCGCCGATGCTTCTACATCATGATGTTATAAGTTAGGAGAAAGTCCATAACGTTTCCTGTTTGTATTTTTTACGGTTACGCTTTTGCAAAAAAATTTTTGTTGTAGCACATATGCGTTGTGTCTTTTTTAAACCACTAAATAATCTCATAAAACCAAAATACAACTAACTTCTTTTTTTCAGACAAAAGTGGCTGGACTACTTGTTATTTGCTTCTGTTATTGTACCAAACTGCTATTACGTTCCACTCTCAACATTTCGACTAGTCGTTATTTCTTTGTACGGGTTGTCTTCTGAAGATCATCCACTTGTCGTAACTTGAAATTTCTTTTCTTTTCAAGTCAAAATTTCAGGCATTTGTTTTGAGAATGAATCTTTCTTTATCGACTGCCTATTACGGCCCAATTTTGGGGGCTTGCTTTATTGCTTTTATAAGCGTTATGTTCATTAATAAGTCAAAGTTTAGTAGGCAAACTATGCGTTCACACGCGAAAATGACTTTTTCTTTGTTTGCTCAGGTGGGTTACACGAAGTTTAAAAACGCAAATTTCGTCAAAGTCGGCAAATTCACTGTCTCAGTTGCTCAAAACTTTTAGGTTTTCCTGAAACTTTTGATGACACAATAAAAGAGCTGAAACCTGAAAGACTGTTATGGTTCGTTTCCGAAAAACGGAACACGATTTGACCAATTCTTAAAGGACTGCGGTCATTGCATCCCACCGCGAATCGCTTAATTGTCTGCGCACTCCTTTTTTACAGTGCTCTTTCGCTGGTTTAATTTATTTTCACTTCAGTGTTTCAAAATGTGATTGGTTAAATATGATTGGAAATCAAATTTGGTGAAAAGTCGGCGACCTTTCATAGGAAATAGATTATATAGTTCGTACCAAAAGTACTTTCTAACAGGTTGCCATATGCTGTGCCAGGAGTAAAGCGCGCAATGTGGAATTAGCACCCAAATCTGCCAAGAAGATTTGACGAGAAGTATAAATATTATGGGCGGACATTATTTTATGTATGTTTCCATCAATTTTTCCATTTTGTTGCGTAGTTTTCGTTTCACTGTGGTTTCGCCAAATATGTCTTGCCTATGTTTCTGTTTTGGTTGTTATTTTTTTTTTCGTTTCTTTATAGTCACACGTTTTTATAGTCTATTTCCAATGAAAGGTCGCCGACTTTTCACCGACCTTGATTTCCATTCATATTTAACCACTCACATTTTGAAACATTGAAGTGAAAATAAATTAAACCAGCGAAAGAGCCTGTAAAAGAGGAGTGCGCGGACAATAAGGCGATTCGCGGTGGGATGCAATGACCGCAGTCCTTTAAGAATTGGTCAAACCGTGTTCCGTTTTTCGGAAACAACCCATAGAAACTGGAGATTGCTAAAAAAAAACACGCAAAAATGTTAATTACAACTGAGACATTAAAAAAAATTACCTCAGTTGGCAAAAACCGACTAAAAAACAGTACTTTCCTGACTATTTTGCAATATTAGACGAAAAGTTTGGAAATTGAACAATTTTTCAGAACAACAACCAAAATAAAGAGTCACTATAAAACGATGCATAATTTCGTTGTTTAGGCGTTTCTTATAACTTTTTGTCTTGCTATTTCAATATTAATGCCACTTTTCAACTCCTTGGCCAATGGAAAATCCAAAGAACTTGGATCTCTAACAGACTTACTGGATTCAAAAAATATGACACAATCGGAGACAGACCTACTAAATTCCCGAATTGTGAGCGAATGGGCGACCATAGAAACTCTTTGGCATTGGGCCAATTTTGTGAGTTTTATTTTTTAAATAAATATATAATTTTCAGCTGAACTATGATCTTCCTTTAATTGTGCCGTTTTTCAAAGCAGTTCTCACCTACTGGTCAATAAGGGGATTGTTGAATTCTGTGCGACCAGAACCAAGTTACAATCCGAGATCTACTACAATACAAAGCAGTATGAAAAGAAGCCCCCCTGTTCGATAATTTGTTACAAAAATTTTTAATAAAATACCTTGACAAATTTTATTGTGTTTGTAAAGAGTTGGGAAAATTAGAGTAGTCATATATGTTTTTTTTTTTATTAAAAAGATATAAAAACGTGAAAAGGTTGTTTTTTCCCTGAGCAAATAATTTCTTGTTACTGAACTGTTTCACAATTTTTCATAATTTAGTTTAGAAGTGGTTTATCCAATACCTTCATTGTCTTTAGTCTAAGGTCTAAAACGCGTTAGGCGTTCTAGGATATCTGAGAGCACTGACAAGGGAAGTGCATCAACTCGTCTTGATAAAACCGAAATCTGTCGATTGGGCATTGTTGGGGACCCCAAGGGCTACCCAAATCTGTTTTCAAAAAGTGCCAACTCGGCTCCGTTTTCGAGACATTGATTTGCATTTTAATTATCACCGAAAGCGGACAAAGAGGCAGCATCGGAAAGTTGGCCGAGTGGTCTAAGGCGCTAACCAGATAATGTTTTTAGACATGATGCTGGTTCGACTCTTTTTTTACGACAAAGTTTTTGCTTTTTCTCTATATTTAAAGCCACATTAATCTTATACCAAAAAAAAATGAAGCAAAATACAAAGGTACAAAATAAAATTTTTCTCTTTGAAATAGAAAAGGTTTAAAATTATTTTAAAAATTAACAGTTTGATGCGAGTAAGTCAAACTAAGAAAAGCAAAAACGTTGTCGTAAAAAAGAGTCGAACCAGCATCATGTTTAAAAACATTGCTTGGTTAGCGCCTTAGACCACTCGGCCAACTTTCCGATGCTGTCTCTTTGTCCGTTTTCGGTGATAATTAGAATGCAAATCAATTTCTCGAAAACGGAGCCGAGTTGGCACTTTTCGAAAACAGATTTGGGTACTCCTTGGGATCCCCTACAATGCCCAATCGACAGATTTCGATTTTATCAAGACGAGTTGGTGCACTTCCCTCGTGAGCCCCCGGACAGAATAAAATGTTTTGTCTCCGATTCAGCGGAAAAGTTAAATCTGGACTACCTAATAGTAAGACCCATTTAGTCTAAAAATGACTATGGTTATCCACGTTTCCCCACAGCGAAATAGTGGAACGATGACCCGACATTTCATAACTCCAGTCAAAGTTGTCGAATCAAGAAGTGGGTGGGCTCATATTGTATATGAAATTTTTGATATTCGAATTTTTGATAGATTTCTTATAAAGTACAAAATAACAAAAAATGATCCACCTGCATCTTGATGTGACCACGTTGAAGGGAGTTATGACATGTCGGTAATTGTTCCATTATTTCGCTGGGAATTGAAATAGAGGTGAAGCCCTTCGTTTTTTTCACATTCCGCTAGTTTTCATTTGTTTTTTCATTGCCATCATATGAAAAGGTCAAAAAACCAATTTTTCACATTGAACGCTCTTTATATCAAAGTTTTTACGACACCAACATTCCGGTATTAAAACAAAAAGTTTCTAAAGTTTTTGTTACACCAGATTCTAAGAATTTTTCAATTTCTGCCTTTCCATTGGATCACTGTTTCACTAAGTGCTCAAAAAACTTTGTTTAGTTTGCCCCCAATAACGGAATTCCTTCGAAAGCTTAACAAGTATTACACAAAAACTTGCAAAATCAATTTCTTTTTTATTAATGATCTTTGCTAGTGAAAATTGGAAAAAGTGCGATGTGGGAATTTAATTAATACTTTCTCACACAAAGGTCAATCCATGAGAACATCAATCTTTGACTCATGGAAAATTTTCTAAAAAGGAGGGAATTTGGAGAAATGTTATATATCGCTTCAAAATCAAGCTATGAAGCTGACAGTGGGTTTATTAAAAAGCAAATAATTTGCCGGTGATAACAAAACAATCAGTGTATGCTTTTAAAGTTAAAAACCACGCAAAAGGTTCCAAAACATGCCAAAAATGTATGTAAAATGCCAGGAATTGGCGTTAGCGCATAGCGCATAAAATTCTGAGCCTAACGAAATATGGTGCAAAAATAGAATTGCATGAAAAACTGGCTTTGAACGCGCGAAAATGGCGTTTTTGGAGCGCCAGAACCGAGAAAGCTCTGAAAAAGCCCGCTGATTAGTCGCTTTTTGCGCAAATGGCTTCCAAAAGCACAGTTTTCGCGCGTTCAATGCGAGTTTTGAATACATTGAAATTCCATATTTTCAACTTTCAACATTTTATTGCGCGCAGAATGTTTTGGAAAATCCGATGCGCTAACGCCAATCTTCGGCATTTGGCAACCAACATTTTTACCCTTTTTGGAACTTTCGCGTGTTTTCATTTTGGAAAAGTGGACACTAACAATTGTGATGTTTTTGTCCGTCATCACCAAACTATGTTTTTTTAATGAATCCACTGTCAGCCAGATAGCTCGATTTTTAAGCGAGATATATAACTTCAAGTTTCTTAAAAGAAGCGAATAAACTAGTACAATAAATATATACAGTAGATTTTACTGAAATTTGAGTCATATTATAGTTTTATTCCATTTTATCATTTTTTAAAATTATCTTTTACATTTTAAAAAACACCGTTTTTTATAAATTAAATAATTTTTATTTAAATCTGGTTGTCATTCCTCCGTTTGCATTTCGTGAACTATTTGAAGCCAAGGAAGTCGTCAATGGAGTTATGATTGTCTTCGAAAGCAGACTTCTAATAGACCAGTATGTTAATATTGCTTTGAAGAAAGGAACAACCGTTGGAACATCATAGTTCGCCTAAAACAACGTTCATTTTTAAATGTAAAATGATTGCTTACAAAACTTAACCAGTAAACAATATTATAGACATTTGATTTTTCCGCATTGAACTCATTCTGAAGTTCCGAAGTCCATGTTTCATTGTTTGAGATGAGAACTCCGAGCTGAGCCATTTTTGAGTTAGCGCCTGTTTGAATATTTATCACGACAGTAAGACAAATGGATAGCATTACGACGCCGGTGAGGAATAGGGTCTGAAATGAGATTATTGGAAAAATCCGTTTTGTTTTTAAGACGCGATGTCCGATAGATTCGAAATATATTTGGTCAGAAATATTCAAAATTGTCCAGTTGAACTCATATTTTGCGATTAAAACCAACTAAAAAGAAAAATGATAAGGAAAATCGATTATCGATTTTTTGAGTCGGAGTGTAATTCAACCCCGAGAGACTGTAACTCCCTCAAATTTTAGAAAAGTTCACGTGGTAGGTATGGATGGATTGGAAATTTTACATTGAAAAACATTGTAATTAGTGTAAAAACTTAATTCATAAGTTTGGAAAACTTTTCTGAAAAAAAGTTTTTCAAGTCATACTAAAAAAATAAACTGTAGAGCAGTGTTTTTCGTACAAAATATGTTTTTTTTTCATATTTTTTTCGTAACCCAACAATACATTTGTCTTACTATCGTGATTTGTTAAATTTCAAGACGTTGTTCTCCATTTTTTTTCCATAAGAAACTTATTTTCCCTTATGTTTTGCCTTCAAAATATATTTTTACTGTAATTTTCATAAATACGCACACATTTTGCATGGAAACATTGAAGCAGCGGCTGCCACACATGTTTTGTGGGCTGGGCGAAACATTGAAATGTGTTTTGTCAGCCGCTTTTTTATGCGCGCATCACACGAAAATGCGCGCATCACATGAAAATATTTTTTTAGTATGACTTGAAAAACTTTTTTTCAGAAAAGTTTTCCAAACTTATGAATTAAGTTTTTACACTAATTACAATGTTTTTCACTATAAAAGAGGAGTGCGCAGACAATTTACTAAGATCGTTGCGGGACCAAAGGTACCTAGTCCTTTAAACACTGGAAAAATCCTTTCCCATTCGTTGGAAATGAAGTATACGTATTTTAAATGGGAGCACACCGTTGAAAATGCTTTACCATCGAAATTTATTTCAAAATTGTGATCTACTGTATTTTGTTTTCAACATTTACTAAAACATCCCCATTATTAAACCGAATGCGCAAGATTTGTGTAAAAATGAAATATACCTGAATAAACAAAGAACTGGTCATTTTCCGGTAACTTCTCATAGTTTGACCACTGAACTTGGATTTATCCATTCTATACACAATCCATAAAGAAGCAAACGATGCTCCAAGAATTGGAACGTGATACGCTATTCCAAGAGGCATGGCGATTTGCCTAATTAAATTCTGAAAACATTGCAGTTTATTAAAAAAAAAACAAAGTTGTACCAAGATTGAATCTGCCGGATCTTTTATCAAAAAGAGAACGTAGAAAAAAATTGCGATAGGAATGTTGTAGGCGTTTGTGAAGATTATGGCGGCATACATCACTTTTTCAAGTCGTTTTTGACTAAAATTGAATTTGGGTTTTCTTGCACTTTGAAACGAATGTGTTTAAACTAAATGTTTCATTTGATGCAGGTATATATTTGTTAACTACGTTAACACTGAAAGGTTTCATCGCGATTGCTTAAAATTTCTGCTTAAAATCTTGTAATTTCTTGAAATTTCTTGTAACTTTCCCAACCTGATAGTACCTTCACCTGATTGTAAGTTTATAATCGATGCTTCGATATTTTTTTCAAAACGAATTCATAAAATAAATAAACTTGTAACATTAAAGTGCTAGTCAGGGGTTTTTTTTCTAAATCGTATGCTAATAAAGACTTTGCAAGTATTTTGCGCACAACCGTTTGCTGGAGTGATGTTCGGTTAATGATTTCATTTGATATTACTCGATTTGCTTGATTTTCTTTCTATTTGCTTTTCTAATAAAAAAAAAGTTCCTATCGGCTTTTTAAGCTGAAAAGATTTTATGCATTTTTTTCTATTTTCAAACAATTTCAATTTTCTTTTGTTTTAAAGCTTCCACAATAAATATTCATCTTTTTTCCGCAATAATCATTCGTAATCATTTGCTCTAAGGGAGTTTTATTTGATTTTTGGGGTCTGTTTTTTTGTTCTTTTTATAGCAAAAAGTTTTTGTCGAACGTGATACGCAATTCCAAGTGGCATGGCGATTTGTCTAATTAAATTCTAAAAACAATGCAGTTTTAAAAATGAAATCGTACCAAGATTGGATCTGCCGGATCTTTTATCAAAAAGAGGACGTAAAAATATATTGCGATTGGAATGTTGTAGGCGTTTGTGAAGATTATTGCGCCATACATCACTTGTTCAAGAGGTTTTTGACTAAAATTGAATTTGGGTTTTTTGCACTTTGAAAAGTGTATAAATGTTTCAATCAACCGACCTAAGTCTTTATTAAGTACGTTGACACTATCAGATTGGAATGTTTAAGAAAATAATGACTTTGTTTTACTAAACCCGCTAAAACCTTTATTGGATCGCTTACGACATTTTGCAAATAAATAATTTTAAAAAAATCAATAATATTGCATCATTAAGCGAAAAAGATTTTATGCAATTTTCTCTATCGTAAAACAACAAATATTTTCAATTTTTTGAATGAATTCTTTTCCTTTTGAATGCTCTAATTTATTTAATTTTTGTCTTAATGAAAATCTGTTTTCACAATTTAAAAAATGGCGTCATTTTAGAAAACTTTTGGCGCAATTGTTGTCATTTTAATTTTTAAATTGAACACAAATTTTTTTTTTTTTTTTTTTTTTGAAATTTTTTGGGACGAGGAATCTTTTCAATAAAAACCATTTACAAAATCGGATTTTTTTTACCGTTACAGACTTTTTCAAGAGTTACAAAATGTAAAGTTGACCTGTTTTATCTTTTATCACGTGGGTCACTGTTTATTTTAGTGTGAAACACATTTTACGAAAGAAATTGAAATTCAGTAAATAAAAATTTGGGGATTTGAAAGTTTTTCCTTTTTTCCAAAGTTTTGAATGTTCTAGTTGTAATATTCAAGAGAATAGAAATAATTTGGTTTTAAAAGTAATCCATGTGTGCGATTACTTTTTAAAAGTATGATAACAAAGAAAAATCCTATCAACTCTTTCTGAAAGTGGAGAAATTGATATTCAAATCTAAAACCCACGTTTTAATAATACTTTTCCAGTAGATTGACAAAACCCCAACTCCACTTGTAGCACAACTATTTAGAAGATCTGTTGATAAATTAAGAATATGATAAAATGGGCTGTTAATAAAGCAACCATCGAATTTCATCTAAAATAACAATTTCCTATTAAAATAAAATAAAAATCTTTCCTTACCAGAAATGCAGTCAGTACTACCAGTACATATATGCAATCCAATGCGCTTTCTCCAATTAAGAAAAAATGATAATTGTTGAGGTTTAATTTTTTCGTACATAGTCGGAAAATTATGAAAATATTTAAAGGAAGTGCTACGATTACGCTGGCGGTGAGGGGAATTTTAGTCTCGTCGTATTTGTTTGTTGATTTAGGGCACGTAGAGTTTGACATCAAAGCTGAAAATTGGATTTATTTTAAAATGCAATAAAAAGTAGAAAAAATTATTAATGAAAAAAGTGGAATTTCAGAATTTTCGCAGGTTTGATTACGCAGCGACAAGTTGGAAAAACAATTTAGAAAATGTTGTATCAAACATCGACTGTGAAAATATCATCTAATGCTGAAAGGAAATAGTTTTAAAAATCGATAAAGTAGGGTTAGGGCAGGTATTGATTTTCAAATAGTGTAAATTTTTTGACTTTATTAAATTTTGGTCATTCTGCCGAAAAGCACTGAATTTACAAACTGTTTGTAACGCGTTTCAATTAACTAAAGAAATTGCATTCCAAAATTTTTGTTACTATAGTTTAATAAATAGTGTTAGAAAACGACGTTGAAAAGTAATTTTTAGTGCTATTTGATGATGAAAAGGTTTTTTTTTAAATTATTGAACAGATGAAAAATGATAGTCTCAGATTTCAGAAATACAAAAATAGTGAAATTTTGAAAAATTCGCGAGTTTGATAACGATTTGAAAAGCGACAACTTGAAAAACAACACGACAATTTCTTGGAAAATTGGCGCACATTAATTTTCAACGGCATAGCGTAATAATGTTGCTTGGAAAATAGACAATACACGCTATGATACATCAAGTATATGTTTTTAAACTTATTATTTTTTTTTTAACTTAAATTTTTAAAAAAAATTAAAATTACAACCATAAATTACGTTGAATGCAAATGGTCTTGCTTTCCAAGGTCTGTCAAAAAATTGTCTGTTAAAAAAAATTGTCTTACTAACAATAAGCCAAATACTTAAGAAAGATATTTGAGTGCACTGAGCACGCTACGGACAGATACTAAAAGTAGAAAATAGCGATTGCCAATTTATACAAAACCCTGGTTGAACGCGCAAAAACGGCGTTTTTTAAAGGGATTTGCCCAAAAAGCGACTGACAAAAGCGGCCCGTTTTCGTGCCTTCAAAGCGAGTTTTAAATACTTTTGCTTTCGATATTTTCAAATTTCGGCACTTCATTTTGCGTAGAATGTTTTGGGGAATCCGATGAACTAACGCGTTTTTTTTCGGACTTAGGCATAAAAAAGCGTGATAATCACAAAAACAACAATTTTGGCACATTTTGGAACTTTTCGCGAATTTTCTTACTTGAAAAGTAGACACCGACTAGTTTGATGTGTTTGTCCGTCATCATCAAACTATTTTATTGTGAATAAACCCACCGTCGTCCAAATAGCTTGGTGTTGAAGCGAGGTATAAGCTTTCAAGTTAGTGTGCCATTGTTTCGCTGTGAAACGCAAAAGTTTCCATATAATGTAATTTTCAACTTTTTGGGTCACTGGTAGTCTACAGAAAATATTTAAACTCAATCAAACGAATTTTTTTTTATAAAGTCTATGCGAAGGGTGTTCAGCCACTTATTACGCCTCATAAAGTCCAAATTTCATTGCAATCGGGTGAAATGTTGGGCAGAACTCTCTGCGACACATAAAAATGAGTACAGGAAAACCACCTGCTTCTACCAGGGTAAAGATCACACCAGATGTGATGATGTGTTTCAATTGAACAAAGAAATAGTTAAAGAAAAGACAGAGAAAAAACCATATTCTTTATTTTGCCATTTTTTATCACTCTTAAAGTTAACGTATTTTAAGAATTCAGCCACCTTCTATCCTTTAATGTATCACTTTAAAATCCATATTTTAAATAATGTCAAGATTGCCAAAAAAAACACTATAGCAAAAATGTTTAGTCCGACATCACTTCTTATAGTCTGTTTCCAAGGAACGGTGTTCGATATTCGGGAAATTGTGAAAAAAGACACGTATTTATCCAAAAAGACTTTGAAACAATGAAAAGAACAGAGATAAAATAATCGAAAAAGCATTGTAAAAGAGGAGTGCACAATTTACTAAGATCGTTGCGGGACCAAATGTACCTAGTCCTTTAAAGTTTGTGAAAATCCTTGCCCATTTGTTGGAAATAAAGTATAAACACTTTTGTTTTTTCAAAAGAATTATCAGTGCTCCCGGAAGTACAAGGGTTGTTTTAATAATCTCGCAAATCACCTTTATATATGCACAATCACGTTTTCATAATGAATCATAAAGATTTCACCTGCTCAATTTCTAACAAATTGTTAAAACTGTGATTTCTAAAGCATTAAATGTATAAATAATTGGTTAGTCAAAGTGAAAAAAGATGTAATGAAAAAAATAAAGAAAACAATGTTTTATTTTAATCCACCCATGTTCCATGAACATAATTACTTCGAAAATCCCCAATTTGGTTCATTCAAAACAACATGTTGAACATCAACACTTAAGGGGACCTTCAGGGACCTTTTGCAACTTTGGCTCATGTGAAAGATAAAAATCAGCTGATCAAAAAACTCTATACACCTTGGTTCAAAATTCTCCGTTTTCGCAAACTCTGGCTTCAAAGTGCCCAAAACCAGCCGACCGTCTGCAGCAGGGGTGGACAACAGGCCAGGCCTTCCCAGGCCGTCATTTCCAGGCCCAGGCCGGCCGCGATCGGTGACCAGGCCGCGATCACGGCCTGGGAATTCCAAGTGATCCTCCCGATTGCATGCTAATTAACACCAAGAGTTGTTGTTAGTAATTAAAATAGTTAAGTTTGGAATTTATCTGATTAGGATTGCATGAAAGAGCGCCTTTCGCCAGCTCACTCTGCTTTTTCCTTCCCTGCGAGCAATGTAGATGCCTCCCAATCGATCCTATGGATGACTGACAGCAACCAAATCAGGTTAAAATGAAATTTTTAGGCCAATTTCTGTTATTTGAAACCTCCAAAGTGTTCTATGCAAAGTGGTTTGTATGTACACGATGGCTAAGTAAGAAACATATCCCCATTGGTCACACTAACGCTGTCAGACTCGTGAACATTCCTCTTTTGGTAGTGACTTATTATAATCCAGGCCCAGGCCAGGCCCAGGCCGCGGCCTGGGACGGCCTGGCCTGCTCCGGCCCAGGCCAGGCCGCGGCCTGGCCCTCATTTCCAGGCCCAGGCCGGCCTGGGCCGGCCTGATGTCCACCCCTGGTCTGCAGATTCTGTGGATGGCCGCAACGCCTGCGTGCACGATGTTTACAAGCCAGTCTAATTTCGAAGGTTTTATTCTGATTGGACGAGATTACGCGGAAAATAAGGAGAGTGTTCCAGACAATTTAGCATACATAATTAGTATAATTTTCGACCGTACCCGATGAAAAAGGAAATGAAAAGGTCCCTGGCGGTCCCTTTAATGATCACTTTTTTGTTTAAAACACAAAGTGAGTTCATTTTTAATGCAAAACAAACATAGCAGGAAACCAGTTTGTCTAAAACAAACAATTATATATCCTTCTTCTTCAAATAACAATCTCACGGTTTTATAATACTTTTCCAATAAATTGACCACACAGATGTGGAAACGATTGTAAAATCAGAGAAAGAGGGTTCACAATGGTAAAAGGAGTTTTGTTGATGTTGCAGGCATTGAGACTCAGCTAAAAATCAAAGTTTTCCCATTTTGGAAACAGACCAGGAAGGAGATCAATTTCAGGATTACCAAAAATCCATCAGTTTTATAGGGCATTTCCAAAACTGAGACAAGGAAAAGGGGATTTTCCTAAAGGACTAGGTACAATGGGTCCCGCCGCGATCGTCTAAATGTCTGCGCACTCCTGTGTTACAGTGCTTTTTCGCATATTTTATTGATATTTACTTCGATATTTCAAATCGTCAATGGTTAAATACCAAGGAAATCCAGGGTCATTCAAAAGTCGTCGTCTCAAGATTGGAAATAGACTATACATTGTGCAATAATGAAGAAGTGGTACTTGTTTAGATTTAGTTTTTTCGTACAAAGACGAAAAATAATAAAGACGATTATAGGCAGACCGAGGAACACGCTTGTGAAAAAGGGTATTTTTGTGAGGTTAAATTCAGCCGCAGGAAAACTACAGTCTTCGTTCGACATGTTTTAAAATGTCTTAATTGATGTCGTTTATGATTCTAAACGGCTTCGGAAAACACCTGTATTTGTCATAAATCGCGTAGAAACGCAGTTCAATTACACAGCAGGTTGTTCAACAGAACAGATAGGGAACTCGTACTGAGAAGTTTGTGACGAAACCGAAAAACCGAACTAGAAACACTTTTATCAGGTTTTTTTATTTGGGTATTTCCTAAAAATTGATGATGCCGGAAGAACTGCCAGTGTTTATAAGACGTTTTCTCATAAGTTCGAGCGGTTGCGCGCCCGCGAAGGGCTTTTTCACTAAGGTTGGGTTACGAAAAAATATGAAAAAAATATTTTGCATGAAAAACAATGCTCAACAACATATCAAATATCTGGAATAGACTTTTCAAAAGCAAAGACAAAAAGTTGATTTTTGTAACTTTTCAAACTTGTTTTGGCTTTTATTTTTTTTCAAAGCTAAGAAATCGCTTTCTACACTAATAACAGTGTTTGTCAGCGTAAAAACTGCAATCGATTTCGTACTTAATATGTGAGTTTTCTCAAGTTTGAGAGTTGTTACAGTACCCCGACTCAAAAATCGATAATAATCGATTTTCATTATCATGTTACGTTTTAGTTAGTCCTAGATAGTTCCAACACAAAATATGAGCCCGATTGGACCATTTTGAATTTTTACGACAAAATCACTCAGACATCGCATAGTTCTCAAATGACGGGCCGGCCCGCGGGCCTAAGCTGGCCGGGCCGGGCCGGGTCGAGAAAAGTGTCGGCCCGGCCCGTTTCGGCCCAGTTTGTAAACATTTTAACATTTCCGTTTACGGTTTGTGCCAGTTTGGGCTTTTTCGATTGCAAAGTTGCAGGTCAAAGAATTAAAGTTGCTTGAAGTAAAATTTGTTAAAAGAACCTTGGATAACATTGATCTTTTTTCAAACAACCTCCCTTACAGTCCATTTCCAACAAAGAGTCGACGATTTTCACCGGCCGTGATTTCCACTCACGGCCGGTGAAAATCGTCGACTCGTATTTACCCACTAGCAGCTTGAAACATTGAATAGAATAGAAATTTAAAAAGCAAAACAGCACAGTAAAAGAGGAGTGCGCAGACAATTAATTAATCGCGGCGGGACCGATTGTACCTAGTCCTTTAGAAAAACCCCTTTTTCCTTGTCTCTTTTTAGGAAACACACTATAGCACCAAACACAGCCCTACAAAAAAAGCTGATAACGACCTCGAAGTCTAATTCGAAAGTTTTTGGATCCTATAAACGTTATATGTCAATTTTAGGGCTGAAACCGTGAGAAGTACCTTACGTATGTGTTAATACAGTGGTCGGCCGCGCTTGCTACCCAAACCGAGCGTACACGTGTGTGTCGACGTTAGACCGCGTTTTTAAGCGGCCGCAGGTTGCAAAAAGAACATTTTGACTTCTGGTAGAACAATATTCACCTAATGGAGTAAACATCCTACATAAAAAAACAATATTCTCATTTTCGAACACCGGGAAAACAAAACCAACAATACCGTAATAGTGAAACATTCATTTCATTGATATGGTAACTTTCAATGGTGTTTCCGATCGAAAACACGTTTCTGAGTAGTAGATGAACTATTTGTCGCAGTTCCATTGGAGATAACTTGTACTTTTGGCATCTCTTTTACCAAAAGACCTCTAATCGACCACCATGTGAGAACGGCTTTGAAAAATGGAACGATTGTCGGAAGGTCAAAGTGAATCTGAACTGAATATTGTCAAAACTGTTTTTGAAACTTACAAAAGACACGAATCGGTAAAAACTAAAGATTCTATCAATTTCAAGTTTCATCTGCGTTTGAAGGTCAATTGCTTCTTTTTCCGTAAGATTAGGATTTCTTGTCATTTCGAGCAGATTTTTTAGATAGCAGAAAATTTGAGGTTGCCCCAGTCCAATCTTGGTAGATATAGCCGACAACAGTACCCAAACCAACGACGAGAGTTATGAAAATTGCCTGAAACTAGTGGGTGAGTGAGTTAGCATGTGAGCACGTGAGCAGGAACATTACCTGGACAAACAAAGAAATTGTCATTTTCCGATGACTTCTTAAAGTTTGTTCACTAAACTTTGTTTTGTCCATTTTAACAACAATTAACAAAGATATAAAGCAGGTACACAAAACAGGTATAGAAAAAAAGAGAGGTGAATATGGCAACGTGTTTTTCTAAGTAAACATTTTTAATGTAACAATATTATTGTGGATACCATTTGCGGTGATTCAGCAGCATAAATAAATATAAGAGTGTAGAGATAAATGGAATAGGCTGAATTATAAGCAAATGGTACGATAACAAACGCATAAAGTAGCATTTCAATATGCCTCTGACTAAAAAAGTGTCAAAGTGTAACAATAATATGAAAACTTACGTTTTATTTATGCTTTTCCAATAAATTGATAACAAGGAAACAGAAACAATTGTGAAATTGTTGCAAATACCCGAAATAAAATTTATAAAGTTATAAGGGATTTTGTTGATGTTACATGGGTTAAGACTAAACTGAAACACTTGTTTTCCGTTTTCCGCTGTTTCACCTACTGAATAACTCACTGACTTGATCTCTTTTTTACTCAAACATTCGCTCACCAACTCATTGACTCACTTATTTTTGGATGACATTTTGTTTACAGGCAATTTTTAGAATTGTATTTTAAAGGGGCAATCAGGCGGTTTTTACAACATTGGTTCATCTAGGAGAGAAAAATTCGCTGATTAAGAAAATATATTTGACTTAGGGTCGCCAATGTACCGTTTTCGATATATCTGGCTTCAAAAAAGGCCGACCATCCGCACATTGTGCGGATGGCCATTACGCCCTGCATGTCCGGTTTTTACAAGACAGTCTAATGAGCCAAATTTCCTTATTTGTCTGCGCACTCCTCTTTTAGTGTGCTATTTAGATTATTTTTTGTCTATTCACAGCAATGTTTCAAATCGTCAATGGTTAAAAAGGAGCAAAAATCAAGGCCGCTGAAAAGTCGCCGACTTTTATATGGAAACATACTATAGTTTGTTTGCATAATTTCGGACCGTATTCGTTCGAAAATGAAGTGAAAAGCCTCCTTACTGGCCTTTTAAGTAAAAAAAAATCATATCTGTAGAATAACTCTTTAAATCTGCGTAAAACAAATCTAACTTTTTGAAGTTATCCATAAAGTTGAAAAATGGTAAATTAGAAGCAAAACTTTAAACCGATGATAAAAACTTTACAATAATTCGTTTTCACCATAATGATTCCAACGTACATTTAAGTCTAATACAATTAAATACAATTACTTTCGAATGTTTCAAAGTTGTAGTTTGATCTCGGATTGTGAAAGTGGATTTATGACGCTTTACAAAAATGTAATTGCAAAAGAATTTTCACAACATAAAAACGCAACACACTTTTTTAAACCGGTTTGCAGATGTCAGGAACTTAGAGCCAAACATGGTTTCAAACTTTAGATTCAATTAGAAATCTAATTAAAAGAATACAAGATTATTACATAATCTTGTATTCTATTAATCTTTACTCCTTATCTCGAAGTTGTTTGCAAATGTTAAATTAAGGCATAGAAAAATAAATGGACTGTCGCTTTTTCCGCCCTTTGACCCAATTTCGCCTGATTTAACCGCAAACGCGATCAGAACATGGCTTTCTCTGTAAAAGTGCACTAAAAAGCCGAAAAATGCGATCATAATTCAGTCCCCTTCTCAAGTCCCTACCGCCGCCTCTTTCTCGGCCGCCACCTTTCTTTGTCTTCTTAAAGGGACCGTCAGGGGCCTTTTTGAACTAGAAATGGACACTATATCCTTTTAATTGGAAGCATTTTTTCAAACACCGCTCAAGCCAACGGTTATGATTAAAATGCTTGCCAAGTCTTTATTAGCATGTGATTTGGTAAAATGCCCCTGACAAACCCTTTAATTTTAATTTAACAGGTTTTTATTCACTTATTTTACTTCTTTTCTCCATACTTTTTACTTCCTCACAAGCTTACCAGAAAAAACAAAAATCGTAATATAACCAAAACTGCCTCATTGCCACATTGTGCAATAATAAACATATGATACTTATTCAAATTCAATTTCTTTGTAAATAAACG
This sequence comes from Oscheius myriophilus, assembly GCA_964057215.1. Classification (NCBI taxonomy): domain Eukaryota; kingdom Metazoa; phylum Nematoda; class Chromadorea; order Rhabditida; family Rhabditidae; genus Oscheius; species Oscheius myriophilus. The sequence continues at coordinate 27,907,763 of OZ059903.1, forward strand.
AAAAATCAGAAAACAGATAAGCGGGAAACCAAAAATTAGGCTTGTAAACAAAGGGATTTTTGTCAAGCCAAATTCATCCGCAGGGCGATCGCTATCACACGAATCTTGAACAACCATCTAAAAAAAAACATTGTCATTTTTGACGTTTTTTTTGTATAAAAAATAGAAACGCCTAAACTAAGAAGCGTGCTGGAAAAATGCGGGCTGAAAATACGAATTAATAGTTGAAACCACCTGTTAGCATCATACTTCTACGCGAAATGCTGTTCAATTACACCGAAGGGTGTTCCAGAGAGCAGATATTGAACTCGCTGACTAAGCGACCTTATGATCTTTTTTCGCAGATAAAAATAAGATAATATATACCGCATAATTGATTTTTGAACTCGCAAAGGGCTCGCGCGCCTTTGTTGCGCAACGGTCCCAAAATTTGTCGTGTCCTACGGCCGCTGTGCAACTCTGTATTTTAGTGAAATTCCAGCATTTACATTTAGAACAAAAGAGATCCTACAGCCAAATAAAAGAATGTTTTCGTTTACGATCAGCACAACACAGATCGAAAGCATTTTGAGGAAACAACAAGGACACTACCGTAAAAGTGAAACCTTCATTCAATTTAGATGATAACATTCATTTCTTCGAAGATTGATCAAAAACACGGCTCTGAGTAGTATTCGAACTATTTGTTGCAGCTCCATTGGAGATAACTAGTACTTTTGGCCTCTCTTTAACCAAAAGTCCTCTAATCGACCACCATGTGAGAACGGCTTTGAAAAATGGTACAATGGTTGGAAAGTCGTAATGAGCCTGGAACCATAAGTAGCTGAATTAGATGTCAAACCCACAAATAACAGTGTAGGCAAAAGTTTCCTTTTGCTTTCCGTTTCAATGGCGATAAGCTCTTGAATACGGATTTGTTCAGCTTCTGAGCTGGTATTTCAATACATTTCAGTAAGTTTGGCAATCTGTGAACTGGCACCAAACCAATCCTCGAAAAGGAAAGAAACTAGCATTTCCAATAGCATAAGACACAAAAGGAAAATTGCCTGCAAACTGCGTGTGCGTGTGCGTGTGCGCGATTCGTACCTGCACGAATAAGGAACTCGTCATTTTCCTATGGCTTTTCCTTGTGTGCGTGCTAAATTTTGATTTTTCCATTCTGGCGACAATAAATAACGACGTGAGGCAGGCACCCATTACAGGAACTTGAAAAAATAAACCAGAATATTGAAAGATTTCATCCTGAACCTTCTTTTTACACTGTTCAAAAATACTTACAAATTCTGTTGATCGCACGCCGTAAAGAAATATAATAGTGTAAACATACAAAGCATAAGCTGTGTTATAAAAGTGTGGAATGATTGCCAAAGAATACAACAGTCTTTCCAGCCATTTTTGGGGTTTGATTACACTTTTCCAGTAAATTGACAACAGTGAAAAAGAGGTTGTGGAAAAGTCAGTACAAATCCAGAGAAAAGGTTTATTATGTTAAAAGGTGTTTGGTTAATGTTGCATGGATTTAAACTTATCTATAAACGGTATCATTGGCTTCTATTTTTACATGGAAGGCATTTCAGGTTGAAGTGGCCGATTGAATCGAGGTATATCTCATCTGTCAGCCTTTGGGATGATTTCATGTCAGCCTTTGGGATGATTAAGGGGCCGATTTCAGTTTCTGCTAAGGAGCACCATTTTTCAAAAAAAAAAAAAAAAAAAAAAAAAAACGATAATTAAAATTTGAATTACAACACTGGTAGACCGTCCAGCGCACTAGTCAACCGCCCGCGGCAGTTACGGAAATGTAATTTGGTGGTCAAGTGGTTAAGCTGTCAGCCTGGAAATATAAAGGTTTTGGGTTCGAACCCTCTGTGCGCTGTTTTATTTTTTCCTAAACTTTGTTATATTTTTGACAAGTTATGGAACAAAAAAGTTTTAAAAAGCTACATTTTATTATCTAAAGTTCCAATTGAAACATCGTTTAACGGAAACACGCAGTTGCAAATTTGAAACACAAACCGCACATTGCCCGACCAGGGTAGGATTTGCCTAGGTTTCGGCTGAAATTTTCGTCGACTTGGCAAGGTGCCAATATTTGAACTAAGACACGCATAAGATCTGGCGGCAAGTTCAAATTATCAAATTAGTTGCAAAATACTCTTAAAAACACCAAACGGGATTCGAACCTTCACAACTGCAGTCCGCTGCTCTCCCAGCTGAGCCGTTAGCGCGCTGGCTCTGCTGCTCTAGCTTCCTCTTGACTAATAGCGCTCTCTGCCGTGAGTCTTAGATACCGTACCCCGCCAAAACCTGCGCATCTTCTGGCACCTTGACATGTCCACCGAGTTTTCCGCGGAATCCTACAGTGCGACTCAATACGTTTTCAAAGATAAAAAACGTTTCGCTCCATAACTTGTCGAAAATATCACAAAGTTCAGGAAAAAATAAAACAGCGCACAGAGGGTTCGAACCAAAAACCTTTATATTCACAGTCTAAACGCTTAACCACTTGACCACCAAATTACATTTCCGTAGCTGCCGCAGGCGGTTGACTAGTGCACTAGACGGTCTACCAGTGTTGTAATTCAAAATCTAAAAATCGTTTTTCTCGAAAACTGGTGCTCCTTGGCAGAAACTGAAATCGGTCCCTTAAGTTTCATCCCAAGGGCTACCAAATGAGATATACTTCGATTCAATCGGCCACTTCAACATGAAATACCTTCCATTTTAGTAACTCACCAAAAAGAATGAAAAGCGTAAAATTACCAAAAATGCTTCAGCAATACACTGAGCTATAATGAAAAAATGATACTTGTTCAGGTTTAATTTCTTAGTGCACAGGCGGAAAATCATATAAGCGATCAGCGGCAGGCCAAAAATGAGGCTTATGAACAGAGGCGTTTTAGTGAAATCAAGATGAGACCGGTCTCCCTCGTATTCTTCGCATGGTGATAACATCATCTGTCGTGTTACTTGATGAAATGTGGAAGAGGGTTGAAACACTGATTGGCCGAGTGTTCGCGATTGCGGATATGAAAGCGATGATAAAACACCTGTGGGACAGAATTCCCCGTTGTTTTATTGAACTGGCTCCGAAACAGTGTATGAACCCAATCAATTGTGAGTGAAACAAGAATATTCCGGCCAGCCTGCAGCTGTCCTGAATAATCTGGTTGCTCGCGGCCTGCGGCCGCTCGCCGGGGGCTACGCCCCCGAAATGAACGGTGAAATGGCCATATTCCGTCACGTTTCCGTAACATTTGCGTGTAGTTAGAACCCGTAAGAGAGAAAGTGAAGGGGGAATGAAGAGACGAAGACACGTGGCCGACTCAGCGCAATTTTACTTGGGACACCCCATACACATAAACACAAAAAGACAGAGTTTCAAGCGGGGGGTAATAAAAACTTTTAGGTTTAGAGGCGATTCAAACCAACGAAAGGCCTTAACTGATGTAACATTTAAATAACTCTGACTGCAGAAAGACATCACGCAAATATAGGAGGGCGCAGACAAATTCCGCCGAGACAATGCTTTTTTCGATTTTTTAGAAAGTATTTTTTAGGGGAGGGGGGAGAAAAAACTGGAGGGTTTTTTGTCATATTATCTTCAGATTCTTTTTCTTATACATTTTAAGTGGTTTGTGCAAGTGGTTAGAATGATTAAACAACTTGTGTTTTTATTTTGTTCAATTGATACAGTCTGTTTCCAAATAAAGGTCGGTAACTTTTGAGCGGCCTTGGTGTGACAAAAGAGGAGTGTGCAGACAAATAAGCGATCGCGGCGGGACCTAATGCACCATCCTTTAAGGAGTTTTGGCCAAAACCGGTGTCGTGTTTCGGAAATACACTATAAATACAAACTCATTGGGTCGTTAAAGTTTGCAAAAAACAATTTCGAATATATGCCCAGCAAAAGAATACAAAATTAATGCATCTATAGTTCTTTAACCCATATCTCGTGGAGTTGATTGCAAATGTAAAACTGAGACCAATCAATAGGCTGCCAGACAGATCAGATCAATTGAAAAGTCGCGTATCTGTCTTTTGACCCAGTTACGCCTGATTTAATTGCAAACGCGCATAGAACATGGCTTTTTCTGTAAAAATCCTTTAAAAAATGCCATTAATCAGATCATAATTCACTCGCCCTCTCTAATCTTCACCTTCTGTATCAGGCATCAATTGTCCGCTCACTGTTTTTAATTGTAATTTCTCTGTCAAATGCTTACGGCCGAAACACAGGAATTACTTATTACAGAGGAAAAAGTTTATCTCTCTTTGTCATTTTAATTAATCAAAACAGGTTTTCATCTTCTAGTTTTACTTTTTTCTTTCTTATTACTCATTCTCTCACGCGCTTACCAGAAAGAATATACATCGTAATATAACCAAAACTGCATCATTGCCACACTGTACTGGCTGACTAGCCTGTATATGATTTTTTCGCAGAAAAAAAAACATTATATATACCGAATAATTCATTTTTAAACACACAAGAGGGCTCTCGCGCCTCTGGTGCGCATCTGACCTGGATTTCGCCATGATCTGCGGCCGCTGTATAACTCGGGTTTTTTTTATTTCCCGAATTCAATTTCAATGTTTTACTAAAATTTGCTTAATGGCACATTTTACTGTAATTGCAAATAAACATGTAAAGTGGGGTTCTTACATTGTGCCAATTTTACTGTGTTGCAGTCTTTTGAAAGAAACATGTTGTACATAATAACCTCAACTCAAAACAATCTACCAAGAACACCGCCAATACAAGTCTGTAAGAATCAGAAAAAAATATTTGACAAACGCAAAATTAAAAACAGAAGTCATAAAGCAGAAATTCATGCACGCTTGCTAGTATAACACAAAACAACGATACTGTTAAAACAATCGGATCTAGCAGATCATCATCTGACCTCCAGTTGGTTGAATCCTCGTCGACGTAACCGGAACCACCTTCTCTTTTCTAAGTAATCCTCTGACAGACCACCAAATTAGGATAGCCTTCAGGAAAGGAAGGATCACTGGAAGGTCAAAATCAAACTGAAAATCCATTTTAAAAGGCTTTTTTCGAAAAATTTACAAACTGAAACCAGAACAATATTGGTTTTATTTGTAGGATTTCCATATTGTTTGTTTCTAGAAGGCGAATTCCGTCTGCATCCGAACTTTTTGCCATATGAGCCCGAAATTTATCTTTGGAAATTGTGGAAATGGACAATACAAACACAACTGCGAGGGCGATTGACATCAGAAGCCAGGCCAGTAAGAAACAAGCCTGAAATTAAGTTTGGTGAGGGCTTAGGTGAGGTGAGGTGAGGTGAGGTGAGGTGAGGTGAGGTGAGGTGAGGTGAGGTGATCAAGTGATCAAAAGTGTTTGGAACCTGAATTAGTAGCGCAGACGTCATTTTTCTATAACTTTCCTTCGTATGAACACTGAATTTGGTCTTGTCCAATCTCAAAATAACATTTATTGCGATAAAAGACGAGCTGAGAATGGGAATCTGGCAGACAACAGAAACCGGTGTGGCTATTTCACCAAGAAAATTCTAGAAAAACATGTATCTTCAGTTTCTTTCGCAAAACCTTTAAACCATCATCTTCAAGAGAATTTCGTATGATGTTGGCCAAAAATGAAAATGGAATATATAAGACGGTGGGTAAAAATATAATAATGTATAGAAGTCTGTCAAATGCCAATTGCCTCGAATTTAACCGTCGTCAAATTTACTACGACTTTGTTACTCACTGTTTAATAATACTTTTCCAACACACAGGTAAGATGGCTACAGAAACTCCTCCCAGAAAAGCGCTAATGTCCGAGAAAAGGTTTATATAGTAGTGACAAAAAGGGCTGAATATACATGGAGTAAAATGCATCTGAATGTTTTATATACTCTATTCTATGTATCTCTCTTCCTCTCTCTCTCTCTTTCTCTCTCTCTCTCTCTCTCTCTCTCTCTCTTTCTCTCCCTCTCTCTTTGTATCCTTTATATTCTGTTTTTCCAGTAAACTACCAAAAGGAGACAAATCTCTGTCTATTGTGTCTCCGTGTCTCTGTGTCTCTGTGTCTCTGTGTCTCTGTGTCTCTCTGTTTCTCTGTTTCTCTGTCTCTCTGTCTTTCTGTCTCTCTCTTTATTTTTCTCATTCTCTCCATCAACCTACCAAAAAGGAGACTAATCTCAACACAACAAGTAAGCAGTCATTTACACATTGAGGAATAAGAAATAAATGATACTTTTGAAAGCTCATTTGTCTTGTTGAAAGGCGATAAATTATCAACACAAGCAGCGGCATGCCAATGCATACACTCACACAAAGAGGAATTTTCGACCCATCGAATGTTTGCGGACTGATTTTGCAAGTTAGGTCGGACATGATTCTGGAAATAATGTTTCGACACTGGCATTTTCCTGGCGGAAATGTTCAAAGTGGACTAAATTCATTCTCAGACCGAACATTAGTTACATTTGTGACTAAAACATGTAAAAACCAGAAAAGAATTTCAACCGAAAAACAAGGCAATATTGTTTTCTCTTGTTCGATCAGTGACCGTTGAACTATAAACACAGTGTCAGTGAGAATATTGTTTCCTTGCGTGGAAACATCAAATTTATGACGATTGGCGAAAAGTTTGTGGGAAGTTTATTTCTGCTAGGCTAAATATAGCACAAAACTGTCACTGGAATAAAAAATGAACGTTAACTCAAAAGCTCGTTTTTAAATGTGATTTATCAAGGCAGTGGTGCACAAAACGCGTTAATTTATGTTTATAGTTCGGGCCAAAACTACTTCGGAACAACGTGTCAGTGTTATGCTGTTGTGCCCAGAGTAATGTGTGCAATATAGGATACTCAGGCCGTGTACGCAGCCAAATTGGCCAAAGTGGATTTGGCGAGGAGTATAAATGTCTACAATAGTTTTGTGTTTCGTTTTTCGCTTTTTTCGACTTTTACTTAAAAGACGCGCATAATGCAATCTTTCATATTCGTGAGGATCAATTGCGGAGGAAAAATATTTTGACCTACCAAAAGTGAAATTCCTTCTGAACAAATCGATGGAAAAGTTCACATTCAAAGGCAGTTTTCGTCATGACGCGACTTATAAGTCAAAGGTCGAAAATGCGAAAATATTGGCTAATTAAAAATTTCACCTTTTCGCCATTTAAGAATTAGTCTTGGTGTATCAAAAACTAAAGCTACTAGAAAACCCCCATTTTCAATGTTTTGACCAATTTTTACAAACTCACAGTACCCTACCGTAAAAAACTCGATATCGAACTAAAACTTTTCAAAAATCGTATGTTTTTCTCCCGAAGGTTGTTGACCAAATTTGATCAAATTTGATTCTGAGACTATGACCTAATTTCTAAGACAGTGGCCGGCTCCCAGATCCAAATGTAACGGAGTATAGTGTGTTTCCAAAAAACAGCACCGGTTTTGGCCAAAAACCTTAAAAGATGGACATTAGGTCCCGCCGCGATCGTATATTTGTCTGCGCATTCCTCTTTCACAGCGTCTGCGCATTCCTCTTTCTGTCACGTTATTGTTATTTACTTGAATGTTTCAAATCGTCTGAGCTACGAGTCGCTGAAAAAGTCGCCAACCTTTCATTGGAAATAGTCTAATTAAAAAATCAATGAATTGGCCTTAAAGTGCGAATGGATCTTTCACAAGTTCATCCCGAGCAATCGAGTAATCTGTTTTATCTTGTGCAAATTGGCACCACATTAATAAACCATAAAAACCTTTAATTTTACTTTTATACACACAATTATGTTTTGTTTTCAACTGTGAAGGAACACCGTGTCAGTTAGAATAGTCCTTCCTTCAGTTAAAATTTCAACTGTTTGATGTTTGTTGAAAGTGTTAATTTCTCCCCTGGCACCAATTGCGCCTATAATCTGTTTCCAAAGAAGGGTCGGCGACTTTTGAGCGGCCTTAATGTTTTAATCCTTTTTAAGCACTGACGATTTGAAACAGCGAAGTGAATAGAAATAAAACACGTGAAATAGCACTGTACAAGAGGAGTGCGTAGGTAATAAAGATATTGCGGCGCTACCTAATGTACCATCCTTTAAAGTTTTGGGACAAAACCGGTGCCGTTTTTCGGAAACTCACCGTAATTAACTATCAGTGAAACAAAAAAGTTGAGAAAATATTTCTTATCTTCACAAAAAAGGGTGGAAAAAATACTATTTTTCAAGTTTGGCTTCATTTAAACATTATATCGACTTCATACCGCTGACTGACGAATTCTTCTAGTTATTGTAGTAACAGTCGTCTTTTGCCTTCTTTTTAGAAGAAATGATCTAATTGACCACAATGTCAGCAGTGCTTTCACGAACGGGATGACACATGGAAGGTCTTTTGTCAACTGAAAAAAAACATGGTTGTGTAAACTTTTGTCAACTTAAGACAGTTTGTAGATTTTTTGATTTTTTTCATGTTTTCCACGTTAAGACGCCGTCTCTGGAAAACTGTCCTAGAACTTTGGTCATAGTCTCAGAATTGGCTCAAATTTGCTCAATAACCTTCCTAGGACCAATATACGACATTTTGAAGTTTAAGCTCATTATTGATTTTTTTGACCCGGGTTACGGTAGCGTACTGGAATTTTACAAAAGCGGTCGAAATATGTAAATGTGGGGTTATTCGGAAAGAAATTGGCTTATTTTTTTCAAATAAAACACTAACTAACGAAATTGTTGTGTACTTTTGCAACGGAGTCCAAAGACCAAGAAAAAGTGAAAAAATAGTTTAGAAATTGCAGTTTTTCGCTTTTTTTGAGCTTTGACATAAAAGCGTCGCAAAACGCCGATAGGACAGAAAGATGCGCAATTTTTTTCTGCACATTGGCAAAAATTAAAGTCCGAAAAACTTCGTGACCATATTGGCGAAAAGCAACTTTGAATCCAAAGATTTTCATCGGTTTGATGAAGAAAAAATTCAATTTTGATAGGTCAAAAATATTTTTGCCTCTAAATTTGTTACAAACAAGTTCAAATTCCTTTTTTCTTTTTGTTACACGTCGTAAGCATTTGAATCCGCTTAATCGAAAAAATATTTTTGACCTACCAAAAGTGAATTTTGTCCTAATCAAATCAATGAAAATCTTAGGATTCAAAGTTGATTATCGTAAGGATGGTCACGTAGTTTTTTAGACTTTAATTGCGCATCTTTCTGTTATAGCAGCGTTTTGCGACGCTTTTATGTCAAAGGTCGAAAAATGCGAAAAACTGCAATTTCAAACGTATTTTTTCACTTTTTCGAGGTCTTTCGACTCCGTTGCCGAAGTACACAACAATTTCGTTATTTCAGTGTTATATTTGTAGTATCCATGCCATAAACGTTCAGAATAACCCCACATTTACTTATTTCGACCCATTTTGTAAAATTACAGTACCCTACCGTAATCCAGGTCAAAAAATCGATAAAGAGCTAATCGTCAAAAAATCGATAATGAGCTGTCGTATATTGGTCCTAGGAAGGTTAATGGCCAAATGTGCGCCAATTCCGAGACTATGACCTAATTTCTAAGGCAGTGGTCTTATAGGGGCCGCTGGGTTCTTCCAGAGACTGTGTCTTAAGCTCACAAATTGGTTAAACGTTGGCAAAACAACTTATCAGTGGGCGGATTTGAACCTAGGAATTTGGTCAAAGATAGGTCCTACACAAGTTTCCATAAAATTCGGTTATTTTTCCATTCCATTGTCTACTCGAATCTTACAGAGATAGCATCCAAAGGTGAAAAAACTGGCCGTTACATGTTTGAATTGTTCAAAATAATTTCTATTTTGTTCCACTCTCAAGATAATTAGAACAAAACTTACGAAAGTCGATGTGTCCCAAAAGGCAGACATTACAGAGGAGATGTACGTTAAGTCATAACCAGGCCTGCCCTGTACTCCAAACGCAACTGATTCTCTTGTCAAAAAGCCATATAAATAGTCCATTTTCAGAGACTCTGTGGAAATTTTCGTAAGACTGAAGATCGCAGCTACTGATAGAGAAATTGTTATTAGCAGAAGGCAGGACAACAAAACTGCCTGAAGATAAAGATTGAAAAATACAGAAGTCAAAACCGCAGTGCGGGCCTTGTGAGTTTAGGGGCATTCGGCCGCGCTAACTGGTTCTCGCGGTCGACCGCCCTGTTTCAAGTTCTGTTGTTTCTTGAAATGCGGTCTTCGGCCTCATAAAAACACGTCTTTCGGCCGCCTAAGACCACTTCTCGGTCAGCACACACGTATATAGTCTATTTCCAACGAAAGGTTCGCGCCTTTTCAGCGACTTTGATATCCAACTCTATTTAACCACCGACGATTTGAAACATTGAAGTGAATAACAATAAATTAAAGGAAATAGCACTGTGAAAAAGGAGTGCGCAGACAATGATATTATCGCGGTAAGACCAAATCTGTGATCCTTTAGGATTTGGCCAGAAACAGGTTCCGTTTTTTGGAAATACACTATACCTTCCCTCGTTTCCATCCGCACCACCTCCTCTGCTTTGTAACATCGCCAGAAAAAATAATAGAGCTCATTTTTGAATGTTTCATCAAATATTGCGTTTTAAAAATATTTTAGTGGAACAAATTTTAAAATTTTTGTTCAAATCGCCTTGAAAACCACATATTAGCCAAAAACTGCATAAAATTGTTGAAGAAAGGTTTTTTCTGTATCTTTCTTTTCTACGTTTTAAGTGCTTTTTCGAAAATGTTACGATAACCACCACAAACGCGCCGCGACGCGTCAAAGTTTTAAAACTTTAAAAATTTTGGATTTGGATTTTTTCAGCCACTTTGGGGCAGTTTATAGTCTGTTTCCAATGAAAGGTCTTCAATCTTGAAAAATGACTCGTATTTAACCAAAAAGGATCTGAAACATTGAAATGAACAAAATGATAAAAAGCGAAAGAGCACGATAAAGAACGAGGGCGCAGACAATTGACAAAGACCGTTGTAGGACCAAAGGTACCTAGTCCTTTAAAATTTATGTGAATCCTTGCCCATTCGTTGGAAATAGAGTATAACGTTTTTAATTATTTATACTATGCAAAATTTGATATAAAACTCGAAAACCAATTCAAAGCTGAAAACATGATTTTACAATACTTCTCCATTAACACAAGGTGTACGTTTATTTACGAGTGTTGCTCACCTGAATTGACAACGAGATCATCATGTTGCGGTATCCTTTCCAAGTTTGGGCGCTAAATTTTGATTTATCCACCCTCATTACAATTACAAATGAAGTCAAACTGGCTAAAACCGTAGGTAACTGGTAACCCAACGTTACTCCAATTCTAACATAAACTATTTCAATCTGAACTTTTCTATGAGATTTGAAAAAAATACACGAAACATGCCTGTGTTTCGACTGGTACAAGCACAAGATTATACTGAGTAATGTCGGTTACAGAATAAGCTACAACAAAGATAATTGCAGAAATGAGTGTTATGGCGTAGAAAAAACGCTCCAGGCGCTTTTGCCTGAAAATATTTTGGTTTCAGAAGCTTTGGTTCTTACGTGTTTAATTAACTTTTCAAGTACAATGAGAGAAAGGCTACCGACACTACTGACATACAAGTTAGTGCTTCAGATAAAATATTGAATGCAAGAATTATCCTAATACCCCTGAATGCGCGAATATCATCAGAGAAATCAATCTGAAAAATATATAAAAGTGTTAAAATTTGCTTTTTACACACACACACTCACACACTCACACACTCACACACTCACACACTCACACACTCACACACTCACACACTCACACACTCACACACTCACACACTCACACACTCACACACTCACACACTCACACACTTACCAAATACACAGTTAGCCTTAAAACAACAGCTGTACAGTCAATTATGCATTGTACGACAATAAAATAATGAAATCGAGACAGACTCGTCCTCTTGGTTAACAAAGCAACCACAATAAAAATTAACAAAGGAATTCCAAAGCAGACACCAATTATGAGTGGTATCTGGGATCCAGTTACCAAGTCATTCATTTTTCTTAAAAAAAAGTATGTTCAGGTAGCCACAACGAAAGGTTTTCTGCGGTTTCAAGTTGATGAAAAGAAAAGTGTTGTGGGGTTGTTCACATTGGGCTAACAATGGAGTTAGTTTTTTATGGGCCCTGACGTTACCTGACACGCGATGTCTAGTCGTAAAAAAGATTGTTGAATTGAGAAAATATGGGTTTTACTATATTTCCGAAAAGTCCACTTGAATGAGCAAAAACAGTCAAAAATTTCCCGAAATGGCCAAAAAAAAAAATCAAGTGCCTCACATTTCAAAGTTTCAGTAATCGTTTACACCTTTTTCAAAGCTTTTTCTATGATAAATTTAAAAATAATCCTATAAGTGACTAAATTTCAACCACAAAAGCGGCGCGAAAGCATTTGTTGTGTTGTGTTTGAACTCAGCTTAGAAAATGCATCTAGCAACACTCAGCGGTAGACCAATCAATAAACTAGGTCACTTTTTAAAGACGCAATGTCTGAGAGAATCGACACCTGTCAATATAGTATAGGTCATAGAAATTCAAAATGGTCCAATTGGGCTCATATTTTGTGTAGAAGTTATCTAGGACACTCAAACATGAAAAATGACACGGAAAACCAATTATCGGTTTTTGGGTCGGATTACGGTAATCGACCCCCGGGGTACTGTAACTATCCTCCAACATGAGAAAACTCAACAAATGAGGTGTGTAATCCATTGCAAAATGCATGCTGAAAAAGATTGGAATTGTCCTCAAACTCGATTTCCTACGTAGAAAAAAGTTTGAAGCCAAAATGGGTTTGGAATGTCACACAAATGAAATTATTTTCTTTGAATCGAAAAAGCGTATCGCAGTTTTTTGATATGTTGTTAAGCTATTCGTTTAATACAAAATGTGTTTTTTCCAGATTTTTTGCAGGCCCCAAAGGTATCCAAAAAACGCAAAGAAGAACGCGCGCCGCCCATTGCGGCGCCCTTCCGCGGGCTCACTGTTGCTGATTTCCGCACCCAACGTCGTACTTTGTGTCAAATCGTTAGAAATAGTTGTATTAAAAATTATTATGTAATTTAAAGACACATTTCAGCGAAATGCAATTTTTAATAAGAACTTATATAATTAAATTACAAACAATTAGGCCATAAATGCAAAAATGACCTTTTTCAAATTTTTATGTAGGTACGGTTTTTCAGCATCTTTTTCCATCTATAAAGTTAACTTTATTTATTTTTAGCCTTTTAAACCAATTTTTAAGTGAATTTTTCTTGATGGGCGCGCTTTCTCTAGAGAAAGCGGCTGACAAGGCCGCCGCCCGCGTTGAAACGTTGAAATGTGGCAGCCGCTATTTCACTGTTTTAGCGTAAAATGTGCGCGCATTTAAGAAAAATTTACTTAAAAATGTGAGTGTGTGAGTGCGTGAGTGTGTGAGTGCGTGAGTGTGTGAGTGTGTGAGTGTGTGAGTGTGTGAGTGTGTGAGTGTGTGAGTGTGTGAGTGTGTGAGTGTGTGAGTGTGTGAGTGTGGAGTGTGTGAGTATGTGAGTGTGTGAGTGTGTGAGTATGTGACTGTGTGAATGTATGTGTGTGTATGTGTGTGCGTGTGTGGGGGACAAAACGTGTTCTTTCTGTGGGACAAAACTTTTCATGTTCTTTTGGATTAGGCTTAAAAAGTTCATGAATAAGGATTCATGAAGAACGAATACTTTTGGAAGATCTCTTTTTTGGCCAAATTATGTTTTCGATTTAAAATTTCAGGCGTCGTTTATGACATTTATATTTGTCTCGTGCATTGTTCTTCTGGCGTTTTGCTTAAATTGAACTTCCTCAGAGAGCAATTAGAGGAAAAAACAGCCATTTCAATGCAAAATGTCACGTTGGATGAATATGAACTATATATAAATTTACATGCGCTGGCGGCATCTGTAAGTTTTTTGTCAACCAATAAAATTATGTTTTTCAGCTGGGCTCTGGTGTTCAATGCATTAATCCATTTCTGAAAGCTGTACTGACATCGTGGTCGATTCGAGGACTGTTTAGAAATTGATTGAAAACGGCGTCCGTGGCCACAATTGCTTTTTGCCCCCAAAACATAGGATAAAGGAATATGCTAAAGAAAAGAGTTACCTTTTTCGTGCTTCGAATTGTTTGCTTTTTTTGTCGAAACCAGACCTATTTTCAGTAGAAATTGCATTTTAAATACTGAAGTTCTTTGTTTGTATTTAGACCGTTGATTTATTAGACTTTTTCACAAGACTAATTAACGGTTTACATTAACAAAGTCGCTTTCAAAAGAAGATATTCCGGATGAATTAGTGCATTTCGTCGTCGCTGTCGTCAAACGAGGGCATCTTGGGGATCGGGGTGGTCTGAAATAATGGTCATTAAATTATTTACCATTGGTGAAAAAACTTTACAATTTTCGCAAACAGTATACTCCTGGCCAAATCTACGTCGGCCGATTTCGCTGCGTAGTCGGCCTGAGTATTCTATATTTCATGATTTACTCTTAAGCTTAACAGCAAAACATTGGGAAAGTCTAAGAAAGTTTTTTGGCTACAAGTATTTTGAAAAACATATTGAAAAACTACGGAAAGCAATGAATAGAAATAATTGGCGCTATAAGAATCAATTTGTTTAAATTCAACTTAATTCAACAAATTCAACGGTTTTACACCATTGGCTCTACAGATTCGTAGACGGGCACTACGTCCTTGTATTTACAAGGCATGCCAATGATCCGAATTTCATTCTAATTTGCTGAGAGAGCGCTGGAAATGAGGAAGGTGCGAGACAATTTAACATAGTAAATTCGCATAATTTCCGACCGTAGCCGATCGAAAATAAAATGGAAAGCCCCTTTATTGCCCCTTTAGGGGTATTTTCAATCGGATACGGTCGGCAATTAAGTGAATCAACTATGCTATAAATATTCTCGCAGCCTCCTCTTTTCAGAGCCATCGCATCCAATTTGAATGAAATGCATCTAATTAAAAGTAAAAGTGTAACAGCCGGGTAAAATTCAAGCCCCTCACTTTAGTACGACCCGACGCTCGTTTTGGCCGCCAATCAATGCGGATTCAAACAAAACAACAACTCAGGTGAAATCTCGGACCGACCGACTTAATAAGGTCCGCGGATCTAACACGGACCAAACAATGGTTGATCCGCGGACCAATCGATTTTTCCCTACTGTACTTTGGTAATTGCGTGGTAAAAAGATAACCTGACGAATCTTTACGGATTAAATTGAATGTTCTGGATTTTCGAAGTTTGGGTGCTAAATTACTAAAAATTGTCGAAATTCCAACTAAAACTACGGTTAGAAAAGAGGGATAATTGGAACGTTCCTAGAAGTTGAAAAACAATTGAAGGGGGTATAGATATGCTATTTTGCTTGTTTTACCTAATAATTGTAATTTTACACGTGTTTTTAGCCTGGAACTACGGCCAGATGGTGCGCTATGTTCATGGTTTATTTTTGATGCTATTGTATAAAATTACATCTATTTTCAGATAAAACTTATCTTATTTTGGAAAAGTACACACATGTGGAACAGAAGAACGCGAGAGAAACTCCCAGGCGGGACGACATGATAAAAGTACACACATGTGGAACAGAAGAACCCCTCCCACAGAGTCGCTGTTGTCATTTTTTTATTAATATTTTTCGTTATATGTTATTTAAATAAATTATTCTTTCTTTGTTAGGGTTGCTTTGTTTCAAAACTTAATAAAAAGTAGGAGAACAGTGTAAAACCTAGGTTAAAAAATTTCCCGCCAAAAATTTTCAAAGTTGGTCCGCGGACCAAACACGGATCAACGAAAGGTTGGTCCGCGGACCTACTGCAGCTTTGGCCGATGTAAGCCCGTCAATCATCCTGTGGTTGATCCGCGGATTGGTCCGAGATTTCACCTGAGAATAAAAATTTAATTCAAAATCCTAAAAATGGGAATTTAGCTGCTTGCAATTAATCGTTGAGCATTGGATACTCAGTGATAGGGGCTTACATAAATTTTAGGGGTGTTTATCTGACTTACCTAATCGACACCTAAAATAGCGTGCTTAACTGAATTTTCTTGGGGCCTAACCAAGCTGCTATTTTTGGGGGCGCAACTTAATTTTCTGGAGTGTTAAACTGATTTTTCCCCTAACAGCCGGAAACGCTTGGCCATCTTGGAACCGGATTTTCTCGAAAACGGTAAATTGGCGATCTACAGTCATATAGTCGTCGTAAATGCTACTTCGCCCAATTTTGCTCTCAGCTCTGTGCATATGACACCAGACGCGAATTTGCGTACGAAAATCCTGCGTTTTAGGATAAGTTTGCAATACTGCGTCAGGGTTACATTTGCGATTTGCCAAGTAAAATTGGCGAAGACTGTAGTTATTTTTATGATCAGCAATTTTTTCTCCCATATTTGAGCCAATGTTGTCACTATATTTTAAACAGCTTTGAAAACCCTTACCTCGAGGAACCTCCTAGCCATCCTGGGAACCTTCGTAGAAGACTTCTTCTTAACCGTATTAGGAGTCTTCTTTGCAATCGTCTTGCTGATAGTCGTTGGGCTGTTTTCCTTCTAAAAAAAATGTCAAAATTTTTGCTTAAAATTGGATAAAAGTGATTGTTACAAAAAAACTAACCTTGACAACAGCGGCCATACTCTTCAAAACATTCTCGTTAATCTTCATTTTTTCCATCAGCTTCGCGGCATCGCCAGTGGTGAAGTTAGTTGTCTGGGTCATTTTGTCTAAAAATCGGAAAATTGTTAAAATTTTATATGCAATTTTATAGTAGAGACGGGAAACATAGCGATGAAATGACGAAACCCGTACATACAAAACGCAAATGAAACATATAGTTTGTGTTAAGTTTAAAAAATACTTTAATTTCAAAAAAAGTGATGCTGAATATTGATTAGAATTTATTTATGGAATATTTTGCTATAGGAAAATTTTTTAACTGTATTTAGTTTTTTTTTTTTTTTTTTTAAATGTGACCTTGGTGCTGGATTTGAGCGAAATTAAAATAGTTTAAATTTAATGTAAACAAAAAATTAAACACTTTTGCAGTTTCCTTTGCAATTTTAGAATTTGGAAATTAGGATTCAAGAAGAGGGCAGGGAAAAAGTGGTAAATTCAACAGTGGAGCAGTAGACAAAATGGAAATTATTTGAATGTTTTGCTTTTAAAGGCATTTTGCAGGATCGCTTTTTTCAGTACAATACCGCTTTCTCGATGGCATAGCCGAAGGACAGAGGCGCAGAGGCGTGGGCGGAGCGCTTTTCCAATAATGTTTTCGATGACCTAATTTCTTAATTGATATATTTTTCTCCTTTTTTACAATGATCTTTCGCCTATTACATCTCTGTTCTCTTCAATGTTTCAATTCCTTTTTGGTTAAATACGTCATTTTTCAAAATTGCCCAAGTCGAAGACCGTCCCTTGGAAACAGATTATAAGCAGCTAAATTCTTGTTTTAAGGATTTTGAATTTTATTTTTATGGTTGTTTTGTTTTAACCCCCCCCCCCCCCAAATACAATCTTATAGCTTAAAATATTTTGCTTTCCGCAGTTGTTCAAAATGTTTTCAATATACTTGTAGCCAAAACAACTTGTTCAGACCGTGCCAATGTTTTGCTGTTAAGCATAGAGTAAACCATGCACAATAGGATACTCAGGTCAACTACGCAGCGAATTCGGCCGAAGTATATTTGGCCAGGAGTGTACTTCAACGAAAACTATAATTTTTTGTATGGCATAAAACTGGTTGCGAAAATTTTGAAGTTTTTTTTTTCACAAAATGTAATTTATTAAAAGCGTTAACCTTTTCAAGTTACTGTATATTTAATAAAATCCAAATTTTGCTATAGTCCCCGCCAACCCTACGGCTGTTTTTGGAAATGAGTGAGATTATTCTGATGTTGATATTTGAATTAACCATTGATACATCAACATATTCGGCTACAAAAGGGGCGTGGCCGCTTTTTGGCGGAGACAGGATTGGCGAGAAGTATACCTTGTGCTGTGGCGTAGATGTTCTTCCACCTAAAATACGCAGTTTCCCCTAGAGAACCGTTCCAAAACAAACTGAGAGACTCTTTATTGCTGCCACGCGGGCCTTTTATAACATGACGTAGTGGGCGGGGCCACCAGAGGTTCCCGCAATGTCGAAACAGGGGGGGATAAGGAAGAAAGGGGATACAGATTATGATAAAACAGCAAAGGGGGCAGAATATGGTCGTGAGGACACGACACTGGGGGCGGAGGAAAACGGAAGAATGACAAAAATAATACAAAAATAACATCAGGAATATCACTCACAAGGATTGGTCAAGACAATGAATAAGACTGAGCTTGTGAACATCGAATGCTGTAAACGCAAAATTACTCTGCTTCTGACTTGATTTGGTATACTTTGAATATAGCAAAATTGCTTTCAAGCCATTTCCGTATGTTTAGATGTATTATTGGCATAAATGTATAGAATGCACGGAAAAAGCAGTTTTACGGTATGCATGCGTTTACAAATGTGTAGGCTCACCTCACATCAGTTGCGGCGACGCTTGCCGGGGGGAGCACCTTCATAATTCCTCTGGAGATTACACAGAAGGACATGGTGGTCCTTGTGGCAGCGACTGCAGGTTGCGTTACACGTGCCCGGCTTCGCGCAAAAAGTACACACGTTGAGCTCGATGAAGCGGCGCATGCGAGCGCCAGGATCTGAATTCTCGCTCAGTCTATTCACATGATCATAATAGTTACCCGAATATTGCCGGCATTGAATGCTGGTGTGCTTCTCCGGGTTGTCCTGCTCCTCGCAGAACAGGCACGAACGAGCGGACATCATTTTGGTGTTTATATTCTTGACCCATGAGTGAATCTATGAAATGAATAATTCTCCCAGTGCAAATGCAAAATCACCTCTGCGATGCGCATGTCCATTCGCTCGACGGAGGTCTTGATGGAAGCAACATTTTGTTGAATGATTATGAATGATAGCTTCCATCTTGGGACGTTTGAGTTTCTTAAACTCGTCGCAGAGGGCACTGGTAGGTGAGGTTGCCTTGGGAGAGGACATTGGAAAGGGGAGGAGTTAAATCGATCTATCCTCTTTCGAAATTCATCTACATAAACAAAAGTGCACATGACGTAGGCCTTTCTCTTCTCGGAGATGATTCATGCGTGCACGTGGCGCCCTCGCTGAAGGAGATGGCGGGCTTCTTGGCAACAACAGGCTGCAATTTCCGCAAATGCACAGCACACGTTGTAAACAACCTTCAAAGCCAATATAGCCAAATTTGTCAAGCATTTGAGAATCATGACAAAGATGATCGGCCCAAATGCATATACTAGGGCTGCAATGATAAGTATGCCTCCGAGAAAGGCCAAAGCTAGTTTCCAGTAATTTTGTACGATGTTGAGAAGTGGTTTCAAATCCGGTAAATCCTGAAACCAATCCATCCAATGAAGTGGATTCCACGGAACAAAGTCATGTGTGGAATTAGGTTTAATTACTGGAAATGGGATTTCGTGAGTGTGGTACGTCAAGTTACCGTGAAGGTAGAATGTGACGTTTTTGTTACCACAAACAACAATGCATGTTTCGTTCACCATTGCGTGATCGAAGTAGAAACTGAATTTCGTTTCAGCGGAAGCTGGATCACATGCCACCGAAAAATGCTGAGTTTCACAAGAGGAAATGACCCAGGTCGGTGAATTCGACCAGCAAGATACCTCTGCATGGGCTCCTTCTTTGCAATTGTAACATCCAATTAGCGGAGCTGCAGAAATGTTGCACTCAGTAGATGAAATGCGATGTGCTGTGCTGACAAAGTTTTTCGACTCAATTAGCACAATGAGTTCTTCTCCGAGTGATTTTCCAACAAGATCTGTTCCATTGACAGTCAACTCCATGTTTGGAGTACTTTTAGGAAGCAGAGCTCCCTCATCCTTTCTTAGCTGACTGAACGAATGGAATGGGCATTGGCAAACTGGGTCCGAACCCAGATTTTCACAACTACAGAAGATCTGGTTAGCACATTTTTCCATATGCTCTACTGAGTCGTTGTAGCTCTGGCACTTGAATGGAAACACAAATGTTTCGGGTACCAGGAATGTTTCGTTGTCGGTCATGGCAAACTGATTGTGAGATTGCCATTGGTGTGTATGTTGAATTGAAATCAGGGTAAGGTTGACGTTTTCATGTGACTGTGTAATGTACGGGGTCAAGATAACGTTTTCCGTTGTTCGCACATTGTATAATGTCACTTCAACTGTTAGATTCACCGTGGGAACCCAATCAATGCAGTTGAACACTGAATAAACAAATGGATTTGTCGGTTCATAGGTGACTCGGTAGAAGATGCAACCTGGCAACTTGAACAAGCAGGTTATTTCTTCAAGTGACAAGTCACGCATGCAAGCCGTATATCCAGCGAGGGTATTGGTGTACATCAAATCCGCCACGAGCTCTGTTGATGAAATGGATTCGCAGAGTCCGCTGAGTACTGAGCAATTGGTGTTTATGAATGCACAGTATTCTTGTTTGTATACTTTGGGGAGTGAATCTTGGGTGAAAAACAACATATCTTTTTCACATTTCAATACCACATTGTTTCTCACAACCCTGACCAATCCAATAGAGCGATCTTGCTGTAAAATATCAATACACAGCTCTGAGTTCAACTTATTAAAGAGGACTTCTCTTCGGTACTCAAATGAACAGGAAGAATTCCGATCGCAGATCAAATCGACCGAATATCTTGAATAGCCTTGTGACATCCGGATGCGACAGAAAAGACTGTCAACAAAGTAACCACAGCCAAGTCCACAGATCGTAAATTAAACGACTTCATTGTGAACAAAGGAATCTGTTCTGGTTCGGTTTCAATCGGCTGTCTTTTCTCCTTTTCCATCCATTGCGGACGCCATCTTGACGATGTTGCGCGCGGAGAATTCGTCATCGGCGCACCTGACGCATCTGCGATCTTATCGGGCGCGCCCTTATTTACCGCAATCGCATTCTCTGCGCTGGTCGCAGGTTCCTTATCGGTTTTCTCAATTGCGGCCTCTGCCTGTTGTTTATCGATTTTCCCTTTCACTGACTTCCAAATGCGATATGTTACGAATGGGAAAATCAGAATCAGTATTCCAATCAAGGCCACAATAGCGACTGTAGCGATAGCTCCCTCCGGCCAACAATGCGGGTTTCCAAGCAATTGTTTTGTGAGCAGTTTTGTCGAGTGCTCACACACATTCGTTGGTTCGCACAATGCAGAAAATGTGCTGTGTTTGGAAGAAACGGAGACTTTCTTTAGGGAATTTGTGTGAGAAACAGGCAACTGAAACAATGAATGTTCAGCTGTTGCTGGAAATGTGTCACACAACTCTCCGTAGCAAACTGTGAAGATTGCGTTTAAAGGAAAAACTGTTAATTTTCCTTTAGTACAGTTGAAGTATTTGTCAGGCGTTGATTCCACGACTGGACAAAGAAGTAATCTGATCAACACAAGCATGCTAAATGCGGACAAACCTGGAGAACCATGAAATTGTTCATTTGATTCGTCAAGTTCCGGGTCTCGGTCAAGTTCTTCCTCAAAGTTTTGAATTGCTTGAATTCCCTTGGTTTTTGCCTTTCTTGGCAAACGTTTTCTCGTTGGATGTCTCTTCCATCGGCATTATGTGGGAAAGGCACATTTGCAATCGATCTGATTTCCAATGTGTAAACTTGAGAAATCGATCTTTGAATGATTATCTGTTGATTGGTGTCTCTCCCAGCAGCCGTTTTGACTTTTACCGATCGAATCTGACCATCATTACTGTAAATCAGTTCCACAACCTTTCCATATTTCCAGTTTCCCCTTGGCTGTCTGTCAGCTTCAATAAGTACAATTTCGCCAACAACTGGAAAGCGTTCGGCTGTCGAACGCCGTTTTTTATGCCCAAAGCTATAAATTCCGGCAAGGCCAGTTAGATAGCTTGTTTGCCAATACTGCCAAAATTTATTTGCAATGGATTCAGCATATTCGATTGCTTCACGTGCTTGCTGAACTGTTTGAATGAGGTCAGGGTCAAAATCTGGGTCTGCAAGGTCATACTGCTCATCTCTTTCTGGGATGGCGAATTTTACATTCCCTTGCAGAAAATCTATTGGGCGAATGGGAGGAACAATCAAATCATCGGGATCAACCTTTGTCAATGGCCTTGTATTCAGGATAGCTTCAATTCTGGTCATTGCAGTAATCAGTTCTGTGAAGCTCAATCGTTTCCTGCCAACTGTCTTTTTGAAGGCCATTTTCACACTTCCTACAAGTCTTTCCCAGACTCCACCCATCCGCGGCGCTCCCGGTGGATTGAATATCCAGCGGATTCCGTTTTCAGCACAATAGTTCATAACAGTTCTTTCGGAACTGTCGTCATTCTCGAAGAACTTGGCAATAATCTTTTCTCCGAGTTTGAAATATGTCCCATTGTCGGAACGAATGACATGCGGGACGCCTCTGCGAGAAATGAATCGAATGAATGAATTCAGAAAAGCGCCCGTAGTTAAGTCTTCAGCGACTTCTAGATGTACTGCACGCGTTGTTAGGCAAGTATACAGACAGACATATGCAGACCCACCTCCGCTTAGAGGAATGGGACCTATAAAGTCAATGCCTGTTGCCCAAAACGGTTTCGAAATGACAACCCTGTCTGATGGCAAAGAAGGCATCTGCGGAAGTCGGAAGGGAAAGCCTTGATATTCCCGACAAATTGTGCATTTTTTCCATACTTTGCGAATGACTGATAAAGGCCGCGGAATGTAGAAGCGTTGCCGTAGCATACAGAGAGTTTGTTCCCTGCCACAATGACCCCACTGAGAATGCAGCTGACCAATTAACAACGGTAAAATCGGCGCACTGGTAGGTATGAATAATGGCTGAACAGTATCTCTGGGCAACATGGAATTGTGCAACCGCGTATCGCACCGAATAAGTCCATTTTCATCAGTAAAGATCTCAAACTGGGTGTATCGTTTCTTCATTTTATTCAAATTGAGTAGTTTCTGCTGCTGTTTAAGCAGCATATTTTCGCTGATGCGCCATTCCTCGGCTGAGTACCATTTGACATCAAGCTTCTCGAATTTGTGCAAATTTTGAGTTCGAATGACTTGATGTCGTTTGTCGGCAGTTATTTTGAGCCATTTTGCTGCGCAACGAGCGACGTTTGCGGTGCGGCGAATGACGTCACCGTACCGACTGAAATTCTTGATCTGAATCAAATTTTCAGGTACTTTGTGAATAGTATTCGTCAAAACATGTGGAGGAATTCTTGACGAACAGAATTCTAAGAGGTGAGTGTAGTATTCATCTTGGATGACACAGTCAGGGATAGCCTCCATTGGTTTTAGCGGCCAAGTTTCGGGGTCATTGTTCTTCAGCCAATCGGGGCCGCTTAGCCATTCACTGACTCGCCACTGAGCGATTGATGCTCCTCTTGTGGCAATATCAGCAACATTTGTTGCTGTTTGAACATGAAACAGTTTGACTACAATCTGCATCGATTCGAGCTTTTTGATCAGATGAGAAATTCGTGCCACTGTTTTTCTAACAGTGATTGGGGCATTTATCCCTTTTTTCATCCAACACCAAGCGATTATACTATCGCTAGCAATGCATACTTCTTTAGGGTTGATCTTTCCAACAAATGAACTGGTCAAATATAACGCAAGTTCAATCGCGGACAATTCTTTCTGTGGAATAGTCATTTGTCTCTTTTTAGGCACCAGTTTACTTTTTCCCGTAACCAAGCTGTTTACAAAGTTCTTTCCAGGCTGTTTCACAAAGCAGCATGCAGACATACTGTGTTGACTGGCGTCACAAAAGGTCCAGATGGAATTATCGCTTTCCCTGTCGCATATTTGGCGGATGACCTCTGCCTGCCCATTGTTTATCTCGGCGCAGGCAGCCGTCCATTGTGCGCGAAACTCAGGGGGAACTTCATCGTTCCAGTCCAATTTTAGCTGAAAGATTTCCCTTAGAAGGATGTTCAACTTCAACATTAATGGTGCTGCTAAATTCAGAGGATCATATACAGAATGGGCTTGACTGAGGACATCTTTCTTTGTCAATTTTTCCTTGTTGGGAAATGTGACTTTCAGTGAGAATTTGTCTGATTGGGTGTTGTAAGAAACTCCCAGAAGTTTGATACAGCCAAGTTTACCTCTGTCTTCAAGAGGAATACCAAGATTCACCTGTTCAGAGTTTGATTGAAACTCTCTGAGGTTCATTTGAATCTCTTTGAAGAGTTCTTTAGATTCTCGGTATTTTCTCAATGCTTCTTCTTTGGAATGAGCCAGCAACAAAATGTTATCAACGTAAAGATTCTCCAATATCTCTCTGGCAATTGGAGTATCTTTTTGTTTGAGAAAAGCTGTGATTACCATGTTTAGAATACTGGGTGACGCATTCACCCCAAATGGCAATCTGCACAGTCTGTATTCCACAATGTTTCTTGGCTCTACAGGTTTCAGTGGATCCCGTAATTAAAGAAATCTGCAGAGGTCTTTGTGCTCATCTGGAAGCCGAATCTGTGTAAATGCTGCTTCCATGTCACAGCAGAGAATGATTGGCGCTGTTCTTGCGGCAATCAAAATGTTATGAATTTTCTGAATGAACATTTCGCCTTTTTTAATACAATCATTCAGGGAATTCGATCCTGGCCAATGGGCAGATGCGTCAAAGACAATTCTGAGAGGACGAGGCTTTTCGGGTCTCCACACACAGGAATGTGGCAAGTAGTAAAGGCCGGGACCATTCGCAGACGGCTCAGTCACTTTTTCTGCAATGTTCTCAGACAAATACTTGTCAAATGTTTTCTTGTACCATTCGGCCATAGGGCAATTTTTTGCCAACTGTTTCTGAAGCGAAACTAGTCGACGTTTGCTCAAATTGTAATTGTTCTCAATTTTAGCGATGTTTTCCTTCAATGGAAACGGAGCAATTACGTATCCATGGGAGAAGTCGATCTTTTTAGAGTAATTTTCAAAATACTCTTCTGCCTTTGTCTCATCCATTTCCTCAATCCCGGCGTTATCCAAGCTATAGATTTCTCTTAGCATTTTTTCCGTTTCGGATGTGGCGACCCCTGCGAACATCTGCGGAACACCGGTATTTTCGCCATGCGCCGCGGCGGAGGGTGCGTCACTCGAAAGGGGCGCCTTGCCCGAGACACAGGGACCGAGCATGGTGAAAGACACGTGCAGGCCAGAAGGTAATTCTACCCACAGTTTGTTTTTAACGAACTGTGAGTATAGGTCCATTCCAATGAGAATGTTTGGTTTATGTTGCATTCCGTCTGTGTTTTGACCAACAAGAACCAAATCATTCTCTTGGAGAAAATGCAGATCTTCTTTTCCCAAAGAGGTTAATTCTTTTGTTATCAGAGGAACCGTTTTCATTTCCACTTGAATTTCAGAATTGAAAGCGGTTTTGACCTGAATTTCAACAGATTTGCTCTCATATGTTTGTGTATGATCGCCAAAACCTCGAACACAAAATTCCTAGCTGGAAATTTGCGGAAGAGCAAATTTCTCAGCTATTTCGTTTTCCACAAAGCTGACTTGCGATCCGCAGTCAAAGAAGAAAAGGACTTCTTCAAACTTTCCTGTGGAGTGATTTCGAATGTGCCCCTTAGCTGTCATGAGCACAGTTTGTGAATTTTTCGCATTTTCGCATTTCCTTTCGAAACCGGGTGGTGGGTTAGGAACTGCGTTTTGACTTGGCGATTTGACAGCTGGCACAGTAGGAAGCAGATGTGGCTGTATATACTGTGATGTTGCAGCCACCGAAGCAACAGAAGGCGGTTTATTTTTGGCACAAATCGTGGAACTGTGCTCTTTTCCACAGAAAGAGCAATTTGGTAAAGTACAGGAGTAGCTGTTGTGTCCCGGTTGGAAACACTTCCTGCAAAGCTTTTTCTCGGCCAAAGTCTTCCATTTGTTGAAGTTTTTCGTTTCCTTACAATCAAATGGGCTGTGGCTCCCTTTACAGAAAAGGCATGCGCCGGACGCGTTGTTCGCCTCCGCCGCGGTCAGCTGTTTTCGCTGAGTCACTGGTGCACTTTTGTTTTTCGCAATTGCACGCGGTTGTACTTCAGCGACGATTTCGTCAGTATCTGGCGATCGATTCTGCGACGGAGAATAAGGATTGAGTACAGCAGACTGAATTCGTGCGGCAATGTGCCTTTTCAGAGATTTCAGGTAGAAACCGACTGTGATTGGCTGAGTAGCTTCTTGTAGAGCGATATGCAAGGAGTCCAACAGCTTACTAGGAAATTTCCTTTTTATCATTTTTTCCCAAAGGGGATCACATTTTTTGGATATTTCTGTTCCTGTTGATTCGATTTGGTCAATTAACACCATAATGTTGTCATATGTATCCATCCATTTATTTGGATCACTTTCCATGGCACACGATTCTAGATTTTGAAGTCTTCGGGTAGCCATTGTTTGTGAAATTACCGTATTTTGAAACCTTTCCTTTAGCCTTGCGATCAATCGATCGTAATTTGCAGGAATTTTTTGAATTCCAGAAATTGCTTTCGCAGCACAACGCTTGTCTCAAAAGAGCGATCTTTTCAACATTTGAAATATCATCATTTGAATCTACCAAAGGTTCAAATGTTGCCCAGAATTCTTCAAAATCATCATTTGTCCCATCAAATCGAGGGATTTGAATTTTGGGAAGATGTGTGGCTATATTGGATCTAGTAGAATGGGTGGGCGAAGGAGCCCTACTTCCAGCGCCAAGATGGTTTCCGTGACCTGAATGCTGAGACCCTGAATCCTCAATTGCGTCCAGTTGATCTGTGATTTCCGATGTGCGAGCCATGATTGCGGAGATCAATTGTTCAGCTGACATTAGTAGCTCATTATACTTGGTGTCCGCTTTAATTTGCTCAATTTCGGTTTTCAATTCTTTTTGCATTTCTGGAGTTGCATTGAGATACAAATATTTGATTTCAGTTTCAATAGCTTTCACGAGTTCATTTGCTCTCTGAATGATGCCTTTGGCATTTTTGAGAGTAGATTTTAGCAATTTAGCGCTTTCAACGCTGGTCTCATTTTTCTCGACCTTAGGAACGGGTTCAGAATAGATTTTGTTACTGTCGAGAATTTCTCGAAGCTGTTTTGCCTGATCGGCCATTTTCTGAGCGAAAAAGTATGCGGCCATTTTGAAATGTGGCAAAACCAGCAAATAAGGAATGTGATGTGGGCTAATATTGCCCAAGGCGAAGTGAGTCGTTTTGACTACTTCGATTCAATAGTTTTCTTGTCCAGACTGAGGCAGTTCAACGGACAGGGCGCACTTTGGGGCCCAAGCCAAGCAAGAGCTTTCTCCTTGCTCGATTGCTGGCAATAGGAATATGGGATCGGATGAGCCGATGCACCAAAAAGCTGCTGTGGCGTAGATGTTCTTCCACCTAAAATACGCAGTTTCCCCTAGAGAACCGTTCCAATACAAACTGAGAGACTCTTTATTGCTGCCACGCGGGCCTTTTATAACATGACGTAGTGGGCGGGGCCACCAGAGGTGACCCGCAATGTCGAAACAGGGGGGGATAAGGAAGAAAGGGGATACAGATTATGATAAAACAGCAAAGGGGGCAGAATATGGTCGTGAGGACACGACACCTTGTGTTCAGATTTTCTCAATAGTAAGTTATTCCAAATACATTATTTTTGTGATAGTTCGCAGTTGGAATGTGAATTGTTAAAATAATAACTAAATAATGAGCAAATCAATTAAATTTTTTATTTAAAGCTAATTGGTTAAAATCATTTTTGTTTTCAATGGATATTTGACTGCACATGTTTCGCTAAGTTTCATTTCAATTGATTAGCATACATCGATTAGCATACATCCCATTTCCAATCAGAAAATGCCCCTGACGGTCTCTTTAATAACGTTTATTGACTTATATTCGTGATTTGATATATACTCTTCGCCCAGCGAGCATTCCGAAGCGGCTGACTATTTTTCCATGCGTCTTTCAATTACGTGACCTATTTTGCTAATTAGATGCGCGGGTTGTTCAAAAATGACCCTTTTTGTAGCCATGCTCGGTAGGCAGAAAGCGTGGCAACATAAAAACAAAATTTCTGAAAAGTTTTTTTTTCCATTTTCACAAGTTTGAAATGAGATCAAAAGATTTATCTTCAAGTACGAAATTACCAAGAAAATGAGTCCAACTGCGTAATGATACGACCAATTTGAAGGGAATGATGACATGTCTGGTCATTATTCCACTATTTCGCTGTGGAAGAAAAACTTATTTTTAGACTAAATGGGTCTTTGGTAAAAAAGAATTAACGTTTCAGCTCAATCAGAGACAAAAAAAACTTTCATTCCGTCCGCGGGGTCGCTCCCTCTATCAGAAATCGGGTCTTAATTTCGAATTTTTTTATGTAACGACAAAAAAAATTTACAATGTTTTTTAAATGTGTACATAATATTTAAGCTCGCCCTTCCCTGGTCTTTTCTAATCGGTCCATTAGCTGCATCTTCGATATTCAGAATTGCAAATTTATCAACAGGAGTGGTGTTTGCTAATGTTTTTCTACTTCTTCTATCTTTTTCGCCTTTGATTAACCCAGTCCTTGTATTTGTGTTTATCGAAGATTTTCGACAAATGTTCAAGCTAAAAAGAATTACCCAAGTCTCATCGGTTGTTTCTGTTGTTCGGATGAAATAAACAAAAATCGAAAAACCAGTTAAACAATTTTATCCTTTTAGTTTCAACCCAAGTGTGGCTTCAAAACACGTTTTGATATAAATTTATAGATTGCAACAAGAATTTCTTTTTTCAGCAAAAAATTAACGATTTATCCGACAGTTCGATCTCTACTTTAAAGGGACCGTCAGGGGCCTTTTGCAAGTCGCATAGCCGACATCGCGGTGTTTACATAAAAGTGTGCGCAAATCGACAAGCTGGCACTTGGCATAAATTTTATTTGTTGAATTTCAAACCTGGTTTTAAATTTAGCTCTAAAAAGTGTATTTTATTCGGTTTTCAATTTTCACTTTTTAAAATAATCAAACGCTAAATATCTACCTGAAAAAAATTAAAATGGATAACAGTACAGCTGGTTGTCGAGTATGCTACGGAAAAGGGTTTTAGCCGCGTTTCTCGTTTTGTCTGCGTCTCACAGCGAGAGATTTGCTTCTCGCGACCAAATCATTTCGGATATATTTTTGTTGACCAATTAGAAGAAAAGCCAAGTTTGAGTGTTTTCAGATGTGATAAAATTCTTTTAGACACTTTTTTAAACTTCTGCTCGTAACATTTTATTTGTATTACACCTCGCTTAGTTAGCAAGAATTAGTCGAGCTTATCATTCGATTGAACACATGCCAAAGGCCAGAGAGATATAGACAAAGAGCACTTCCTCCAACACTTTCTTCTTTCCTCTGAAACAAATTTTGTTTACTGTTTAAAGATAAGAGTACTTGTCTGTCAATGTCTCCAACACAGACATACGGTAACTCTTCAATGTTGTCAGGATTCGAAGTCACAACGAATTTCGAATGATCCTTAGCATTCGGGATAGTTATTGAATTTTCAGGGATTTGAACTTCCAGAGATTCAAAAATCTGGTACCAATTTGAGAGCAGTACTGTATAAAAAGGTTACCTTGTATTCTTGACCACAATTTGCATCCCGATTACTTGAAAGTGTTGTTTTGTCAATTATACTTTGAACGGTCAAGTTACTTTGCAAGGAAGGTGCAATAATATCGGAATAGAGATCTGAAAGATTTACATTTGATTTGAATCTAGTAAAATTTATTGTAATTTTCTCAAATTATAAGTGGAATGTAGGTAACTTAAACTTTATCAAAACTTTAGTAACTGTCATGCATAAGTGAAGATGTGGTTTTTTAAGTAGTAATTTTAAATTATTTCATCAAGTCATATTTCTCTCATTTTTCTTGCAAAATGATCACGCGACGGAAAGACTTCACAAAATGTTCTTCTGATTGAGTTTTTATGTTTACTGTATACAACCAGTGACCCAAAAATTCGAAAAATTACATTATTTGGCACTTTTGCATTTCACAGCGAGAAACGGCACATTAAGTTGAAATTTTTTTACTCGCTTCAAAATAAAGGGATTTAGCTGTCAGTGGGTCTATTCAGAAGAACAAAGTTTGCTGATAAGAGACAAATACATCACAAAAGTCATTGTCTGTTTTTCAAGTATGAAAAATGCAAAAAGGTCCAAAATGTGCCAAAAATGTTGGCTTTGTGATTAGCAAGCTTTTGTGTGCCAAAGTCCAGATATTGGCGTTAGCGCATCGGATTCTTCAGAACATTCTGTGCAAAGCGAAGTGGTTAATTGAAACTCGCAGTGAACGCGCGAAAACCGCGTTTTTTGCCGCCAGTACCGAGAAAGCGACAAAGCCGAGCAAGCGCTGTTTTTGCCATCGCTTTTTGTGCAAATCGCTTCCAAAAACGCCGTTTTCGCGCGATCAACGCGAGTTCTGAATGCTTTGGCATTCGATTTTTTCTAACTTCCAACATTTTTTGGCGCAGAATATTCCAGAGAACACGATGCGCTAACGCCAATTTCTGGACTTTGATACACAAAAGCGTGTTAATGACAAAACCAAAATTGTTTGGCGCATTTGGGAACTTTTCGCGCGTTTTCTTATTTGAATAGTGAATATCAACATTTGCGATGTTTTTGTCTGTCATCAGCAAACAATTCGCTTTTGAATAAGCCCATTGACTCCCAATTACCTTGAATTTGAAGCGAGATATAAAATGCCATTTGCTACGAAATTTGAAAAACTTCTTTTACTAAAAAAACAAATTTTAAAAAAAAATTTTGAACACCGATTAATTGCATGGCAACTGAAC
This sequence comes from Oscheius myriophilus, assembly GCA_964057215.1. Taxonomy (NCBI): domain Eukaryota; kingdom Metazoa; phylum Nematoda; class Chromadorea; order Rhabditida; family Rhabditidae; genus Oscheius; species Oscheius myriophilus. The sequence continues at coordinate 27,938,668 of OZ059903.1, forward strand.
TTTTCAATAAACAATCTATTTAACAAGTTAAAAACGTTTCTGTATATTTATTTAAAAACTTTTTTCGGATTGCAGCAACATTTTGCGAACAAATAATTAACAACAACCTTTTTCCAATTCAGCACTTTTAGCAAATGATAAAACCTTCAGCCCTCCTAAAGTAGGAATTAGTTCAACGTTGCTTGCTGGGTTTTTCTAAACAAAATCCTTTTTTTAGACTGTTGAAACCAACTGCTTGTTCCGTAGAAAATTGACTAAAAATTGGAAAATGTTCCAAAAATGAATTTGGAATTTGTTTTGAAAACAAATTAGGCTGAATCGTAGCTAGCTGATTTCCTGAAAATGACATAAATTTGCAATGTTTTGAAAATCAAACCGATAAAAGCCAAAGATTCAAAAGGAAATGAAATGCAAATTCCCATGTGAGCAAAGTCGATTTCTTCGTTTATTGGGAAATTGTAGAAAGACGCATCAGGAAATTGAGAAATTGAATGGGTAAACCAAAATCCAGTTGAGTTATCGAAGACGATCACTCCTAAAAACGAATAATTTACATTTTGTAAACAAAAAAGTAAAAATACCTTTAGATTGAGAAGATCCGGACGGTTTCGAAAAATTCGGAGGTTGATCATTGTAGAACAAAGAAAATACCCAAACTATATTTAGAGAAAACAAGAAAAAACTTTTTTTTTATTGTACGATTAACATTCTAAATATTTTTTGAATTGATACATGTCATTATTTTACTTTGTATTTTTGGATAGATATATAACGGAAATTAAAGTTTCGAACCAAACACCTTGTAAAGATCCTTGCAAAAAAAAAAAACAGTTCCATTAAATTTTTCAAATTTTCGCAATTCCTTTTGATTTGCGCAATCAATTAAAATTTTTGCTGTTTCAGAAAACTGCTGTTTCAGCATTGCCGAGAAAGCGTCTGACAAAGGGACCCCGCGCTAAAAAGGGGTGCCCGCGTAGCAAATCTGGTTCGAAACGCGGGTTTCGACGTTTTAATCGAATTTTTCGAAACTTTGGAATATAATAGTTTCAACTTTCAACTTTTCACGCTGGGCAGAATTTGATGGAAAATCGAATGATCAAATAGTTTTTCCGGCGCGCAACACATGAAACCGTGATCATCCAAAAACGGAAATAATTAACACATTTTTGTCTTTCCTGATTTTTCATAGCTCCAAACTGAAAATCAAGGCCAGCGTTAATTTTTCCTGGTATCAGCAGGCAATTTGCTATCTAATGAGCCCCCTAACAGCCTTACAGCGCAATTTTGAAGGGAAAAATGAAAATGGAAATCTGAAGTGATTTTTCAACTTATTGGGACCAAGTAGCCTACAGTAAACATATAAGATCAATCGAAGACAAAAATTTTCAATCTGTCCGCATGCAGCTCAGTACACTCAGACATCTCGTATTAACTTGATATTTTTGTTCAAATTTCTTAAACAATTTTTGAAATAAGTAAATTCCAAAAACGATGGTTAGGAACCAATTAACTTCTAACCCGTCAGCAAAATGAAATAATTCTTTGTAACATTCACAAACCACAAAAAATATTTTCAACTGTTTTTTTACAGGGGTGGCAAATGGGTTGGGTCATTTCGGGTTGACCCGAAAAAAAACCGGATCGGGTCGGGTTGGGTTGAGGAAATGGAAACGTGAGTTAAAACCGGGTTGTGCTGCAACCCAAACGGGTTGAAGCGCAACCTACTCGTACGCAAATCTGCATATTCGCATCATAAATTCGGAAATTATCATAGTAACACTACATTCAACATTTAGCCAGCGAGTTCATTTTCCTTGTCTCTGTCTTCATTTTTGAATACTTCTCATCCTTCGAATAAAATTAGGCTAAATCGGGTTATAACCCGACCCGACCCGACCCGATTCATTTGCAATCGGGTCGGGTTGGGTTGTGTCGTAATTTGGCGTAACTGACCCAACCCGCCCATTTGCCACCCCTGTTTTTTTACTATAGCTATCGTTTAAAAAGAACATCCTTAAATGTAAAAAAAAAACTTTCAAATTTCATCCGAAAACTTATAAATCGTGCTTGAAACACTGAAACACAATACACCGAAAAATATTATTTTTTTTAAACAATTTGTTGGCTGTTTTTGACTTTCAAGTCGATTTTTAACAAAACTAGTCGTCGTAATTTTTTGATTTTAATGACTTACTCGATGCAAAATTCAGTGAATAATTCAAAATTGGGCTTAGTTTTTTCTTGGCAAATTGATCGAAACGTCAAAAATTTTTTTTAAAAAAAACCTGGTTTTTTAGGGGGGCTGGTTTTTTAGGATAATTTTTCATGGGACAGGAAATCCGGGTAACGACTGTTTCAGTGTTTCTGCAAAGTGAATTTCTAACTGCATCTTTTATATATCTTTGTTATTTGGTGCACTTTGAACATTGTTATAGTGCCCGCCAATCCTACTTCGGCGATTTTTGGAAATGAGTGAGAAAATTCTGATGTGGAATGTCGAATTTCCCATTACTACATCATAATATACGGCTACAAAAGGGTCTTGGCCTCATTTTGGCCGAAGTAGAATTGGCGAGAACTATAATTGCCATCATTACTATAACTTCGTTGAAAAAATACACCCAGGTTAATTTAGATCTTGTAAAATTTTAAGGAAAAAATCAACTTATGTTAAATTTAACTTTGCTGTTCTATTTACTCAGCGTTCTGTGAAACATGTTTAAAAAAACTGTAACAAGGGTGCTGGAAAATATTAAAGAAAACCTTTGAGGCGATATCGCCAAAATATTAAAGAAAACCTTTGAGGCGATATCGCCTCAAAAGTTTCAAATAAAGGTTTTTTTTTCAAATCGAACTTGCAAAAGTTCTCTGACCGTTCCTTTAATATTTTCCAGCACCCTTGTTTCCGTTTTTTTAAACATGTTTTACAGAACACTGAGTGAATAGAACAACAAAGTTAAATTTAACATAAGTTGATTTTTTCCTTGAAATTTTACAAGATCTAAATTAACCTGGGTGTCATTTTTCGCGTCATAAAATTGTTCCAAAGTGTATGCGACACTTTGCTCTTGTGACCCAAGGTCGGCTTCTGGAAATTCTTCCTAAACTAGTTTTTTTAAATTAATTTTGAAAACAAACCAACCCAATGTTTCTGAATATTGTCATCGATGTATAGATAACCAAAACCATTCGGATTCGAAAAAGGATCTTTAGGAAGTTTGTAAAAGATGAACCTGGAATTATTTAAAAGTATATTATGTTTTAAGATTTCTTCAAATTATTTTTCAAAAAATGTAAAATTGTTAAGTTATTTTCAGCTTTTACCAGTTTAACCCACCAATCAACAGGATTGTTGTTCATATCCATGCAATTGAAGCTTGCCATAGACGGAAAAATCAAAATGATGAATAGAAGGGCTGCAGAGAAAATCATTTTATTGCTGAAAAATATTACATGTATATTCAATTTCACTAAATGAATTTTTGGGCACACTAATCATGTTAAGTTCAGATCTTGCCAAATCAGATGAAAAAAGTGTAGCACAGGAATATTTTTAACAAATTAATTTCAAAAGATTTCAAAACGGCTGAAATCATACAACCGAAAACTTTAATATTTATACATTTTTCAAGCAACGATTTCGATGATCTTGAAGATTTCGAAAGGCTGTGCCCAAGATAAATAAAGTGACAGCTGGGGGTCGGAGCTCGGGGCGCGAGTAAAGGAACCGGAATTGAGTAAACTGTCCAGTCTCTGAGAAACAAATCAATGGAAATTTGACACTGACATCGTTTCAAATTGCTTTTCAAAAGCTGTCCTGAAAATAATCTTTTCCTGAAGCAGATCAAAGTTAATTTTTGGAAAAAATACTTTAAAAAAAACTCAAGCACGAATATTGCTGCGACAGCTGAGCAAGGATCTATGAACTATATATTTGGTAGTACGCTCGAGAGAGTACGCTTTGATAGGAGATTGCAGAGAAACCAGCCGATATAGCGTCTGAGATATTGTCTATTTCCAACGAAGGATTTTGACTTTTCTTTGGGTTTGAAATCCAATAGTATCTCGATTTGAGACATTCTTGTGAATATCAGAAAAATAGGGAAACTAGCGCTGTAACAGAGGAGTGCGCAGACATTTAAGTGATCGCGGCGGGACCAAATGTACGTGTCCTTTAGGAAAATCCCATTTTCCTTGTCTCTTTTTAGGAAACGCACTATATGAGCAATATATTTAGTAGTTCGAAAATAACACTCGCTTTAAAAGCAGAATCATTTACAGCTTTTAGAATTGGAAACTCGGGTTACTACGAAAACAAAACTTGAGTTTTTCCCTTTCTTTAAACTTTAATTTACTCCGCCGCGTTTCTACCAATTAGACAGAAAACCGCGTATTCTTTGCAATTCATTGCCTTAGCACTCTGCCGATACATGTCGAATGTATATTTTCGTTTTACAAATTATAAATATTTTTTACATTGAATAGTTTCTAATTCCAACGTTTGTTTTCTGAATTTCGTCTCTCTCTCTCTCTCTCTCTCTCTCTCTCTCTCTGTGTGTGTGTGTGTGTGTGTGTGTGTGTGTGTGTGTGTGTGTTCGTGTGTGTGTTGTGCTACCAATCATATAAATCGACAAAAAAGTGAAATATTTAGTTTATTTATTTTTCTGGTGACCTCGTCAGTATTACTGGAATCGAATCAACATGAAAATTTTTTTCCGTTCCAGACAAAAAGTTTCGGGCGGATAAAGCTGCGTAGAGTTGTCCGTGACTCTCCGACGTGCTGATATGTTGTTCAATGATTATCCTTGACTGTTGTTTATGGTCATTGAATATGCTAGTCAAAATAAATTCTTGAAAGCAACAAAGGTTGGTAACCTAAACTTTAACTTCGTGAAATTAAATCAACTCTCTATTTCTTTCTTTCACTGATTCACTCACCTGTTGAAGTGATCAATTACTTTAGTACTGCTTTTATTTGTGAAATAAAGATGGACTATGTATGAATCCCTGAAACTTTCATTTTTTGAGAACAAATAAAATGCATTTGTTGGACATGAAAATGTGCCTCCAAGAGGTGTGTAAAGGTGGGGAAACTGGACGAAATCGATAAAAAACTGGTTGTGGACTGAACAAGTGGACTGAACAAGTCATTTTTTTCTGTTTCCGAGATCGCAAGAAATCAAATTAAACTGGATCAACTCCGAAGCACATTGCATTAAAAGGGGTTTCTAAACTTTTCTAGTGCGTCAAATTCGGGTGCAAAATTTTATATCATGGATAAACGGTTAAATTTTTAGTGTGTGCGGTTTCCTACTAAATTACTGTATCCAAACACCATCGAAAAATGCATATTATAATTTTGATAGCACTGCCTTCACAAACTTCCATTTCTTATTTTCCGATATTTGATTCAGGCTGTGGTTGAAATTTTTCCTTTTGTACTAACTATAAATCAAACGAACTTACAATAACGATATGACAGCTAAGAAATCTTTATTACTGAGTTTTTACTATTTCTAACATTTGAGTTAGATCAAGATAAATCTCTTTTTGTGACAGTATGCAGCTGTAGACCAAAATAGCAACATAGAGTTGTCCATGACTGAAGAACGAAGTGCACATAATTAGTCCACAGATTCTCCTTGGCATTTGTTGATTGTCATAGAAAATGCCAGTCGAGTTGTAGCTCGTTGTAAAAACCGGCTAGACGGAACCTCCATTTAATATTCCAACCCTGAAAAAATGTTTTCGTTCCAGTTTTCACACAGCAAACAGACACACACGCACACACACACGCACACACGCACATACATATTCAGAAAAACAAAAAGACACCAAAACTTACTTGTAACTTTAGGGTGTTCCTACTTCATCTACTGTTTTCGTTTTATTTCTCCCGAAGGATTATTTATGAATCCCTGTAAAGATTTTTGTAAAGAAGTAATAAGAGTTAGAAAGAAAAATAGCACATTTTCATTTTAATTTTTTTTTTTTTTTGAAAAACCTGATAATCCTAATTACTGCTCCTATATAAAACTCACTAGTTTTTTTCGTGTTGTTTGTATAAAACCCTAAAATGTATAGTCGTCACCAATGCTACTTCACCCAATTTCGCTGTTAGCTCTGTGCAAATGACACCAGACGCGAATTTGCGTACGAAAATCCTGTGTTTTAGGATACGTACGCATTACTGCGTCAGGGTTGCATTTACAAATAGGCCAAGAAGTAAAATTGGCGAAGACTATATAAAACATTTAAAAAAGTTCACTTCGCTGACAAGCCATCTGAAATTCTTTTTTGCGTTAGCAAAGTGCCTGAAACATTGCGACATATGAATGCTACTTATTTCAACCACTGCAAAAAGTAGTAAAATGCATATTACAAACTTTATTTTCATACAAAGCATTGTGACAGACAGAAATTATAGCACAGAAAACCGTAAAAGCGACTAGACGAGCAATCACAAGGGGCGGAGCTTAGTTTGACAACCCGTACAGGGAGAGATCTTCTAGCTATGGATAAGTGAAAACACCGTGTACAGATGAATGGTTTCAAAAAATCAGCCTCAAAAGATAGAAAAATGGAAACATTGAAATGATCTCTGATGTCGGAGATGAACTTGATAAAAATCCTGGGAGAATTGAGGTGCTGCAGGATTCTAAAAAAAGAATTGTTTTTTTATTTAAATGTTTTATTACAAAGTTTAAAACTTAAAATTGATACAAACCTGAATTTGTGACGTTTATCACAATTGATGGGTAGGCGTCGGCAATTGAATTTGAATCGCAAGCCACGTGGTCGTAGATTTTTAAAACAGAAGATGGGTAGGTAGATTGCGTCTGAATAGATTTTCAAACAAATTTTTAATAAGTATGTAATTGATTGAAAAAAAAAATCAAAAACCCACCAAACATTGAAATTTTCCAGTTTCAAGGCTTCTCATAACCATAAATTTCTTTTCATCTTCGACATATTGTGTGGCGCAGGCGAAGGTTTCTGAAACGTTTTCAGTCTCAAGAATATAATAAATGAATTTTCAAAAAATTCTTTTAAAAAAAGGATTTTCAGCTAGTAGTTTGTAGTTTGACGTTTTTTTGAAGAATTTTCTGCGCACAAATATCGACAATTTGTTAATGAAAAAATACCTGTTTGTTTAAAAAAAATAAGTATTTTATTGAGGTTGTTTTATAAAAGCAGTAAAAAAGGTAATTTTAGTGAATTATGAAGGAAAGAAACAACTTAGACAAAAATTGTATCACTTTCATAGTTTGTTATCTATATTCTAGTTAAAACTACAAAAACAACATTTAAGACAGACTTTTGTTTCTCTTTTTTTTGTTTGTTGAACAATTATTTTTAAAGGGTTTTATTTATTGCCAGTGAAATGTTTTATGCGCGTTTAAGAAAAAAATATCTGATTTTCTTATCGTTATTGTATCTTGATAGTAAATTTTTTGCTGTACGCACAAAACATTATTAAATTGATCTCTAGTCTTTGAACATGAATTTGAGATAACAAAGGTTCAAATGAAATTAATGTTTGCGATTTGTAAAATGAAAAATTACATAAGACATGCGTTTTTATAGCGAAGGTTTTTTTAAATGCTTTCTGTCGCCAAACTAAGAAAACTTCTTCTTTTTCTTCAGGAAAGAAATATAAAACACTAGTTTGTAGTTTGTAGTTTGTTGTTAGGAAAAATTGTCCGTTTGAGTTCTATGGAACTTTCTGATTCGGAATTGAAAATTTGGTGTTATTTGTTTTTCGCATGCTTTCTGCTTTCTTTGTGGTCTGTACAATTTATAAAACAAACTACGTTAAAATTTACATACAATAAAAATTTTTTATGTAGGTTTATAAAGCCAATGACAATTGTTCACAAAGAGTATGACTATTGTTGATGAAACTTGAAACTTGACTATAATTTTTTTAAAACCAATCAAATGTTTTATTGCCTGTTCGAGAAACGTGTGTTTCGTAGAGTGTAATACAGTCATGATTTTGAGGATTTACAAAAAAAATTATTTAAAACTTTGCCAAAGGTTCTAAAACAACTATTCTGTGTTCCACTTACCGTAATCATCAGTGTGACATTCTCTCAACAGACGAAGTTTGTCCCCATCACATCCAATTGTCAGGGAAGGTGAAGGACACATTTGAGAAAAATGTCGTCCCTGCAGTGGGCAGTGGTCCTGAATTAATTTTGCTTGACAGAAAACTGTAATACAACTTTTTCAAACAAATATTTTTTTCAATGATAAATTAAAGAATAATTTCATTGGTATTGAAATATCCATGAACAACTCGTTGTGCGAAAACAATTCCGTCTAAAAAAATTTTTTTTCATATTTTTTTACATTCACAAGAGTTTCAAAAAGCAAAAAACCTCATTTCTTTCAATTTTTTACCTTTGATCCATCCAAAATCAAAGTATCACTGTTTTCCGTACTCATCTCCAGGCAGTCCTCGAATTCATTAGGCGTGATTGGGCCGTAGGAGATTTGTAGAAGGTGTTTCTTTCTACGTTGAACCTAAAAACAAAACATTGGTTCTTTATGAAATCAATAACTTTTAAATTTAAAACTAAATTATATTTTTCATATTCTGCACTCAGTTATACAACTCGAAGGTTTCAAATTTTGTGCTTTTTCATTAATGATGATAAACTGCAATTGTCGCGGCAATCTACCTTTTTAAAAATGTCTTTTTTACTTTAAAACTGCTAATGTTTTTCTACAATGTATATCAATAACGCTTTATGCAGATATTCAGCAATGTATCTAGAAACATTGAAAATAGAAGCCTTTTTCACGATGTTACATTTACTAAAAAATGATTATTCAGAATGTTCAATTTCTTTGTAATGATTTTTGTAGTTAATTATATCGATTTAATCTTTTTCGTGTCACTGGCGGCGATTGCTAAGTGCTTGAAATCCCAGGAAAATCGATAAAAAAAAATGAAGACCACACGGAATCATCAGGATGATGTGTAACCTTATACACCGGCTCAGTTAAAGGATGCAGAGTGCTCTTTCGCTTATTATATTTTTGTTCACTGTTTCAAACCCTTTTTGGCTAAATTCAAGATTTCGAAAGGCTGTGCCCAAGATAAATAAAGTGACAGCTGGGGGTCGGAGCTCGGGGCGCGAGTAAAGGAACCGGAATTGAGTAAACTGTCCAGTCTCTGAGAAACAAATCAATGGAAATTTGACACTGACATCGTTTCAAATTGCTTTTCAAAAGCTGTCCTGAAAATAATCTTTTCCTGAAGCAGATCAAAGTTAATTTTTGGAAAAAATACTTTAAAAAAAACTCAAGCACGAATATTGCTGCGACAGCTGAGCAAGGATCTATGAACTATATATTTGGTAGTACGCTCTGAGATATTGTCTATTTCCAACGAAGGATTTTGACTTTTCTTTGGGTTTGAAATCCAATAGTATCTCGATTTGAGACATTCTTGTGAATATCAGAAAAATAGGGAAACTAGCGCTGTAACAGAGGAGTGCGCAGACATTTAAGTGATCGCGGCGGGACCAAATGTACGTGTCCTTTAGGAAAATCCCATTTTCCTTGTCTCTTTTTAGGAAACGCACTATATGAGCAATATATTTAGTAGTTCGAAAATAACACTCGCTTTAAAAGCAGAATCATTTACAGCTTTTAGAATTGGAAACTCGGGTTACTACGAAAACAAAACTTGAGTTTTTCCCTTTCTTTAAACTTTAATTTACTCCGCCGCGTTTCTACCAATTAGACAGAAAACCGCGTATTCTTTGCAATTCATTGCCTTAGCACTCTGCCGATACATGTCGAATGTATATTTTCGTTTTACAAATTATAAATATTTTTTACATTGAATAGTTTCTAATTCCAACGTTTGTTTTCTGAATTTCGTCTCTCTCTCTCTCTCTCTCTCTCTCTGTGTGTGTGTGTGTGTGTGTGTGTGTGTGTGTGTGTGTGTGTGTGTGTTCGTGTGTGTGTTGTGCTACCAATCATATAAATCGACAAAAAAGTGAAATATTTAGTTTATTTATTTTTCTGGTGACCTCGTCAGTATTACTGGAATCGAATCAACATGAAAATTTTTTTCCGTTCCAGACAAAAAGTTTCGGGCGGATAAAGCTGCGTAGAGTTGTCCGTGACTCTCCGACGTGCTGATATGTTGTTCAATGATTATCCTTGACTGTTGTTTATGGTCATTGAATATGCTAGTCAAAATAAATTCTTGAAAGCAACAAAGGTTGGTAACCTAAACTTTAACTTCGTGAAATTAAATCAACTCTCTATTTCTTTCTTTCACTGATTCACTCACCTGTTGAAGTGATCAATTACTTTAGTACTGCTTTTATTTGTGAAATAAAGATGGACTATGTATGAATCCCTGAAACTTTCATTTTTTGAGAACAAATAAAATGCATTTGTTGGACATGAAAATGTGCCTCCAAGAGGTGTGTAAAGGTGGGGAAACTGGACGAAATCGATAAAAAACTGGTTGTGGACTGAACAAGTGGACTGAACAAGTCATTTTTTTCTGTTTCCGAGATCGCAAGAAATCAAATTAAACTGGATCAACTCCGAAGCACATTGCATTAAAAGGGGTTTCTAAACTTTTCTAGTGCGTCAAATTCGGGTGCAAAATTTTATATCATGGATAAACGGTTAAATTTTTAGTGTGTGCGGTTTCCTACTAAATTACTGTATCCAAACACCATCGAAAAATGCATATTATAATTTTGATAGCACTGCCTTCACAAACTTCCATTTCTTATTTTCCGATATTTGATTCAGGCTGTGGTTGAAATTTTTCCTTTTGTACTAACTATAAATCAAACGAACTTACAATAACGATATGACAGCTAAGAAATCTTTATTACTGAGTTTTTACTATTTCTAACATTTGAGTTAGATCAAGATAAATCTCTTTTTGTGACAGTATGCAGCTGTAGACCAAAATAGCAACATAGAGTTGTCCATGACTGAAGAACGAAGTGCACATAATTAGTCCACAGATTCTCCTTGGCATTTGTTGATTGTCATAGAAAATGCCAGTCGAGTTGTAGCTCGTTGTAAAAACCGGCTAGACGGAACCTCCATTTAATATTCCAACCCTGAAAAAATGTTTTCGTTCCAGTTTTCACACAGCAAACAGACACACACGCACACACACACGCACACACGCACATACATATTCAGAAAAACAAAAAGACACCAAAACTTACTTGTAACTTTAGGGTGTTCCTACTTCATCTACTGTTTTCGTTTTATTTCTCCCGAAGGATTATTTATGAATCCCTGTAAAGATTTTTGTAAAGAAGTAATAAGAGTTAGAAAGAAAAATAGCACATTTTCATTTTAATTTTTTTTTTTTTTTGAAAAACCTGATAATCCTAATTACTGCTCCTATATAAAACTCACTAGTTTTTTTCGTGTTGTTTGTATAAAACCCTAAAATGTATAGTCGTCACCAATGCTACTTCACCCAATTTCGCTGTTAGCTCTGTGCAAATGACACCAGACGCGAATTTGCGTACGAAAATCCTGTGTTTTAGGATACGTACGCATTACTGCGTCAGGGTTGCATTTACAAATAGGCCAAGAAGTAAAATTGGCGAAGACTATATAAAACATTTAAAAAAGTTCACTTCGCTGACAAGCCATCTGAAATTCTTTTTTGCGTTAGCAAAGTGCCTGAAACATTGCGACATATGAATGCTACTTATTTCAACCACTGCAAAAAGTAGTAAAATGCATATTACAAACTTTATTTTCATACAAAGCATTGTGACAGACAGAAATTATAGCACAGAAAACCGTAAAAGCGACTAGACGAGCAATCACAAGGGGCGGAGCTTAGTTTGACAACCCGTACAGGGAGAGATCTTCTAGCTATGGATAAGTGAAAACACCGTGTACAGATGAATGGTTTCAAAAAATCAGCCTCAAAAGATAGAAAAATGGAAACATTGAAATAATCTCTGATGTCGGAGATCAACTTGATAAAAATCCTGGGAGAATTGAGGTGCTGCAGGATTCTAAAAAAAGAATTGTTTTTTTTATTTAAATGTTTTATTACAAAGTTTAAAACTTAAAATTGATACAAACCTGAATTTGTGACGTTTATCACAATTGATGGGTAGGCGTCGGCAATTGAATTTGAATCGCAAGCCACGTGGTCGTAGATTTTTAAAACAGAAGATGGGTAGGTAGATTGCGTCTGAATAGATTTTCAAACAAATTTTTAATAAGTATGTAATTGATTGAAAAAAAAATCAAAAACCCACCAAACATTGAAATTTTCCAGTTTCAAGGCTTCTCATAACCATAAATTTCTTTTCATCTTCGACATATTGTGTGGCGCAGGCGAAGGTTTCTGAAACGTTTTCAGTCTCAAGAATATAATAAATGAATTTTCAAAAAATTCTTTTAAAAAAAGGATTTTCAGCTAGTAGTTTGTAGTTTGACGTTTTTTTGAAGAATTTTCTGCGCACAAATATCGACAATTTGTTAATGAAAAAATACCTGTTTGTTTAAAAAAAATAAGTATTTTATTGAGGTTGTTTTATAAAAGCAGTAAAAAAGGTAATTTTAGTGAATTATGAAGGAAAGAAACAACTTAGACAAAAATTGTATCACTTTCATAGTTTGTTATCTATATTCTAGTTAAAACTACAAAAACAACATTTAAGACAGACTTTTGTTTCTCTTTTTTTTGTTTGTTGAACAATTATTTTTAAAGGGTTTTATTTATTGCCAGTGAAATGTTTTATGCGCGTTTAAGAAAAAAAAATCTGATTTTCTTATCGTTATTGTATCTTGATAGTAAATTTTTTGCTGTACGCACAAAACATTATTAAATTGATCTCTAGTCTTTGAACATGAATTTGAGATAACAAAGGTTCAAATGAAATTAATGTTTGCGATTTGTAAAATGAAAAATTACATAAGACATGCGTTTTTATAGCGAAGGTTTTTTTAAATGCTTTCTGTCGCCAAACTAAGAAAACTTCTTCTTTTTCTTCAGGAAAGAAATATAAAACACTAGTTTGTAGTTTGTAGTTTGTTGTTAGGAAAAATTGTCCGTTTGAGTTCTATGGAACTTTCTGATTCGGAATTGAAAATTTGGTGTTATTTGTTTTTCGCATGCTTTCTGCTTTCTTTGTGGTCTGTACAATTTATAAAACAAACTACGTTAAAATTTACATACAATAAAAATTTTTTATGTAGGTTTATAAAGCCAATGACAATTGTTCACAAAGAGTATGACTATTGTTGATGAAACTTGAAACTTGACTATAATTTTTTTAAAACCAATCAAATGTTTTATTGCCTGTTCGAGAAACGTGTGTTTCGTAGAGTGTAATACAGTCATGATTTTGAGGATTTACAAAAAAAATTATTTAAAACTTTGCCAAAGGTTCTAAAACAACTATTCTGTGTTCCACTTACCGTAATCATCAGTGTGACATTCTCTCAACAGACGAAGTTTGTCCCCATCACATCCAATTGTCAGGGAAGGTGAAGGACACATTTGAGAAAAATGTCGTCCCTGCAGTGGGCAGTGGTCCTGAATTAATTTTGCTTGACAGAAAACTGTAATACAACTTTTTCAAACAAATATTTTTTTCAATGATAAATTAAAGAATAATTTCATTGGTATTGAAATATCCATGAACAACTCGTTGTGCGAAAACAATTCCGTCTAAAAAAATTTTTTTTCATATTTTTTTACATTCACAAGAGTTTCAAAAAGCAAAAAACCTCATTTCTTTCAATTTTTTACCTTTGATCCATCCAAAATCAAAGTATCACTGTTTTCCGTACTCATCTCCAGGCAGTCCTCGAATTCATTAGGCGTGATTGGGCCGTAGGAGATTTGTAGAAGGTGTTTCTTTCTACGTTGAACCTAAAAACAAAACATTGGTTCTTTATGAAATCAATAACTTTTAAATTTAAAACTAAATTATATTTTTCATATTCTGCACTCAGTTATACAACTCGAAGGTTTCAAATTTTGTGCTTTTTCATTAATGATGATAAACTGCAATTGTCGCGGCAATCTACCTTTTTAAAAATGTCTTTTTTACTTTAAAACTGCTAATGTTTTTCTACAATGTATATCAATAACGCTTTATGCAGATATTCAGCAATGTATCTAGAAACATTGAAAATAGAAGCCTTTTTCACGATGTTACATTTACTAAAAAATGATTATTCAGAATGTTCAATTTCTTTGTAATGATTTTTGTAGTTAATTATATCGATTTAATCTTTTTCGTGTCACTGGCGGCGATTGCTAAGTGCTTGAAATCCCAGGAAAATCGATAAAAAAAAATGAAGACCACACGGAATCATCAGGATGATGTGTAACCTTATACACCGGCTCAGTTAAAGGATGCAGAGTGCTCTTTCGCTTATTATATTTTTGTTCACTGTTTCAAACCCTTTTTGGCTAAATTCAAGATTTCGAAAGGCTGTGCCCAAGATAAATAAAGTGACAGCTGGGGGTCGGAGCTCGGGGCGCGAGTAAAGGAACCGGAATTGAGTAAACTGTCCAGTCTCTGAGAAACAAATCAATGGAAATTTGACACTGACATCGTTTCAAATTGCTTTTCAAAAGCTGTCCTGAAAATAATCTTTTCCTGAAGCAGATCAAAGTTAATTTTTGGAAAAAATACTTTAAAAAAAACTCAAGCACGAATATTGCTGCGACAGCTGAGCAAGGATCTATGAACTATATATTTGGTAGTACGCTCGAGAGAGTACGCTTTGATAGGAGATTGCAGAGAAACCAGCCGATATAGCGTCTGAGATATTGTCTATTTCCAACGAAGGATTTTGACTTTTCTTTGGGTTTGAAATCCAATAGTATCTCGATTTGAGACATTCTTGTGAATATCAGAAAAATAGGGAAACTAGCGCTGTAACAGAGGAGTGCGCAGACATTTAAGTGATCGCGGCGGGACCAAATGTACGTGTCCTTTAGGAAAATCCCATTTTCCTTGTCTCTTTTTAGGAAACGCACTATATGAGCAATATATTTAGTAGTTCGAAAATAACACTCGCTTTAAAAGCAGAATCATTTACAGCTTTTAGAATTGGAAACTCGGGTTACTACGAAAACAAAACTTGAGTTTTTCCCTTTCTTTAAACTTTAATTTACTCCGCCGCGTTTCTACCAATTAGACAGAAAACCGCGTATTCTTTGCAATTCATTGCCTTAGCACTCTGCCGATACATGTCGAATGTATATTTTCGTTTTACAAATTATAAATATTTTTTACATTGAATAGTTTCTAATTCCAACGTTTGTTTTCTGAATTTCGTCTCTCTCTCTCTCTCTCTCTCTCTCTCTCTCTCTCTGTGTGTGTGTGTGTGTGTGTGTGTGTGTGTGTGTGTGTGTGTTCGTGTGTGTGTTGTGCTACCAATCATATAAATCGACAAAAAAGTGAAATATTTAGTTTATTTATTTTTCTGGTGACCTCGTCAGTATTACTGGAATCGAATCAACATGAAAATTTTTTTCCGTTCCAGACAAAAAGTTTCGGGCGGATAAAGCTGCGTAGAGTTGTCCGTGACTCTCCGACGTGCTGATATGTTGTTCAATGATTATCCTTGACTGTTGTTTATGGTCATTGAATATGCTAGTCAAAATAAATTCTTGAAAGCAACAAAGGTTGGTAACCTAAACTTTAACTTCGTGAAATTAAATCAACTCTCTATTTCTCTCTTTCACTGATTCACTCACCTGTTGAAGTGATCAATTACTTTAGTACTGCTTTTATTTGTGAAATAATGATGGACTATTTATGAATCCCTGAAACTTTCATTTTTTGAGAACAAATAAAATGCATTTGTTGGACATGAAAATGTGCCTCCAAGAGGTGTGTAAAGGTGGGGAAACTGGACGAAATCGATAAAAAACTGGTTGTGGACTGAACAAGTGGACTGAACAAGTCATTTTTTTCTGTTTCCGAGATCGCAAGAAATCAAATTAAACTGGATCAACTCCGAAGCACATTGCATTAAAAGGGGTTTCTAAACTTTTCTAGTGCGTCAAATTCGGGTGCAAAATTTTATATCATGGATAAACGGTTAAATTTTTAGTGTGTGCGGTTTCCTACTAAATTACTGTATCCAAACACCATCGAAAAATGCATATTATAATTTTGATAGCACTGCCTTCACAAACTTCCATTTCTTATTTTCCGATATTTGATTCAGGCTGTGGTTGAAATTTTTCCTTTTGTACTAACTATAAATCAAACGAACTTACAATAACGATATGACAGCTAAGAAATCTTTATTACTGAGTTTTTACTATTTCTAACATTTGAGTTAGATCAAGATAAATCTCTTTTTGTGACAGTATGCAGCTGTAGACCAAAATAGCAACATAGAGTTGTCCATGACTGAAGAACGAAGTGCACATAATTAGTCCACAGATTCTCCTTGGCATTTGTTGATTGTCATAGAAAATGCCAGTCGAGTTGTAGCTCGTTGTAAAAACCGGCTAGACGGAACCTCCATTTAATATTCCAACCCTGAAAAAATGTTTTCGTTCCAGTTTTCACACAGCAAACAGACACACACGCACACACACACGCACACACGCACATACATATTCAGAAAAACAAAAAGACACCAAAACTTACTTGTAACTTTAGGGTGTTCCTACTTCATCTACTGTTTTCGTTTTATTTCTCCCGAAGGATTATTTATGAATCCCTGTAAAGATTTTTGTAAAGAAGTAATAAGAGTTAGAAAGAAAAATAGCACATTTTCATTTTAATTTTTTTTTTTTTTTGAAAAACCTGATAATCCTAATTACTGCTCCTATATAAAACTCACTAGTTTTTTTCGTGTTGTTTGTATAAAACCCTAAAATGTATAGTCGTCACCAATGCTACTTCACCCAATTTCGCTGTTAGCTCTGTGCAAATGACACCAGACGCGAATTTGCGTACGAAAATCCTGTGTTTTAGGATACGTACGCATTACTGCGTCAGGGTTGCATTTACAAATAGGCCAAGAAGTAAAATTGGCGAAGACTATATAAAACATTTAAAAAAGTTCACTTCGCTGACAAGCCATCTGAAATTCTTTTTTGCGTTAGCAAAGTGCCTGAAACATTGCGACATATGAATGCTACTTATTTCAACCACTGCAAAAAGTAGTAAAATGCATATTACAAACTTTATTTTCATACAAAGCATTGTGACAGACAGAAATTATAGCACAGAAAACCGTAAAAGCGACTAGACGAGCAATCACAAGGGGCGGAGCTTAGTTTGACAACCCGTACAGGGAGAGATCTTCTAGCTATGGATAAGTGAAAACACCGTGTACAGATGAATGGTTTCAAAAAATCAGCCTCAAAAGATAGAAAAATGGAAACATTGAAATAATCTCTGATGTCGGAGATCAACTTGATAAAAATCCTGGGAGAATTGAGGTGCTGCAGGATTCTAAAAAAAGAATTGTTTTTTTTATTTAAATGTTTTATTACAAAGTTTAAAACTTAAAATTGATACAAACCTGAATTTGTGACGTTTATCACAATTGATGGGTAGGCGTCGGCAATTGAATTTGAATCGCAAGCCACGTGGTCGTAGATTTTTAAAACAGAAGATGGGTAGGTAGATTGCGTCTGAATAGATTTTCAAACAAATTTTTAATAAGTATGTAATTGATTGAAAAAAAAAATCAAAAACCCACCAAACATTGAAATTTTCCAGTTTCAAGGCTTCTCATAACCATAAATTTCTTTTCATCTTCGACATATTGTGTGGCGCAGGCGAAGGTTTCTGAAACGTTTTCAGTCTCAAGAATATAATAAATGAATTTTCAAAAAATTCTTTTAAAAAAAGGATTTTCAGCTAGTAGTTTGTAGTTTGACGTTTTTTTGAAGAATTTTCTGCGCACAAATATCGACAATTTGTTAATGAAAAAATACCTGTTTGTTTAAAAAAAATAAGTATTTTATTGAGGTTGTTTTATAAAAGCAGTAAAAAAGGTAATTTTAGTGAATTATGAAGGAAAGAAACAACTTAGACAAAAATTGTATCACTTTCATAGTTTGTTATCTATATTCTAGTTAAAACTACAAAAACAACATTTAAGACAGACTTTTGTTTCTCTTTTTTTTGTTTGTTGAACAATTATTTTTAAAGGGTTTTATTTATTGCCAGTGAAATGTTTTATGCGCGTTTAAGAAAAAAAAATCTGATTTTCTTATCGTTATTGTATCTTGATAGTAAATTTTTTGCTGTACGCACAAAACATTATTAAATTGATCTCTAGTCTTTGAACATGAATTTGAGATAACAAAGGTTCAAATGAAATTAATGTTTGCGATTTGTAAAATGAAAAATTACATAAGACATGCGTTTTTATAGCGAAGGTTTTTTTAAATGCTTTCTGTCGCCAAACTAAGAAAACTTCTTCTTTTTCTTCAGGAAAGAAATATAAAACACTAGTTTGTAGTTTGTAGTTTGTTGTTAGGAAAAATTGTCCGTTTGAGTTCTATGGAACTTTCTGATTCGGAATTGAAAATTTGGTGTTATTTGTTTTTCGCATGCTTTCTGCTTTCTTTGTGGTCTGTACAATTTATAAAACAAACTACGTTAAAATTTACATACAATAAAAATTTTTTATGTAGGTTTATAAAGCCAATGACAATTGTTCACAAAGAGTATGACTATTGTTGATGAAACTTGAAACTTGACTATAATTTTTTTAAAACCAATCAAATGTTTTATTGCCTGTTCGAGAAACGTGTGTTTCGTAGAGTGTAATACAGTCATGATTTTGAGGATTTACAAAAAAAATTATTTAAAACTTTGCCAAAGGTTCTAAAACAACTATTCTGTGTTCCACTTACCGTAATCATCAGTGTGACATTCTCTCAACAGACGAAGTTTGTCCCCATCACATCCAATTGTCAGGGAAGGTGAAGGACACATTTGAGAAAAATGTCGTCCCTGCAGTGGGCAGTGGTCCTGAATTAATTTTGCTTGACAGAAAACTGTAATACAACTTTTTCAAACAAATATTTTTTTTAATGATAAATTAAAGAATAATTTCATTGGTATTGAAATATCCATGAACAACTCGTTGTGCGAAAACAATTCCGTCTAAAAAAATATTTTTTCATATTTTTTTACATTCACAAGAGTTTCAAAAAGCAAAAAACCTCATTTCTTTCAATTTTTTACCTTTGATCCATCCAAAATCAAAGTATCACTGTTTTCCGTACTCATCTCCAGGCAGTCCTCGAATTCATTAGGCGTCATTGGGCCGTAGGAGATTTGTAGAAGGTGTTTCTTTCTACGTTGAACCTAAAAACAAAACATTGGTTCTTTATGAAATCAATAACTTTTAAATTTAAAACTAAATTATATTTTTCATATTCTGCACTCAGTTATACAACTCGAAGGTTTCAAATTTTGTGCTTTTTCATTAATGATGATAAACTGCAATTGTCGCGGCAATCTACCTTTTTAAAAATGTCTTTTTTACTTTAAAACTGCTAATGTTTTTCTACAATGTATATCAATAACGCTTTATGCAGATATTCAGCAATGTATCTAGAAACATTGAAAATAGAAGCCTTTTTCACGATGTTACATTTACTAAAAAATGATTATTCAGAATGTTCAATTTCTTTGTAATGATTTTTGTAGTTAATTATATCGATTTAATCTTTTTCGTGTCACTGGCGGCGATTGCTAAGTGCTTGAAATCCCAGGAAAATCGATTAAAAAAAATGAAGACCACACGGAATCATCAGGATGATGTGTAACCTTATACACCGGCTCAGTTAAAGGATGCAGAGTGCTCTTTCGCTTATTATATTTTTGTTCACTGTTTCAAACCCTTTTTGGCTAAATTCAAGATTTCGAAAGGCTGTGCCCAAGATAAATAAAGTGACAGCTGGGGGTCGGAGCTCGGGGCGCGAGTAAAGGAACCGGAATTGAGTAAACTGTCCAGTCTCTGAGAAACAAATCAATGGAAATTTGACACTGACATCGTTTCAAATTGCTTTTCAAAAGCTGTCCTGAAAATAATCTTTTCCTGAAGCAGATCAAAGTTAATTTTTGGAAAAAATACTTTAAAAAAAACTCAAGCACGAATATTGCTGCGACAGCTGAGCAAGGATCTATGAACTATATATTTGGTAGTACGCTCGAGAGAGTACGCTTTGATAGGAGATTGCAGAGAAACCAGCCGATATAGCGTCTGAGATATTGTCTATTTCCAACGAAGGATTTTGACTTTTCTTTGGGTTTGAAATCCAATAGTATCTCGATTTGAGACATTCTTGTGAATATCAGAAAAATAGGGAAACTAGCGCTGTAACAGAGGAGTGCGCAGACATTTAAGTGATCGCGGCGGGACCAAATGTACGTGTCCTTTAGGAAAATCCCATTTTCCTTGTCTCTTTTTAGGAAACGCACTATATGAGCAATATATTTAGTAGTTCGAAAATAACACTCGCTTTAAAAGCAGAATCATTTACAGCTTTTAGAATTGGAAACTCGGGTTACTACGAAAACAAAACTTGAGTTTTTCCCTTTCTTTAAACTTTAATTTACTCCGCCGCGTTTCTACCAATTAGACAGAAAACCGCGTATTCTTTGCAATTCATTGCCTTAGCACTCTGCCGATACATGTCGAATGTATATTTTCGTTTTACAAATTATAAATATTTTTTACATTGAATAGTTTCTAATTCCAACGTTTGTTTTCTGAATTTCGTCTCTCTCTCTCTCTCTCTCTCTCTCTCTCTCTCTCTCTCTCTCTCTCTGTGTGTGTGTGTGTGTGTGTGTGTGTGTGTGTGTTCGTGTGTGTGTTGTGCTACCAATCATATAAATCGACAAAAAAGTGAAATATTTAGTTTATTTATTTTTCTGGTGACCTCGTCAGTATTACTGGAATCGAATCAACATGAAAATTTTTTTCCGTTCCAGACAAAAAGTTTCGGGCGGATAAAGCTGCGTAGAGTTGTCCGTGACTCTCCGACGTGCTGATATGTTGTTCAATGATTATCCTTGACTGTTGTTTATGGTCATTGAATATGCTAGTCAAAATAAATTCTTGAAAGCAACAAAGGTTGGTAACCTAAACTTTAACTTCGTGAAATTAAATCAACTCTCTATTTCTCTCTTTCACTGATTCACTCACCTGTTGAAGTGATCAATTACTTTAGTACTGCTTTTATTTGTGAAATAAAGATGGACTATTTATGAATCCCTGAAACTTTCATTTTTTGAGAACAAATAAAATGCATTTGTTGGACATGAAAATGTGCCTCCAAGAGGTGTGTAAAGGTGGGGAAACTGGACGAAATCGATAAAAAACTGGTTGTGGACTGAACAAGTGGACTGAACAAGTCATTTTTTTCTGTTTCCGAGATCGCAAGAAATCAAATTAAACTGGATCAACTCCGAAGCACATTGCATTAAAAGGGGTTTCTAAACTTTTCTAGTGCGTCAAATTCGGGTGCAAAATTTTATATCATGGATAAACGGTTAAATTTTTAGTGTGTGCGGTTTCCTACTAAATTACTGTATCCAAACACCATCGAAAAATGCATATTATAATTTTGATAGCACTGCCTTCACAAACTTCCATTTCTTATTTTCCGATATTTGATTCAGGCTGTGGTTGAAATTTTTCCTTTTGTACTAACTATAAATCAAACGAACTTACAATAACGATATGACAGCTAAGAAATCTTTATTACTGAGTTTTTACTATTTCTAACATTTGAGTTAGATCAAGATAAATCTCTTTTTGTGACAGTATGCAGCTGTAGACCAAAATAGCAACATAGAGTTGTCCATGACTGAAGAACGAAGTGCACATAATTAGTCCACAGATTCTCCTTGGCATTTGTTGATTGTCATAGAAAATGCCAGTCGAGTTGTAGCTCGTTGTAAAAACCGGCTAGACGGAACCTCCATTTAATATTCCAACCCTGAAAAAATGTTTTCGTTCCAGTTTTCACACAGCAAACAGACACACACGCACACACACACGCACACACGCACATACATATTCAGAAAAACAAAAAGACACCAAAACTTACTTGTAACTTTAGGGTGTTCCTACTTCATCTACTGTTTTCGTTTTATTTCTCCCGAAGGATTATTTATGAATCCCTGTAAAGATTTTTGTAAAGAAGTAATAAGAGTTAGAAAGAAAAATAGCACATTTTCATTTTAATTTTTTTTTTTTTGAAAAACCTGATAATCCTAATTACTGCTCCTATATAAAACTCACTAGTTTTTTTCGTGTTGTTTGTATAAAACCCTAAAATGTATAGTCGTCACCAATGCTACTTCACCCAATTTCGCTGTTAGCTCTGTGCAAATGACACCAGACGCGAATTTGCGTACGAAAATCCTGTGTTTTAGGATACGTACGCATTACTGCGTCAGGGTTGCATTTACAAATAGGCCAAGAAGTAAAATTGGCGAAGACTATATAAAACATTTAAAAAAGTTCACTTCGCTGACAAGCCATCTGAAATTCTTTTTTGCGTTAGCAAAGTGCCTGAAACATTGCGACATATGAATGCTACTTATTTCAACCACTGCAAAAAGTAGTAAAATGCATATTACAAACTTTATTTTCATACAAAGCATTGTGACAGACAGAAATTATAGCACAGAAAACCGTAAAAGCGACTAGACGAGCAATCACAAGGGGCGGAGCTTAGTTTGACAACCCGTACAGGGAGAGATCTTCTAGCTATGGATAAGTGAAAACACCGTGTACAGATGAATGGTTTCAAAAAATCAGCCTCAAAAGATAGAAAAATGGAAACATTGAAATGATCTCTGATGTCGGAGATGAACTTGATAAAAATCCTGGGAGAATTGAGGTGCTGCAGGATTCTAAAAAAAGAATTGTTTTTTTATTTAAATGTTTATTACAAAGTTTAAAACTTAAAATTGATACAAACCTGAATTTGTGACGTTTATCACAATTGATGGGTAGGCGTCGGCAATTGAATTTGAATCGCAAGCCACGTGGTCGTAGATTTTTAAAACAGAAGATGGGTAGGTAGATTGCGTCTGAATAGATTTTCAAACAAATTTTTAATAAGTATGTAATTGATTGAAAAAAAAAATCAAAAACCCACCAAACATTGAAATTTTCCAGTTTCAAGGCTTCTCATAACCATAAATTTCTTTTCATCTTCGACATATTGTGTGGCGCAGGCGAAGGTTTCTGAAACGTTTTCAGTCTCAAGAATATAATAAATGAATTTTCAAAAAATTCTTTTAAAAAAAGGATTTTCAGCTAGTAGTTTGTAGTTTGACGTTTTTTTGAAGAATTTTCTGCGCACAAATATCGACAATTTGTTAATGAAAAAATACCTGTTTGTTTAAAAAAAATAAGTATTTTATTGAGGTTGTTTTATAAAAGCAGTAAAAAAGGTAATTTTAGTGAATTATGAAGGAAAGAAACAACTTAGACAAAAATTGTATCACTTTCATAGTTTGTTATCTATATTCTAGTTAAAACTACAAAAACAACATTTAAGACAGACTTTTGTTTCTCTTTTTTTTGTTTGTTGAACAATTATTTTTAAAGGGTTTTATTTATTGCCAGTGAAATGTTTTATGCGCGTTTAAGAAAAAAAAATCTGATTTTCTTATCGTTATTGTATCTTGATAGTAAATTTTTTGCTGTACGCACAAAACATTATTAAATTGATCTCTAGTCTTTGAACATGAATTTGAGATAACAAAGGTTCAAATGAAATTAATGTTTGCGATTTGTAAAATGAAAAATTACATAAGACATGCGTTTTTATAGCGAAGGTTTTTTTAAATGCTTTCTGTCGCCAAACTAAGAAAACTTCTTCTTTTTCTTCAGGAAAGAAATATAAAACACTAGTTTGTAGTTTGTAGTTTGTTGTTAGGAAAAATTGTCCGTTTGAGTTCTATGGAACTTTCTGATTCGGAATTGAAAATTTGGTGTTATTTGTTTTTCGCATGCTTTCTGCTTTCTTTGTGGTCTGTACAATTTATAAAACAAACTACGTTAAAATTTACATACAATAAAAATTTTTTATGTAGGTTTATAAAGCCAATGACAATTGTTCACAAAGAGTATGACTATTGTTGATGAAACTTGAAACTTGACTATAATTTTTTTAAAACCAATCAAATGTTTTATTGCCTGTTCGAGAAACGTGTGTTTCGTAGAGTGTAATACAGTCATGATTTTGAGGATTTACAAAAAAAATTATTTAAAACTTTGCCAAAGGTTCTAAAACAACTATTCTGTGTTCCACTTACCGTAATCATCAGTGTGACATTCTCTCAACAGACGAAGTTTGTCCCCATCACATCCAATTGTCAGGGAAGGTGAAGGACACATTTGAGAAAAATGTCGTCCCTGCAGTGGGCAGTGGTCCTGAATTAATTTTGCTTGACAGAAAACTGTAATACAACTTTTTCAAACAAATATTTTTTTTAATGATAAATTAAAGAATAATTTCATTGGTATTGAAATATCCATGAACAACTCGTTGTGCGAAAACAATTCCGTCTAAAAAAATTTTTTTTCATATTTTTTTACATTCACAAGAGTTTCAAAAAGCAAAAAACCTCATTTCTTTCAATTTTTTACCTTTGATCCATCCAAAATCAAAGTATCACTGTTTTCCGTACTCATCTCCAGGCAGTCCTCGAATTCATTAGGCGTGATTGGGCCGTAGGAGATTTGTAGAAGGTGTTTCTTTCTACGTTGAACCTAAAAACAAAACATTGGTTCTTTATGAAATCAATAACTTTTAAATTTAAAACTAAATTATATTTTTCATATTCTGCACTCAGTTATACAACTCGAAGGTTTCAAATTTTGTGCTTTTTCATTAATGATGATAAACTGCAATTGTCGCGGCAATCTACCTTTTTAAAAATGTCTTTTTTACTTTAAAACTGCTAATGTTTTTCTACAATGTATATCAATAACGCTTTATGCAGATATTCAGCAATGTATCTAGAAACATTGAAAATAGAAGCCTTTTTCACGATGTTACATTTACTAAAAAATGATTATTCAGAATGTTCAATTTCTTTGTAATGATTTTTGTAGTTAATTATATCGATTTAATCTTTTTCGTGTCACTGGCGGCGATTGCTAAGTGCTTGAAATCCCAGGAAAATCGATAAAAAAAAATGAAGACCACACGGAATCATCAGGATGATGTGTAACCTTATACACCGGCTCAGTTAAAGGATGGTACATTAGGTCCCGCCGCGATTACTTATTTTTCTGCGCACTCCACTTTTACTATGCTATTTCGCTTATTTTATCTCATTTTACATTAATGTTTCAAATCTTTAGTGGTTAAAATAGATCAAAATATCAAGGGTTTTCAAAATTCGCTGACCTTCAGTTGGAAACAGACTATAGCTTTTGTTGATAAAACATTCAAACAAAATTCGTGCCTAAAATTGTCATATTTGCTAAAATTTACTTTTTGAAAAAAATTTTAATGCAAAAATTATATACTTGCCTGAATACACTGATATCCAACATTGCATCCCTTTCGCACTAAAGCACGGAAAAAGTGGGCGTGGTTCCGTTCTTTGTGTTCCGTACACGTCCAAACTGTATCGTTTCGTCCACGATAGGAAGAAACCCAAGTTCCTGAAAAAATATAAAGCCATTTTTAAAGAACAACGATTGTTGCAACGTGAATTTAGTGTAATTTGTTGTTGATAATGTCTATGTCCGTGTTCCGAGTTTTCATGTAGTTTAAAAAAATGTCCTTATTGTTTTCCAGATTGTTGCCAGAAAAAAATATGTATTTTGAAAATAACTGAGCACCGCAGATTTTTCAACCCTCAAAATATAGTATGTTTCCTGAAAACGGCACAAGATTCGGCCAAAAACCTTAAGTGATGGCACTTTAGGTTCCGCCGCGATCGTGTATATAGTCTGTGTCCAAACAATAAATGACCTTCCTGATAATGTTATATAAACAGCAACATTGCTCGAACGGTAATTTGTCTGGTTTCTCTGCACACTCCTATCGAAGCGCACTCCCTCGCGCGTCCGCAATTGGCGCCCTTTCTGATCTACTCGAATCGCTGTGGGACCAGATACCTAGAATCCTTTAGGATGCCAAAGGGGCTGTTGTTATTTGGACACAGACTACATAATTGTCTGCTAACTCCTCTTTCACAGTGCTTTTTCCTTCATTTTGTTGATATTCAATTCTATGTTTCAAATCGTCAGTGGTTAAAAAGCAGCCAAACACCAAGGCCGCTAACAAGTCGCCAACCTTTCGTTGGAAATAGACCATAAGCGAAACGTAAATCTAAATCACAATAGTGTTTTACAAGCAAATCTGAATGATTGAAGTCCATTTTAATTTTTTCAACAAAAATAGTCATTTGACTTTTTATTTCGAGATTTTGTAGTACCAAAATATTTTAGGCCAAGTAATCAAACAATAATATAAGGAGATTTTAAAATTACCTCTGTGAACCTTATGTGAAGTCGTGTGAACAATACTCGTCCATTCATTTCGCTGTCGTCGTCCGTCGCTTTTCCAAAGATAGTTGGGGAATTCGCAGTCAGCCTCCAACGCTGCCTCTGAAACAGGGAATAATTTTAAAGTTATAAAAGTTGCTAAAAACGAATAATTTTCTTTTAATCGCCTGTTTTACAACTTCTTGCCTTCTTTGAAACAAATAAAGTAAAACAAAATTCGGGCGCGTACACTAGGCCAAGTAAACCCAAATCACACGCAGCGCTTCGCGCTGCGCGCGATTTCAGAACAAAATTTCACCAAATTTGTAATCGTTTTGGTGTAATCTGAAAAGTAGGCTCTTTCATTATTTTTCCATTAAATCCACTTTTTGCATGAATATACGTGCTTTAAATTCAAAAATTAAAATCTTGTTGTTTTCTCACCTTGCCGAAAACGAATAGTCATCGCGGCTGCGCCAATGTGAGTGAGTTCTTGACATCCGGAGTCGGCAGAAATTCCAATCAAACCAGAAGTTCCAGCAGTTTGGAGAATCTGAAAGGTGTTTTAATTTAAAGAAGTTTTCCAGTACTCACAAAACATCTGTAGCTTTCACCTCGTCGGTTTCCGATCCGTGCAGCAAAGTAGTTCTGGCCCAGCGAATTCCACCTGGCGATGCATTCCATTTCAGTTACTGAATTTAGTATAAATATACTAAAGTTTTACTAACTGATGTTTTTCTGATACGGAGCAAAAAAGATTTCGTTCAATTTTTTAAAGCGAGCGTTAACAAAACTAAATTCTAACGGTACGTTCACGGAGTTTTTCCTGCTGATAGGTGTTCTTTTGTTGTTGGAAAAGATGATGTTAAACTTTTTTTGGGGCTGATTTTGCCTTGAAAGAATTGATTTTGCCTTGAAAGTAAAATAGTTGAAAATGCATAAAAATATAGCTGTTCGCGGGGTTTAATGTAGAAAAATTGTTTCCCACTCTGTCTGCGTCTAGGTTTGATCATCGCAGCCAATTCATTTCAACAAATCTTCAAAGGATAGTCACGGGCGATCGTAATAGTAGGGAGTGCCACGTTGGTTTTTATTACCGAGGGTACTGTAGCATAAAAAGGCCCTTGACGATCTCTTTCAAACTTTGTTTGAAAGGCAACGCAAAAATGGCCCCCCGTTCTCACTCCACCTAATCTTGCAATCGCCGTTCGGCGCGTCTCAAGTGCCATAGTTGTGTCAATTGAGTGGCCGGCGAGCAAATTGCGATGTCCATCTAATTCCGGACCACGTTATCTCCAGCCGGGTGTCAGTCATTTCCACCAAGATTATTACGAAGGGGGATTAGGAAGCACCAGGGCCATTTGATTGGTAATTGATGATTGGATTCAATAAGGTACAATCTCTGTCAATCGATTAATTCATTCGAATTGTACTCCACTTCCAAAGAATGGACAAGAATTTTGACAAATTTTAAAGGACTAGGTACCTTGGTCCTGCAACGATCTTAGTTAACTGTCTGCGCTCTCCTCTTTTAGAGTGCTCTTTCGCTTATTATATTTTTGTTCACTGTTTCAAACCCTTTTTGGCTAAATTCAAGTCATTTTTCAAGATTGCCCGATAGTCGAAAACCTTCCCTTGGAAACAGACTATATAACAACTCTAAGAAAAAAAAAAGAAACGTGGGCTTTTTTGCCGCTTTGGAACATCGAAATTTAGAAAAATCTTTCGATGTTTCAGTTAATTTTTTATTAATCTCCTTTAATCCAGAAGTTTTTTTTACCAAAAACATTTTCTTTCTTTCGCAAGTTTTTTTTCTGTATGTTTTAGAACAGAAAATAAATAAATATGTAAAAAAAACACTTGACATACAAATAATTTTTTTTTTTTACAAAATTTTTTCATACAAATAACACTATGAATTTCTTTCAAACAAACTGACTTTAAATTCAAATAAAAATTCTAAGATAGAGTTTTTAATTTAATACCTGAAGCTTCTCGGTGTGGATTTTCAGGACAAGCTTGATACCTCATTGCCAGACGATTCCACTGGGCACATCTGAAAATATTTTTTTTTTTAAAAATAATGTTTTTTTGGGAAAAAATCAGCCGCTCTAACTTTCTGTAGTTTCACTAAAACCGCTTGAAACATTCAATGAAAATACGTGAATGCGGAAATTGTTTCAAAAGAAAATTGTTTGAGGCAAAATCTTAAATATGTTTCGAAAAATGTGCAGAACAAAATCGGATATTAAACTACAAAACCAGACATTAAAAAGACAGTGAAAGATTTCAATTGGATTAGAACCCTATTTGTTAAAAAAATATTGTATAAAAGTCTAACCTGGCAATATTCGATGATCTACTGTAGCAGTTTCCACTGCTGTCGTGGTATGTAAAATTTAGTGGAACAGCCAAAGGACAGGAGATCGGTTCGGCATCTTCTGAAAAGTTTAACATGTAATTGTTTTAAATTAATACAAAATTTTGTTTGAATTTTTCGTGTCTGATTTAAACCAATTTCTTAGGCTATTGGCGCAATCATCCGTTGCTCGGCATGTTTCGGGAAAATTGAAACAAGAAGTGTTGAAAGCGAGGCTTTGTCAGACCCGAAAAGTCGAAACATTACATTACGTTGACACTTTTCACAGCGAAACAAACGCACTTTAACTTGAAATTTCATATAAACTTTATCGCTTCAAAGCTATCTGACTGACAGCGTTTTTATTCAAAAAAAAAAAGTTTGGTAATAACAGATAGAATGATCACAAAACTCGATATCTACTTTTGAAATAATAAAACAGGCGAAAAATTCAAAGTGTGCCAAAAATGTTGGTTTTATGATTATCACGCTTTTGTGCACCAAAGTCCAGAAATGGGCTTTAGCGCATCGGATTCTCCTGAAACTTCTACATAAAATGAAATGTGGAAAGTAGAAAATCACGAATGCCAATTTTATAAAAACTGGAATTGAACGCGCGAAAACGGCGTTTTTGGGCGCCGGAACCGAGAAAGCGTCTAACAAGCCGAGCCGCGCTTTTTTTTGTCAGCCGCTTATTGTGCAACTGACTTTCAGAAAAGCCGTTTTTGCGCGTTCAATGCGAGATTTGAAAACTTTACCATTCGATATTTTTAACTTTGAACATTTTATTTTGTGCAGAATTTTCTGGTGAGTCCGGTGCTCTAACGGACTTTTCTGGACTTTAATACACAAATGTGCGGTAATCATAAAACCAACATTTTTTGCACATTTTTGTACTTTTCGCTTGTCTTCTTACTTGAAAAGTAAACGTTGATGTTTGTAATTATCAGCAAACTATTTTCTTTTGAATAAAACCACTCTCAGCCTTATAACTTCATTTTGAAGCGAGATGTAGACTTTCAAGTTAAAGTGCCATTGTTTCGCTGTGAAATGCAAAATTGTCAATGCAATATACATTCATGACTTTTTCGGTTGCAAGCAGCCTACGAAAAAACAGTTTGATCATCTTTTCCCAATAAATCCCTGGAATAATTCACCAGCTCGAAAGTCCCCCGAGAGACCAAACAAACGGAAGACGCCCTGGGAATTGGGCCGCGCACGGCTAATGATATCTCACTGCTAATTGGCGAATCGCCGGCTCCAATTGCCGGTCATTTTGAGGCCGCCGCGCCAGGAATCGTGAGAAACGGCTATCAAATGACACAGAAACTGGTTCCTGGGATTTCGGTGAAACATTCGAAAGAATGGCGAAACCATGTTTACAAGGACCCAAATTCACAATATAATGGTAAAACATTTGTTTTGGATTAATGTATAAAAAATAATTGTCTAAAAATTTAATGAGATGTGTTTGTTTTGTAAATACATTACTGTATATAAAAATACATTACTGAATATATTCACTTTGTGACCGCTGTTTCGGTTTTTTAATATTTTAATTTCGTTAGACGATTCCACGTTTCAGATTTTTCATGAATCTTTTGAGTGGGCTTACCCGCTGCTACCATCAATTCAACTTTCCAATTTGAATTTAAAAATTTAAGCTGTCTTTCTTTTTTTATGAGTAATAATCAACATTCCAAAATTGTTCTAGTGAATTAAAATGTTTCGCCAAAAAGTTTGCGCATAACTGAACACAAATAATAAAACAACGATTTTTTCTTTCACGTAGCATTCAATTAACGAAATATTTTTTTAAACAAATTTGGAGACTGTGTTTTGCTCTATCGTTGGAATTTATCAAAAAGTTTCACTGAGTTTTACGTTTTTATGTGAAACTGTTTTTTTTGACTTTTTGATATTCTAATTATACAATGGAGGAGTGGGGTTTCTCTCTCTGTTGGTTTGCACCCCGCCCTGCATTTCCCAGGAAGAGAGGGGTGGTGCGGTGGGATGCGAGGGGAGGGTTCCAAGGGCGGCCGGGAACCGCTCCGGCGCGAAGCGCCAGAGTGGTCGGCCGCCCTTGGTACCCGACCCCAGCGTACACGTGTGCACGTGCAACGTTAGGCCGCGAAGCGGCCTGAGGCGACCAAAGGCCGCAAAGATGAGTGGCCGCAGGCCGCAAAATCTAACGGCCGACGGCCGTGAGAACCCATTGTAGCGGCCGAAGGCCGCCGAACCCAGGAGTTAGGACCGCCGTAGACGGGCCGTAACTCCTGGTTTCCAAACACCGCACTGAACATTTTTATAAAATGAATTTCAATGAAATGGTTAACAATTAGTTTAATTCTAATAAAAGTTTGTGAAAAATGGAGTTTTTGTTTCAGAAAGTGCTTAAAGTATTTTTATTTTTCTACCCAGTGATTATGCCCTTTTTTGGAATTTATCAAAAAGTTTAACTGTGCTTTACAATTTAAAACTTTGTGATAACTTTCAAGGACCGCTCTGATCATTTTTTTATGAACTTTGATGAAACGGTTAAAAATATTTTATTGGTTAAAAACAGTTTCTATCCCATAATCTTTTTACATGATTGCTTGAACTCTAGAGTCAAAGAAACCAGATTTGGATAGTTTCCAACAAAAAAAAATGAAAAAAGATTACAACTCACTTCTAAACATCGTGTGCATAACAACGTCTCCTGTGAAGAACCTTCGACATTTATCCACAGCCATCGTTGAATCAAAGATGCACTGTGCTGAAACCAAACCATTTAAAACCCTTTCAACATTTTTCGATTTCCCTCAAAAAGAACCCTCTGTGGAATGATTTAATTAAGAGACGCCCGTTGTTCGCGCCAAATTACCACTAAAGTAGCTTCAAATGGAGCCACCCAAGCCCACTAATTTGGAGCAGTCATTTTTGACCGAAAGTCGGTTTTATAAAAATGCTGACGAAACTGCGATTCAAAAATGTGTGTAGTAATATTTCTATATGTTTTAATGCGTTTTGTACCTCAGTGTTTCAGCTTGACATAAAGTGTTTACCAGTTATAAGCGTGGCAATTACTTCTTTACCAGCGTTGCGTTTTGATGTTTTTCCAAAAAAAAAAATCGTTTCAGTGCAATAAATTGACCCAATATTTCTATCAGCTTTGAATGAAATTTTACCATTTTTTAACAAAAACATTTGTTTGAACCTCACTGACATAAACCTATTATTTGTTAAATAGTCTTTTTTTTAAAATTTTAATTAAAAAACATAACGGGAGATTGATGGGAGGTTTTAAGCATAACATTAAGTTTACATTTATTTCTTTTCTGACGTCGTGAAACCATAAAAATATCAACTTTTCATTACTGTTGATAAACATAAATATTGGGGGTCCCATTACAGAAGTCTCTGGCGACTAAAACGTTTCCTCGTTTGTTAAGAAAAGGTTTTTTTTATATCTGTTGGATCTTTGCCCATAAATTTATTGAGATTTTATTTAATGAAACGCAATTATTATAACGATTTTACCTGTTTATTTCCGTTCTTTTTTAAGTCTTTCAATATGTTACCCAAAAAATTACTGTTTATTTTTCGTACTTAGGTTATATCCAATGTTTCATCCTGTTGTCGAAGTTAAGCATTAGAATTGAACACGTTTTTTCTATGCGAGGTTGATAAAAAAATTTTTGAAATGGTATTAGAAAGTATAAAAAGGGCGTTGTTTTAGTGTGATTTTTTTGTTTTCATTTTAAATGGTGTTTATTAAACGTATTTTAAATAACCATGGTTACTCAAAGGATTTTCCTGAAGCATTCGTTTGGTGGAAACTTTTAGGAATCACTTCAACACAAACGGGGAGTTTTGAAATTTATTGGAATAAATAGGCATCAAACATTTTTTTCTTTTCAAAATGTCAAAAAAACATTATCTTAAACATGATTTTCAGTGTTTTTAATGATTTTTTGCAACATTCGTATGAATTTGTTAGAATTAAACCTCAAAAAATTTATTTGTTTTTTTGTTTGTTTTTTTCCTTCATATTATTTGTGGATGCTTTAGAAAAGACGTTTTTCCTTAATTTCCTTAATGAAAGTTAATGTTTTTCTGTGAGAAACCCCTCTTTTCAAGGCTGACCACGGAACGGCGCTCTTTTCTCTTTCGGTCGCCGAAATTGGCATCCGTGCTCGTTTTCGGCCGATTTAGGAGGACGGGCGGCGTTTTCCAAGCTGATTTATGACGAGACCGGGGAGCACGCAAAGAGGAAATAGCGTTGGGAAACGAGAGACGCAGACGAAACGTAAAAAGGATGCACTAATTGGTTGTGGCTACCAGCTGCTGGAAAAGAAACCAGATTAATGGAGAAAATTTATTTTAGTTCGAATTTAGCATTTTACCTCAAAACCGGAGGAAAATTCTACAAAAACACTATTATTTTAGGCTGACAGCGATTTGTGCCTTTGTAAATTGTTTAAAAGTAAAAGTTTTTTAACAAAGCCCATGGCTGAAACTATTACTATGTAAAGCGCGGTTTTATGTTTTCTAACTTTTTTATTTTCAAAAATTGTTTAAGTTTTTTGGGTAATTATTTGTTGAGAGTACTTTTTTAAATAACAACCCTTTTTTTTATATTTTTTTCAAATCGTTTTGTTTTTCCTTTCCGATGAAACTCACTTATTTTGTACTGAAGAGCGTTGGGATGTACGGGAAAAGCGATTAAACAACGGAAACATTCTCCTCGTTCCCTGAAAAGTTAATTTTTTTAAAGGTTTAATTTAGTGTTTTTTTTGCATTCAGCAAGGTAATTAAAAATTTATTTACTATCGAATTATTTCACAAATTTGTTTTGATAATTGTTCATTAAAAAATACAAAAAAATCTTTTATGTCAAACTCACGTTTCACTAGCAAGAAGATATTCATCTCCTCTGTGCTCTCTACATTCTCCTAAATTTCCAAGATGCGCGTTGGAAATATTTACAGGTCGTTCATTTTGAATCCATTCTCCAGGCCATGGCAGAATACAGCCCGGTTTGGCATCTGAAATTGACACTTTTACACTTTCTAATTTAATAAATGTTTTTTGTTAATTTCACAATTGTGGCATCTTCTTTTTTTAAATAAAAATAATTTGCCCACCCTACTCGATTGCAGCATTTTCAATGCCAGACATTCAATTTTCTAACCATAAGTTTTGCTTCTTTCTCAGTTTCTAGCAATATACTAATCACTTTCTTTTCTTTCTACAAAATGTCAAACTGTTATTATCTATTCTAAAATCAATGTTTCGTATTTACAAAAATTGATATATTATAAATTCCTTTTTTCGGCGCATTGGGTTTAAAGTTTAGATCAATGTTCTCAGCAAATCTATGGAAATAAAGACCAAAACAGTTTCTAGATGTGTGAAACATCGGGGTGAATTTGTAGAAAATACAATCTACGTTAGTTTCGTACAAACATCCTGCGTTTAATAATTATAAGCTCACCCCCCCCCCCACATTGTGGTGGTTTTGGGCTTCACACACATTTTTAGATCTTTTTAAAATTAAGATTTCCAGATTTATCGGACAAAAATACCCCAGAACTAATACTGAAGCAAAAATTTCAAAGCTTTTTAATTTTTGAAGTTTACATACCGAATTTCACGGTTTTGGACCGTTTTATAATTATAAACGGACTTTAAAAAAAGCTAAAATGTTTCATTTGTCCGATGAGTTTCATCTAAATTGGTTTTTTCTACTATAACTGATTAATTTACGTTGTTTTGTAGACATTTCGAATTTCATTCAAATTTTCCAACGATTTTTTGTCCAGGTGGGCAAGAATTACACTTTAGAGTTCAAAGAAGTGGCGACCACGCGTGCGTAAGGGAAATGGGTAAAAATGGTTTAGGCGTTTGAATACTTTTAATTTACATTAGATAAACGGTGAGTTTGTTTTTTTTCTTCTACAAGTTTTTTTCTTGCAATATAAATGGAGCCAAAAGGAATTTTTTTAGAATTCGTTTTTCTTTACATGAATGTTCCAACACCATAGGAAAGAAAATGTATGATTTACTTCTGTAGTTACGTACAGTCTTCATCGTTCATTAAATTCCTAGTATATCTCAATCCACTCCTAATTTTGCTCGTAATTCAAGATCCAGACGGCGTGAGTCCCCCGACGCCTCAAGACGCGCCCCATGTTTCAACGACGAATAATGTACGTCTCGGCCGGCGCACTCAAATCCCGGCGGATGTTTCAAAACTGTGGCCGCGGGCTGCTGCCCTTAATTGGCTTTGCATTGATCCCGAGTGGCTCTTC
This sequence comes from Oscheius myriophilus, assembly GCA_964057215.1. Taxonomy (NCBI): domain Eukaryota; kingdom Metazoa; phylum Nematoda; class Chromadorea; order Rhabditida; family Rhabditidae; genus Oscheius; species Oscheius myriophilus. The sequence continues at coordinate 27,973,828 of OZ059903.1, forward strand.
GAAAAACGAAACATTGCAATAGAGGTCACTGGATTTAATTTAAAAAAATGAATTATAGGATTCTTTTAATATTTCAAAGACTACAAATTTCTAACTAACTTGTTTACAATGGCCGAGATAAAAACTGTGCAAAGTAATAAATTTTTTCTATATTTTCCCTTTCTATAAGGGTGCTGGCATTTCAAAAAAACAAACTTCAAAGACAATTAAGCCGATTTTAGTCAAGTTTTCTATTTCGGCATTTCCAATTTGAAAAAAAAATTATTTCAGTACCAGTACGTAATTCGGCGACAAACAAAAAATGTCTTTTACTATATTGTTTTGGAGAGCAATACGATTTGGTTTAATTCCAAAATACAAATTTTATGTTACTTGACCCAAATGTTTCAGCATCATTTTAAAACACTCCAGAAAAATATTTTTTGCACCCGACTATACACATTGTTTATCTGCAGGTCTATCTGGATGGCCGTAAAATCAGATTGCTTTCACCGAAGCAATTATTTTTCAACTAGGTGATTGTTTGTCATCCTTTATAATAATAATTCTTTATAACATTAGAGGGTTGTCATTCTGTCCGTTAGCAGCGCAACGTTTTAGGCGGAGAGGTACACTCCTTCATTTTCCCCAACCGACCATCGGGAACATTTCATTGAAATGGGCAGAACAAAGCGGCCAAAAGATGTATACATGGGCGGCCTCAGGCCGCCTACAAGGGTAGCCGAAGGCTGCGTAACTAAGCGGCCTCAGGCCGCGATCATAGATTGAGGCGGCCGAAGGTCGCCGAACCCAGAAGGCAAAAACCCGCGCAGCGGGGCTTTGGCTTCTGGTAAAAGACAAACGGCGAAAGGAGTTTTACAAAACGGGAAACCTAATTTTTAAAAAATGTTTTTTTAAGTGTATGTGTTCCGATAGCAATTTTTCCTCCTTTTATGACATAAACACTTAATTATAGGGGTGGGTTTTTAATTATTGGCTGTTCTCTTTAGTTGAAAATCATGTTTACAACAGAAAAAAACGCACCCCGCTGGTTGTGGGTACAAAAAGATAGCCGCAATGGGAAAAAGTTTTTCGCATAGGTTAAAATATATAAAATATTTTTAAAAAAAACCTTTTTTGTTGTTGAACAAGTTTGTAAAAATTTTAAAAAGAAATTTTGCTTACCATCTTGAAGGGAGGTTTTTGTTGTTGTAAAATTTTTATAAAAACAAGACAAGCAGAAAAAAGGGATGAAAAAAACAATTCCTTTTTTGTCCCCCCCCCCAAAAAAATGTGGGCATTTTCATCGCCGTACCGGGAAACAATAGTTTTCTTAAACTAATTCGAGCTGGCTGCAACTTTGAGCAGTTTTAAATTTACAAAAATTACAGATTTTCGGGTAAATCATGAGTGAAAGCATCACATAAACTATATATGCTCCTATAGAAATTCTTAATCACCAATTTTAATTTAAATGAAATACATGTTTTAAATAAATGAAACTATACAAAAATTAAAGGAAATAAAACACCCTAACCTTTCTGCAGGTCGCTTTTTCACACATATTCCTATTTGGCTTTTTATAAAAATTCATGTTAACGGTCCGCTAAGAAAAATAACCAGTTTTTAAAAACGATACAAAAGCTAAAATTTCTGCATGCCGCTTTTTCACACATATTTGGTTTAATTTTTTTCCAAATTTTTTTCGCGTTACCCCTTTTCCCGCCAGCTGTAAATGAAATCCAAAATTTAATTTTTATCGATGAAAGTAAATATCCTACCCTCACAGAACAGTATTTTAGTTTTTAACCCCTCGCGTCAGCTTATCGTTTAACCAAATGCCCCTTTTCTCTTTCCCTCTTCCCGAAACATTCCTCTGCGCATAATTGGGCTGTTTGTTATTCCGTGGCTGTATAGACTTCAGTCGCCTGCGAAATTGGCGCTTTGTCGTCGGGAAAATTGGCGCGATTTCTTTATTCCCGGCCGGAACTCGATATGCCCAGCCCGGTGGCCCACTCAGCACAGATGAACAACAACCTCCGTCCGATTAGCGGCGGTTAATCCGCCGGCGATTATCAGTCCAACGCTTCCGCTGATATGGGGATGGATTTCGGCGGAATTAATCCTTTGCGTACTGGCGCAACACATTTCGGGGTATCAGAAGGGAGATAGGTCGCAAATGCAGAAAGTCAAACAAAAACCAACAAAGCCCCCCACAAAAAATTTAGGCTCCGCTCATTTTATTACGACTTCTGGAAAAGCTCTAAAACGATAGCAAAACTGCGTGTGGTTCATTTGACCAGAGTAAATTGAAAATTAAAGTAACGTGCAGGCAAATTACCAAATGGGGCGAAATTTAGGCCACGCCCACCTAATAACGCTACTATGCCAAAGAAGTAGTTATTTTGCGACATAGGATTCCAAAGAGCTACAGTAAAAATACATTGTTTAGATTGGAAACTATGATCACGAAGAGGAACAAAGCCACAAAAAGTAGGCTCCGCCGTTTTGTTTACGAATTCTGGTCAACTTTCAAACGTTAGCAAAAGCTGCGCGAAGTTCAATAGGCTAGAGCAAATAGGAAATTACAATAACGTGCGACACAAATTACCAATTGGAGCGAAAATTAGCCCACGCTCACTAAATAACGCTACTATGCCAAAGAAGTAGTTATTTTGCGACATAGATTTCTGAGGAGCTATGGTGAAACTAAACTTTTCGGATTGAAAACAATCATCACGAAGATGAACAAAGCCACAAAAATAAGCCCATTTCATTACGACTTTTGAAAATGTTCTATAAAGATAGCAAAAGCTGCGAGTAGTTAATTTGGCCAACGTAAATTAAAAAATTAAAGTAACGTGAAGCAAATTCCCAAATAGGGCGAAAATTAGGCCACGCCCTTTTAATAACGCTACTGTGTCAAAGTAATAGTTTTTTTGCGACATAGATTTCTGAGGAGCTATGGTGAAACTAAACCAAATTTGAAATTTTAGTTGTTTTAATTCAGAATTCACACGATTGTTTTATAAAACTGTTAAAATCTTGTTTAAAATTGCCAATTTATTCAAACATCGTTAACGATATCTTATGTAATATATTATTAAAAAAATAGGCCACGCCCACATAGTTAACTTAACTGAACCAAATGAGCCTTTACTATTTTGTAAAACAGGTTTGAGCTTTCATTAATAAATAGAAAGGAAGAAATGGCTTGAAGTAAAATAGGCGGTAGTTTAAACTCTGAACATTTTAAATTTTAAACAAAACACTTCAAGGTTTTAGGAAAATGTCTTCTTTTCTATAAAAAAAAAAACAAACCAAAACAGTATACTGCTGGCTTAAACTTCAATTTACTAACTTTATGAATATTTTTATGAGAAAACTATTTTCTTTATTAATTTTTTTTTGATTTCAACTTTTCCTACCAAAGCTTCGCAATTTGTAGTACTACATGATTGCGATGTTTCACCGGATTTCCTATTGCTGCTCCCATGAGCCCTCGCATTGAAGATGTTTCACGCGTGAGCGAATCTGTGAATTGTCGCCCGGCGGTGTCAAATTGCAAGGAACGCTACGAGAATTAGCATATGGCTAGTCATAAATGGAGCTCAATAGGCACAAGTTAGTAATTTATTTGCCTAAAGAGAAATTTAAGTAAGAAAATAAAAGGTTTTGTTTAAATTACAGAACAAGGTTTACTCAAAAAACATACCGGCGTCGTAGTGCTATATAAATAAATTAATGCCATAATCGCAAATTTGTCAAACAGTGATGCTTTTTTGGTGTTTTTCTTTTCGCAAAATTAATTAAATCATAAATGGTCTTTTTTAAATCATAAATGACGGTTGATCTACACCGAAAAAGTTCTGATTTTCTAAAAGAACGGTAAAACATTAACACAGATTTTCTAAAATTTTGCAGTGTAGCTAATGCATTCAAAATTTTTGATTTGGCTGAAAATGACACAATTGTTTTATAGGGACCCAAAAAGCATTTTCGTAGACCAATTGGGGCGCCAAAGTTATGATACTTTTAAGTAAAAATCCCTTAAGGCCTGAACTCTGAACTTCTATCTCAGTTGAACGTAATCGGAACTCCGTCTAAATATGGTTTTTCTGGATCCTTGTCACCAAAAAACAATCTGCAAACAAAATATCCTAAGATTTGTGGACAGACAAAAGAGTTATTTCCTCGCATGAAAACTGTGAAAAAGGGACGTAGAAACTGTAAAAAAGGGACGTATTTCACTATTTAACTTTTTCCAGCTCCAAGTAAACATTCCTTTTTGTATAAACAGAAGCGTTCTAAAAGAATCACTGTGATGACTCAGTGTTTTGGATTGCATATGCATGCAATTTAAAAGCCGCATGGAAACTTCGATTAAGAGCAGGCCAGTACTGAATTGGAAAACAAAGGGTGAAATACGTTTGACTACATGTCGCATAATTTTCGCAAACAGAATTTTTATCCGATTTAGTTATGTTATTGTAAACGAACCAACACTTTGACATCGAATTCATTTTTCCAACGAAATTAAAAACTATACATGAAACATCAAGACTAATTTTACGGACTACAAAATTGAAAAATGTTCACAGTTTGTAGAGTCTTTGAAAAATTGAATACGTAGCATTTTTCAAACATGCGTTTTGGCGGCAGATCAAAAGCTCGGTTCTACTTTTAAAAAGCCATAAACAAGCGGTAATGCCAGACAACTGAAGGCATCACCGACTTTCGTCTCGAATTCCACGCACGCCTCGGCGGTATGGTTGCCCTTATCAATAATGCAGGCGACGCAACCGAAACCGACGTCTCAAAAACGCAGACTGACCCGCCGAGTTGAAACGAAAACTGAGAAAAAGCGAATGTAAGTTTATCGAGCAGATTATTTTCATTTTTGAATTGAAAGAGTCCACCAAATACAATTACTGTTGGAGATTCAAAGGTAAACCATAAAAGTTTGAACAAACTAACAAAAATGTTGCGTTCTAAAATTGGAAGACAATTTTAAACCTTCAAAAATTTCCTTCTTGGAATTTTTGTTGGACAGAGTTTTTTTTGTACTTTTTGCAAACGTGTTTTGAAAGTACGGAACATATGGTAATTTTTCGAGCTGATAGAAAATTATTTTCATTGTTAAATAAAAATTTTTTGGGAACGCAATATTTTTTAATCTCCATCGCATATAATTTTAGTTCAATGATCTAAAACATAGTAGAAACCTAGAAGTGTTTTTTTCTAAAACGGAAAAAATTAAACTAATTTCAAAAAAATATTTTAAACTATTTTTAATAAAGTTCCAATTTTTTTCCTATAGGTAGAAAGAGAATGCTGAACTGTAACTTTTACAAATATGTAAGGAGTCTTTAAAATAAAGCTTACCATCATTCTTAACGTTTTTCCTCGACAAAATTATGGGTCTGGTTGAAATGTTTGACACTCTACATTTAATTTTGATATGTTCATCTTTGTAGTTGTAAATCTTACTTAAACAAAATTCTGGAAGTATCTCTGTTTGATTTAAAAACGAAAAACTAAAACTTTGAAGTAAAATGCACAAAATATTTGAAAGGGACTTTTCACAATTACTTATTTGCCAATCGAAAAACTGTTTTGTCTTGTCAAAGTTTCAGTTTTATTCTTTTTTGTATTTTCACCGGAAACAGTGCGATTGCCAGCAAACTGCCCAATGCGTTGTAATCGCGTTATCAGCTGTCGCAGCAGCCCGTTTTGGAACAAAACACCCCATCCTTGTCGAATTTTCGCACTGTTGACAGAATTTTGTAATAAAAAGCAGTATAAAAATAGAAGAGAAAAATAAAATACGAACCAGCGGTAGTAAATAATAGTAGGAATAACACGGCAATCATGTGTAAATCGTGTTGTCCATCTGGTTTCATGGCATCGATGACCGCGGGGAAGGCGGGACTGGAGGGGGCGGGGCTTTGGATGCATCAGCCGAAAGGGAGAGGGAGATAAATGAATTGAATTTGAAAGCGACTGGAGGACAAACGCTTTTCAGAACAATAGTACAACTTCAAAATCTTAATCGAAATTTTGTGTGAAACAGCCGTACAAACCAAAAAATGTTTTGTGAAAAAATGAAAAATGAGAAAAAACCAAAAAAATGATTTGTGCAAGTTTCGATCAAATTTCTAATTTGATAAGCATGTTTAAAAACGATTTTTAGAAGAAAAGGAGTCTTTATGCTAAATCAGAGCTTTTATAATTATAATAATTTTTTAATGCTCGATTCACTTCCGCGGTACATTTGCTTTTTTTTTCTCCTGGTAGTTCCGCTTTGTGTTTTGATTCTTTTTTTCATGCATAAAACATTTTTAAATTTTTTTTAATTATTAAAGTTTTTGTTAATCGTATTAAATCGCAATCCAAATTTTTAAAACGTTTAGAACTAACAGAATGCAAAAGCCCACCAAAAGTTTGGCTCAAGAAAATTTTTATAGTCTTTGCCCATGGACCTTTGAAGGAGTTATAATGAACCTGCGCATCAAACGGGCTAATGAGCGTGTGAAACATGGAGACGCAGACAATTTTCTGGGTCAAGTACAAGCTCTGTTGGCGAGGGGTATACATATACAGATGTAAGTTTGAAAACACTTCCTGCACTAAAATATAATTTGCAAAAAAAAACTAATGTTGAAAATGTCTTGAAAAAAATGGATTATTCAATGAATTCGCTTTACATAGTTTTACTTTGTTAGGATTCATTTTTAAGCAGGTGCATTTTTAAGCAGGTGCGTAAACGTTTAAAAATATTTCATTTGAAAGTGGCGTAAAAATACTTATAATGCAATCACCATAAAAGCTAACAGTTGTTGTACAAACAAAAACAACTTCGTTGATTTGTTTTACTGGTCAGTTATTCTGAAAACTGGGTTTTTGATTGGCATATCCGCATCGTAAGTGCAGTAACATGTTTTTCCAAAGCTAAAAATATATGCATTAGAAGGAAAACTTCGAACATTACTTATTGTCAAGGTTGCGACGAAGACAAATGGGAAGAGATCCGAAGAAACAGGAACGACAGATCTAAAATAGAAATATTAGTAAACAGAGAGAGAGAGAGAGAGAGAGAGAGAGAGAGAGAGAGACTCACTGTGTAACAAGACAGATCCGGGAAGGCTATCAACCTTCGGTCTCTAGGAATGGGCTTGTACTTGCTAGCATCACACGAATAGTCAAAACGGCCTCCAAGAAGTTCCTTCATTTCAACGGTTGATAAATCTGGAACACTTTGTTACACTTGTTCTGATAAAGACAAAAAATCCAAATTCTTATTTTGTATGTTTACAAACCCCCGAAAGTTTTTGCTTTTTTGTAAATATTTATTAATGAAAACTTACGACAGCATTAGTTTAAAAATGTGAATAAAGTTTAAGATGTCCTTTATTTTATTTGCGTTTGAATTCTTCAAAAATACATTTTACTTTTTTTTCATTCACACAAGAGGTTATTAATTTTGAACCGCAAAATTCTTAAAAGCGACCTAGATAAAATCATTTGCGGCGCTTTTTTTTTTAAATTTAATATGTTATCACCAAAAATTTTAGGGCATGCCTTATCCTCAAAAATCGCATTCAATTCCGGAGTATCAGCTTTCGGCGAACGATGAACTGCCTCACGTGAAAAAAAAACATTTTTCGATTATTTTTTGCTGTTTTTCGTACAAGTGAGTGGGCATTCCACCTAACCTATTATTAATAGTGCTGCTCAAAATTATGTAATTGTAATACATTATTTTAAATATTACAAAAAAAACGTAATCCTTTGCACTTACCGTAAACCTTATCTCCGCTGAACTTGGCAGACATTGGAAAATATACACGGTTCATTTCTGCTTTCGGTTGGTAACCTCCATTTTCCGGCATTGGAAGAAAAGTATCAAAAGCGTCGATCATTTTTTTCAACTTATCAGTGGTACTAGCCGGTCCTATCAACATTTACTAAGACAATCTTTCAAAGTACAAACCATTGATTAAACTGAATCTGTATATTCCTTTGAGATACTTAAGCTTTGTTAGTTCCTCCGGACTGTATGTTCTATTTTTTGGTAATTTTAAGAGGTTGCAATAATCTTGACGGCCTTCACCCAAAATGGCAAGTTCGGAGAGATAGGTTTGAAAAAACAAATTGAAAAAAAGCATTATTATTGCAGAAATTCGGATTTCAGCAACGCTTTTTTCGAGAGAAAAAACGCGAAATTTTGCAAAGGTACAGCGACACATCGAAATAATATAACTACAACGTATTTTCGCAGAGTTGCAGTTTGTTCGGCTAACCCAGTTTTATACAAGCTTAAAGTTTTTAGTTCGGTGTTCTAACCTCTGTTCTGTTTGACGTGACAAGGGATGATAAAGACATCGAATGTTGAGCTGAGACCATTACCAAAATTCCGAAAAGGCACACAAGAAACATTTTGAGTAAACCGCGAATGGTAGAAAGACCGAAAAAGAATTTTTTATATATTCCTGTGGGTTGAAAAGCTAACAATGTGCTTAAATTATTTGATTAGCTGTTCATTTCCGGTGCATTTCGGGTTTGTTAGAACCTGCACGGATATGTTTAATCGGGCGCGATGTTTCAGACTGCGTTTGAAATTGCACGAAAATAATCTTTCTATTGAGCGCATTGGCAAAAAACGTAAACAGTAAAGGTACCCGCCTAATTTTGGCTTAGTTGGTTGAACCTGCTGTAAAGGGTCAGCTTTCGAAATTGTTAACTCGAACATATGTTAAAGTTGTTAAGTGATATTTTTATTTACCAGATGTAAATTTAAAATAATCAGGGAAATCGGAAATTCTGGTTTCACCATGTAAAGTAAAGTAAAGTTTCCCCCGTATCAAGGTTTGTAGTACCTGCGGGAACCAACGGCTAAGCCCGGTGGCGGGGCTGAGGCTCTCTTCCTGGCGTGCCAACGTTTCTCCAGGCGCATTACCATGAAGCACCATGAATCATTCTCCAGGCGTTTCACCATGAAGCACCTGAAATTCAAAAAACGAGTTTCATTTCATCACCCATAATTTCGGTGTCTGGGCTTAACGTGTATTTATGGAGAATTTAAAAAAGAGTCACATCTTATTCTTGTCTCGTTACATTTTGATCGTACATGACGTTTTGTTTTGTAATTTACCCAGCCACATCAAGTTTATTTTAACGTCAACACGTCCTGGCTTAGAACAATTTCTGATATTTGTATTAGAATTTCAAAACTGGCAGTTTACCATCCTAATCAAATAAACGTGCTCCACTGCTAAAACAAAAAACAGAGTCAACAGGAAGACCACAGCTGTTCAAATGTTTTAGGCAAACTAAGTGAGCTATAAATGGACTTACAGAAAAAGAATGTCACTTTTCGGAGCTTCTTGTGTAAGCAGAACCACTCCTCAACTTCGAGATGTTCTTAGTGTTCCTGGCCTGTTTGTGCGTTCAAGCATCAGCTTCAGCAGCCGAGGAGCCCCTCCGTCTCCTGCCTAATGCTACACATGTTAGTTTACATTTACTGTAGTTTTTTTATGAACTAAAATGCACTTGAAATAGTTTTAGCAGAGTTTTAACAATTGCGAATCAATTTTGCAGCGTTCTTAACCCAAAATTATTTTCTTGATTTTTGTTTCAGTCTTCTTGAATGTTAGTTCCCTAACTGTTCCATTAAGAACTACCTCACCGACCTCAAAGCTCTCGGTCACAATCAACCGTGGTACTGCGACTACCTGGACCAACCCCTCACCAAGGCCGATATGAGCCACGGCTTTGGAAGACCTGTGTTTTCGTGAGTCGTTTAAAAAAAGATAAATCTTGTTATAATTTAAGGAAAATCATCGACGAAATCAAGGAATTCCTGGGATTTGAAGTCTCGGTTAAGGATAGATCTGCCACTCGCAAGGAAGGATTCAAGACTCTGAAGCATCTGAAGGAATTTTACACTGCGGATCAGCTGTACTGTGAGTTTCTTTGTATAATTTGGGGGCAGCAGTCGCAGAAGGCGAAAATCATAAATATTGTATATTTCTAACTACTTTTAACGCGAACTTGATATTTTAGTCCTATGCAGGTAGAGACAACACATTGCAAGACCATAAGTATACTCCTCGCCCACAGAGCATGGCTACAAAAGTGGCGTGTCAAAACAACCTGCGCATCTAAGCAGGTTAATGACTGGGTGGAACGCGGAGACGCAGGCATTTTTCTGGGTCACCAGGGGTGCGGCAATTACATGCTCGTCGGGCGATTAGTACACCTATTCTTTTTAAATTTTCAGCACGATTTTTATGAGCACGGTTCCACAACAAAGTTCGTAGTTTAAAAAGGGCGCTAAATAAAGGTCGTAATAAATGGGGACACATATTTTTGCCAAAAACTATTTAATACTATTAATTTTGTTTTTCGATGGAGAATCTATTGATCAACCTTTTTTTCCAGCCCTTTCCGAGGATGACTGGAAGAAACTTCTAATGGAGTACTACGAGTTCAAGTGTGATGCAACAGAATTCAGGCCCACTCGCGAAGATCCCCGACTTAGGCTGATGCATCGCGTGTCTTGTAACACTGTGAGTTTGGTTCTCTCTCTCACTCTGTCTCTCTCTCTCTCTCTCCCTCTCTCTCTCTTTTTCTCTCTTTCTCTCTCAAAACAATACAACTTTATTTCAGATGTGCCGTTTCTGCTACCCCAACTCTCTTCCAATTTGCCTCACACGCGGAATTGACGAGTAATTTTAACAATCAAAATAAAGTTACATAAAATTTCAGCGAAAAGCAAACGTGCTTCTGCTCATACGATGCCATTTTCCCCATTGAGAACCACGTGCTCCAGATCACCAACTGAATTTGTCCAAATGTGATATGAATTTGTATCACTTCTGTTGTCTGTGAATACATGTTTTCTCATAAAATGTTGTTTTTTCAAAGTGAATTTTGTTTTGCCAAGTTGTTTTCAAACTGATAATTTTGACAGGCAAAATGTTTTCAAAAGCAAGATAAATCTCAGGCAATTCTTTACTGGAGAAAAATCTCGGAAGTAGATTTATGTCTGTAGACAAATGTGAAGATTCAGATAAACCTCTGAAGTTAAAAGCAAAATTTTATAATAATTTTTCACTGTTTAGCTGAAGGCATAGTTGAAATTCAGAGGTTATTTTGGATCTCGATTTATGTTCACTGGCTTAATCCAACTTCAGTTTTACGTTTTACTGCTCAATCGAATTTCGTCCACAGATATAAATCCGTTTCAGAGGCTCTTCTTAAACTTTAAACATACTCGGCAAATTCATAAGAAGTTGAATTATATCTGTTGACATATTTCAAGATTTAAAAGAAAATTTGAAATGAAATTACGTCTGAGAACCTTTTTTATGGACTCAGAAGAACCTCTGAAGTCGGAAGACAACACTTAAGTTTCAACAGAACCTTTGAAGTTGAAAGCTTATTTTTCATAATTTTTTGCACTGTTCATCTTTTTTTTTTACATTTTTCTGTTCATTTTAAATTGTTAGTTCTAACAGACATGCTTGAACTTTAGAGGTTTCTTTCAATCTTGAATTATACCCACAGACATAATTTAAGATTTAAGCTTTATATGAATCTTCGAATATGCTCACATGCATAATTTGACTTTAGATGTTTGTTGCAATCTAAAATTATATTCATGGACAAAAATCATCTGAAACATTAAAATCTACTCGGCGAATTTATAAGAATTTGAGTTGTCTGTGAACATAATTCAAGACTTAGAAAAGTCTCGGAAGTGGAATTATGTCTGTGGGCATATCGTTAGGTTCAGTTTTTCCAAAAAGCAGCATCAGCATGCTGCTTTCTGTATTCGTCAATGTCAAAAACGTATATTGGACATTTATTAATGTTTGGAATCATAATGTAAATTAAATTCAGTAACATATATTCACAGACAACAGACATGAAACCATATCATATCACTCTTCGACGAATTTAGGTGATCTGAAGCACGTGGTTCTCAATGGGGAAAAGGGCATCATATGAGCAGAAGCACGTCTGCTTTTCGCTGAAAATTTATATTTTTTTGATTTGTAAAATTACTCGTCAATTCCGCGGTTGAGGCAGACTGGAAGAGAGTTGGGGTAACAGAAACGGCACATCTGGAATAAAAATTGTATTGGCTTCAAAGAGATAGAGAGAGGGAGAGAGAAAGACCAAACTAACAGTGTTACAAGACACGCGATGCATCAGCCTGAGTCGGGGATCTTCGCGAGTAGGCCTGAATTCAGTAGCATCACACTTGAACTCGTAGTCCTCCATTAGAAGTTGCTTCCAGTCCGCCTCGGAAAGGGCTAAAAATTGTAAGATAATCACAATTACAAACTGAGCTTATCTCTCATAAAGATTGTTGTGAATTCTTGAAGAATAGATTTGTTTATGTTAATTTTTCATGTATTCAATCTAACGACCCACAATTGAATTCAACTATTGTCTTCTTTCCTCAGTTTACGAATTAATGAAAAATCAATTTCAGGTTTTGAGGTTTCTATAGTTGTTCCAAAGAGCTCCAAATTATATTTTTAGCATCTTTAGCTTGTACTCACAGTAAAGCATCTTTAGCTTGTACTCACAGTTTAGCTTGTACTCACAGCCACATATACTCACAGTAAAGCTGATCCACAGAGTAAACCTCTTTCAGATGCTTCAAAGTCTTAAATCCTTCCTGGCGAGTGGCAGATCTATCCTTAACCGGGACCTCAAAGCCCAGGAATTCTTTGATGTCGTCGACGACTTTCCTAAAAATATCAAAATTTTCTTCTTTTTAAAAGAACACACGATAAAGTGGGTCTTCCCAAGCCGTGGCTTGTAATGTCGTCCCTTGTGAGGGGTTGATCCAGATATCCGCAGTACCACAGGCGATTACTACCAAGCAACATTAGGTCGGTGAGGTAGTTCTGTAAAATGTTTTTGTTCACACGTACGACCTAAGACAACCAGCATTTCAAAATAGAACAATTTCTAATAGTAAGTTGCAACATTAAAATAGAGTTTTTTTGTTGTTGGTTTTTTACTTTTTTTATACTTTGGTATATTTTCCGATATTTTCAGGTTTTTCAAAAGTATTTAGAATTCTTACCAACCTGTGTAGCATTAGACACAGTATCCAAAGCTGGAGGCAAAAGACGAAGAGGCTCCTCAGCTGCTGAAGCTGATGCTTGAACACACAAACAGACCAGAAACACGAAGAACATCTTGAAGTTGAGGAGCTGTTCTTCTTACAGAAGAAGCTCCGAAAAGTGACAATATACATTTTTTGGTTCTTTTATAGCGTCGTTTGCTTGAAACATTTGAACAGCTGTAGATTTCCTTTTGACTTTGTTTCAATCAGTTAGCAAAGGAGCACGTTTGTTTAATTAGGCTGGCAAAGCTCTACTTCAAACTGTGTGATTAAAAAAACTTGTTTTTTAAACTTAAGGTTCAGACACTCAAACTGACTTAAGTTTCAACTGCAAGATCCCGCCTATAAATAAAAAAAAGGGTCAAATTTAATTTCCATTTTTAAACTTATGTCTCACACAAAATGAAAACTTTCTAGGCTTTATTCGGTTCAATTGCAAATCAAACACATAACACCGGCACGTTTCAAAATGAAAAAAAAATATTTATACAACATGGTGAGCATTGCCATTAACTGAGATTTTAAAACAACCTCGCAGCGTAACAAATAAAAATTGTACACAAATTTCTCATGAAATTTCCTTTACATGCAAATTACACAAAAAGCACGAAATTCGAAAAACAACTCCGTACTTGCTTATCAAACTCAGTTTCCTGTTTTGCAATGCGGCTTAGAAAAGGCAAACCTCTTTTGATCGCTTTTTTTTAAAACAACCTCTTTTCATCGCTTTTTTTTAAAACATTTTTTGGTTTTTCTCAATGTTAGCTTTTGTTTGAACAGTGTTTCAAAAGCTAAGCATAACACCTGTTTCCACAAAAGCGGTCTGTGCCAATACAGATTCCACCGGAAATATTCAGCTGAACAAATTCTTCAAAAGGAGATTCAATATTAAGTTTTTGGAGGTTGTGTCTCATCTGCATCTCTGCTGTCGTTACTCCTGCAACAGCGAAAAAAATTCACAGTCTAATTAAGTCTATTTCTTGCATTACTGGAATTTTTTCTTTTTTTGTGTTTTGAATCTGCAGGCAAATGATGCAAATTGCCTGTGAAAGTCCATCTCTCAAAAAGCAATTCTGGTATTCTAGGGGAACGTGCCGTTGATATACAGCCGGATCGGATTTTCTACATTCATATCACATTCAAAAAAAAGTAATAATAAAATAAAGACCTATTAATAAGAGCAATGCTGAAATTATTGTTTTTCGATTTCTACTCGCTTTCACTTTTGACAAGGTTAAAATTTTTGTTTTAATTTTCAATTTCTACAATTTGCTTCTTTTTAATAAGTCCAAAGTAAAATAGAAGTTCACCAAGGTTGACGAAAATTGAAGAGTAGATCATCTTTTAAAGAATGGTGGCTTTCGCAAGCAAGAAAACATTTCGGTAAAGGCTGAGTTGGTTTGGTTTTGTATTTGTTTCTGACAAAATAGCTGTCAGTTTAAAATAAGAGATTTTTAAAGCTATTTCTTGTTCGATTTCAAGAATTCAAGTTCAAGCTGAACAAAGATTTTGTTCTCTTTTTATCTAGCCTTCACCCAAACCACCCCAACCAATGCGGATCGCTTCTTCACACAATAATTTTATTTACACTACATTTAATAAAACTCACTAAATTTATGAATTCACAATTATTAGTAACTTTAATTCAGCAACATAGGTAAAGTCGCGATTAAAGATTGCCGGTGAATCTCAAACGGCAGAACTGTGTGCTCTGGTAGCAATGTTTTTCTTTATTATCCGGTATCAGCCAAACTCCCTGAAAATAAATTCAGAAACATCTCTGACTGTTATCAACCTCCCATGTTTTTCAGATTTCTCCACAAGTATGCTCCAAATTAGCAATAAACTCGAATTCTTTGATAAGATCTGCTCCATCATCGGCTTGTGATCCTATCAGTTTTCCCTTTGCACTGTGACCATGGAAAACCTTTTGTATTCCGGCTATGTCGTCATTAGGCGAAAGAATATCAAACTTTAACTTCTTTTGTTTAAAATTTATAACAAAATACCTCGAACAGATCCAATTTCAATTCCCAAGTGCCTTCAGAAGGGCATGCCAATGCGTACTTGAAGATAATTTGAGTACTACTGGTGTTATTTGTAAGGACGATATCATAAACCAACCTAAATGAGAACAATATTTGTTTAAGCTGAAAACAACCTTTATCAGTTTCATGTTTCTAAAATCGTAAAGACAGTGTTAAAAATTGTCGATTTATTGTCATGCATATTCAACGAACACGTCAGAGTGAAAATAAAGCGGCTTTGTGATGAAGAAATCAAGACACGTACAAAAAAAGAAATATACAATGAGCCCACCCCAACACAAGGCACACCGAAACACAAACTGTCACGCACACGCACACGCACACGCACACGCACACGCACACGCACACGCACACGCACACGCACACGCACACGCACACGCACACGCACACGCACACGCACACGCACACGCACACGCACACGCACACGCACACGCACACGCACACGCACACGCACACGCACACGCACACGCACACGCACACGCACACGCACACGCACACGCACACGCACACGCACACGCACACGCACACGCACACGCACACGCACACGCACACGCACACGCACACGCACACGCACACGCACACGCACACGCACACGCACACGCACACGCACACGCACACGCACACGCACACGCACACGCACACGCACACGCACACGCACACGCACACGCACACGCACACGCACACGCACACGCACACGCACACGCACACGCACACGCACACGCACACGCACACGCACACGCACACGCACACGCACACGCACACGCACACGCACACGCACACGCACACGCACACGCACACGCACACGCACACGCACACGCACACGCACACGCACACGCACACGCACACGCACACGCACACGCACACGCACACGCACACGCACACGCACACGCACACGCACACGCACACGCACACGCACACGCACACGCACACGCACACGCACACGCACACGCACACGCACACGCACACGCACACGCACACGCACACGCACACGCACACGCACACGCACACGCACACGCACACGCACACGCACACGCACACGCACACGCACACGCACACGCACACGCACACGCACACGCACACGCACACGCACACGCACACGCACACGCACACGCACACGCACACGCACACGCACACGCACACGCACACGCACACGCACACGCACACGCACACGCACACGCACACGCACACGCACACGCACACGCACACGCACACGCACACGCACACGCACACGCACACGCACACGCACACGCACACGCACACGCACACGCACACGCACACGCACACGCACACGCACACGCACACGCACACGCACACGCACACGCACACGCACACGCACACGCACACGCACACGCACACGCACACGCACACGCACACGCACACGCACACGCACACGCACACGCACACGCACACGCACACGCACACGCACACGCACACGCACACGCACACGCACACGCACACGCACACGCACACGCACACGCACACGCACACGCACACGCACACGCACACGCACACGCACACGCACACGCACACGCACACGCACACGCACACGCACACGCACACGCACACGCACACACACACACACACGCACACGCACACGCACACGCACACGCACACGCACACGCACACGCACACGCACACGCACACGCACACGCACACGCACACGCACACGCACACGCACACGCACACGCACACGCACACGCACACGCACACGCACACGCACACGCACACGCACACGCACACGCACACGCACACGCACACGCACACGCACACGCACACGCACACGCACACGCACACGCACACGCACACGCACACGCACACGCACACGCACACGATAGCACGTTTTGACTTTATCACTTTATTCGGAACCGCCTATATAGGGCATACATGGGAATGTGCACCAATTGGATTTCAGTTCATCTAAATCGAAATTCAAGCTCAAATCACAGAACTCGTCATCTTTGTCGCAGCTTGAATCGATTTTTCCCTAAATTCTTTTGTTTATCTTAAAATTTGCTCTTACCTTCCAATACTCTCCATCATCTTTTTTGCACGTATGCCATAGTGTGACCTCAAATTCAAATCCCCCAAAGAAAGAGGGCCCGTCGTCAACGAGAAAGCCCACAATTGTTCCATTGGTTTTGTCTCCTTCTACTGTATTTTGGCCTTTTTCGATAGGATCATCAGGTGTGAAAAAGTCACTCTAAACATTGTTAAAAATGTTTATGAGCAGGAAAAACAACCTCTTTTAAGTCAAGTGTGTACCCCCAATTATCACGCTTTGAGCATGTAAAATGATAGTCAAGTCTGATCCTTGTACAATTGGCAATTGTTACAAGTAGTAGCACAGTTACAATCTATAAAAAAATGTAAAGCGTGTATATTTGGACTGCAAACGTCAAACAGCCGCATGACGGTAGATAACCAAAGACTGTGAAAAGACAAAAAAAAAAACGGCTTTTGGATCATACATATTCAAAAAGATATCGATGCAAAGGCCAACTCCGCTGTGTACGTTTTCGGTGATCAGTTGATCTGCGCGTTTCAGGGTCTGTTTCCAGCAGGTATCTGCATTCACACACAGGCACATACATAAACAAAAACGCTCACACTCACAGATGATATTGACAAAAACGTTGTTTCTTTTTTCCTTTTGATTAATTGATTCAAGGTATATTCTTTCAGAAATCAATATTAATTGGAAGGTGGAATAGCTGTGACAATTCCATTCATTGTCAGCAAACACTGCTTATTTTCATCATTGAAATAATGTTTTTCCACAGGAAAAATCTAAAGAATCCTGGAATAATTCGAGAGTTTTACCTGCCAGAGGTTCAAGCCCGAATTGACACCTCTTCCACAGTTGTCGCTCACATCAGCATAAAAAGTTCCGCACAAGCCAGTAAAATTAGGACCTCGTCTTTTTAATATTCGAGGGGCCCGTTATAAGCACTGTCTTTGGAAAAAATTGACTTCGCTCAAAAGTTGTCTACGACCTTTATATGACTTCAAAACCACATTCTGAAAGTATTAGCTCAACTCAACTAAGATTCTGAGGTTTTTTTTCGCAAGCCGAAGTTTCATACCGTTTTTTTTTTTCAATTGAATTGCAAAAGTTTATTAGTAAAACAAACATTAACATAGTAAAAAGGTTATAATACACCTCGCCAATCGTACTTCGGCCGAAAAGGGGCCCGCCCCTTTTGTAGCCAAATTATTTGATGTAGTAATGGAAAATTTGAATTTCAGCATTATAATATGCTCACTGCTTTCCAAAAGTCGCCAAAGTAGGATTGGCGTGTACTATAAAAAGGCAGAACCATCGAAAAATTATATTTGCAAACATTTTCACTTGCATAGCAGTCTTCCCAATCCTTCGGTGTGCCCTAAAACGTATTTTTTAAATAAAAATGTCCATTGCAAAAATACCTTCCACTCTTGCCATTCTCCTCCACAATTATGTTCCAAATAAAGAATAATTTCAAAATCATTATGATAATCCCAGCCGTCGTCGGACTGCTCACCAAAAATTTGGCCCACAGCTCTGTCACCGATGATTTCACTTTCTAATGTTGCGATGTCGTCCCAAAACGTCAAAAGGTCCATCTTTAAATAAACTGAATTTGAGTTTCAGGTTAAGTCAGCACCTCATACAATTTCATTTTGAGCTTCCAGTTACCTCCAAACTAACAGAACAAATCATAGTTTAGTTTGATATTTGTACCAAAAACCAGCACAGGGAGAAGAAAAACTAGAAAATGTGTCATTTTGTTGAAGCAATATCAGATTGATTTTATATCAAGTGATTCATGAATATTTATAGAGTATTGAACGAGGTTTCACATTATTTCCCCTCAGCAGAAAATATTTACTTCAAGACGAGAAGTCTGAGAGAATCGGCGAATGTTTATTAACTTTTGGACTCAAAAGTTCATACTCAAAAAAACAATCCTGAAAATCGATTATCGATTTTTCGATTGGAGTACTTGCGAAAATGACAAATGCATATTTTACGCAGAAAAATTATTTTTAAGGTCACAAGGTTACTACCGACGCCTACGCCTCAGCCTACGCCTCAGCCTACGCCTAAGCCTACGTAAAAACACAAAAAATGTCACTCAAAAAGAACTATCTACAAAACATTGTTTCATGGAAAATATGGAAAAAACTTAGCACCATTGACCATTGTTTTCTATATGCATTCTTAAACTTGTATTTAGTTTTTTTTTAGCAAGAAAAAAATTCCAACGATGCCAAATTTCAAATTCAGGGACGCATAGATAAGGAAAAAACATGCTGGGTCAGCGACAGTCACTGTGAATACACCTTCAGGAGAGATCTGTGATTGGAGAATCTTTCTCATGTTCAGTTACTCCGTAATAAACATTAGTAAACTATTGAAGAAGTTTTTAGGGAAAGGAAAAGGTGTGTGTGAGTGTGTGAGTGTGTGAGTATGTGAGTGTGTGAGTGTGTGAGTGTGTGAGTGTGTGAGTGTGTGAGTGTGTGAGTGTGTGAGTGTGTGAGTGTGTGAGTGTGTGAGTGTGTGAGTGTGTGAGTGTGTGAGTGTGTGAGTGTGTGAGTGTGTGAGTGTGTGAGTGTGTGAGTGTGTGAGTGTGTGAGTGTGTGAGTGTGTGAGTGTGTGAGTGTGTGAGTGTGTGAGTGTGTGAGTGTGTGAGTGTGTGAGTGTGTGAGTGTGTGAGTGTGTGAGTGTGTGAGTGTGTGAGTGTGTGAGTGTTTGAGTGTGTGAGTGTGTGAGTGTGTGAGTGTGTGAGTGTGTGAGTGTGTGAGTGTGTGAGTGTGTGAGTGTGTGAGTGTGTGAGTGTGTGAGTGTGTGAGTGTGTGAGTGTGTGAGTGTGTGAGTGTGTGAGTATGTGAGTGTGTGAGTGTGTGAGTGTGTGAGTGTGTGAGTGTGTGAGTGTGTGAGTGTGTGAGTGTGTGAGTGTGTGAGTGTGTGAGTGTGTGAGTGTGTGAGTGTGTGAGTGTGTGAGTGTGTGAGTGTGTGAGTGTGTGAGTGTGTGAGTGTGTGAGTGTGTGAGTGTGTGAGTGTGTGAGTGTGTGAGTGTGTGAGTGTGTGAGTGTGTGAGTGTGTGAGTGTGTGAGTGTGTGAGTGTGTGAGTGTGTGAGTGTTTGAGTGTGTGAGTGTGTGAGTGTGTGAGTGTGTGAGTGTGTGAGTGTGTGAGTGTGTGAGTGTGTGAGTGTGTGAGTGTGTGAGTGTGTGAGTGTGTGAGTGTGTGAGTGTGTGAGTGTGTGAGTGTGTGAGTATGTGAGTGTGTGAGTGTGTGAGTGTGTGAGTGTGTGAGTGTGTGAGTGTGTGAGTGTGTGAGTGTGTGAGTGTGTGAGTGTGTGAGTGTGTGAGTGTGTGAGTGTGTGAGTGTGTGAGTGTGTGAGTGTGTGAGTGTGTGAGTGTGTGAGTGTGTGAGTGTGTGAGTGTGTGAGTGTGTGAGTGTGTGAGTGTGTGAGTGTGTGAGTGTGTGAGTGTGTGAGTGTGTGAGTGTGTGAGTGTGTGAGTGTGTGAGTGTGTGAGTGTGTGAGTGTGTGAGTGTGTGAGTGTGTGTGTGAGTGTGTGAGTGTGTGAGTGTGTGAGTGTGTGAGTGTGTGAGTGTGTGAGTGTGTGAGTGTGTGAGTGTGTGAGTGTGTGAGTGTGTGAGTGTGTGAGTGTGTGAGTGTGTGAGTGTGTGAGTGTGTGAGTGTGTGAGTGTGTGAGTGTGTGAGTGTGTGAGTGTGTGAGTGTGTGAGTGTGTGAGTGTGTGAGTGTGTGAGTGTGTGAGTGTGTGAGTGTGTGAGTGTGTGAGTGTGTGAGTGTGTGAGTATGTGAGTGTGTGAGTGTGTGAGTGTGTGAGTGTGTGAGTATGTGAGTATGTGAGTGTGTGAGTATGTGAGTGTGTGAGTATGTGAGTATGTGAGTGTGTGAGTGTGTGAGTGTGTGAGTGTGTGAGTGTGTGAGTGTGTGAGTGTGTGAGTGTGTGAGTGTGTGAGTGTGTGAGTGTGTGAGTGTGTGAGTGTGTGAGTGTGTGAGTGTGTGAGTGTGTGAGTGTGTGAGTGTGTGTGTGAGTGTGTGAGTGTGTGAGTGTGTGAGTGTGTGAGTATGTGAGTATGTGAGTGTGTGAGTATGTGAGTATGTGAGTGTGTGAGTATGTGAGTGTGTGAGTGTGTGAGTGTGTGAGTGTGTGAGTGTGTGAGTGTGTGAGTGTGTGAGTGTGTGAGTGTGTGAGTGTGTGAGTGTGTGAGTATGTGAGTGTGTGAGTGTGTGAGTGTGTGAGTGTGTGAGTGTGTGAGTGTGTGAGTGTGTGAGTGTGTGAGTGTGTGAGTGTGTGTGTGAGTGTGTGAGTGTGTGAGTGTGTGTGTGAGTGTGTGAGTGTGTGAGTGTGTGAGTGTGTGAGTGTGTGAGTGTGTGAGTGTGTGAGTGTGTGAGTGTGTGAGTGTGTGAGTGTGTGAGTGTGTGAGTGTGTGAGTGTGTGAGTGTGTGAGTGTGTGAGTGTGTGAGTGTGTGAGTGTGTGAGTGTGTGAGTGTGTGAGTGTGTGAGTGTGTGAGTGTGTGAGTGTGTGAGTGTGTGAGTGTGTGAGTGTGTGAGTGTGTGAGTGTGTGAGTGTGTGAGTGTGTGAGTGTGTGAGTGTGTGAGTGTGTGAGTGTGTGAGTGTGTGAGTGTGTGAGTGTGTGAGTGTGTGAGTGTGTGAGTGTGTGAGTGTGTGAGTGTGTGAGTGTGTGAGTGTGTGAGTGTGTGTGTGAGTGTGTGAGTGTGTGAGTGTGTGAGTGTGTGAGTGTGTGAGTGTGTGAGTGTGTGAGTGTGTGAGTGTGTGAGTGTGTGAGTGTGTGAGTGTGTGAGTGTGTGAGTGTGTGAGTGTGTGAGTGTGTGAGTGTGTGAGTGTGTGAGTGTGTGAGTGTGTGAGTGTGTGAGTGTGTGAGTGTGTGAGTGTGTGAGTGTGTGAGTGTGTGAGTGTGTGAGTGTGTGAGTGTGTGAGTGTGTGAGTGTGTGAGTGTGTGAGTGTGTGAGTGTGTGAGTGTGTGAGTGTGTGAGTGTGTGAGTGTGTGAGTGTGTGAGTGTGTGAGTGTGTGAGTGTGTGAGTGTGTGAGTGTGTGAGTGTGTGAGTGTGTGAGTGTGTGAGTGTGTGAGTGTGTGAGTGTGTGAGTGTGTGAGTGTGTGAGTGTGTGAGTATGTGAGTGTGTGAGTGTGTGAGTGTGTGAGTGTGTGAGTGTGTGAGTGTGTGAGTGTGTGAGTGTGTGAGTGTGTGAGTGTGTGAGTGTGTGAGTGTGTGAGTGTGTGAGTGTGTGAGTGTGTGAGTGTGTGAGTGTGTGAGTGTGTGAGTGTGTGAGTGTGTGAGTGTGTGAGTGTGTGAGTGTGTGAGTGTGTGAGTGTGTGAGTGTGTGAGTGTGTGAGTGTGTGAGTGTGTGAGTGTGTGAGTGTGTGAGTGTTTGAGTGTGTGAGTGTGTGAGTGTGTGAGTGTGTGAGTGTGTGAGTGTGTGAGTGTGTGAGTGTGTGAGTGTGTGAGTGTGTGAGTGTGTGAGTGTGTGAGTGTGTGAGTGTGTGAGTGTGTGAGTGTGTGAGTGTGTGAGTGTGTGAGTGTGTGAGTATGTGAGTATGTGAGTGTGTGAGTATGTGAGTATGTGAGTGTGTGAGTGTGTGAGTGTGTGAGTGTGTGAGTGTGTGAGTGTGTGAGTGTGTGAGTGTGTGAGTGTGTGAGTGTGTGAGTGTGTGAGTGTGTGAGTGTGTGAGTGTGTGAGTGTGTGAGTGTGTGAGTGTGTGAGTGTGTGAGTGTGTGAGTGTGTGAGTGTGTGAGTGTGTGAGTGTGTGAGTGTGTGAGTGTGTGAGTGTGTGAGTGTGTGAGTGTGTGAGTGTGTGAGTGTGTGAGTGTGTGAGTGTGTGAGTGTGTGAGTGTGTGAGTGTGTGAGTGTGTGAGTGTGTGAGTGTGTGAGTGTGTGAGTGTGTGAGTGTGTGAGTGTGTGAGTATGTGAGTATGTGAGTGTGTGAGTATGTGAGTGTGTGAGTATGTGAGTATGTGAGTGTGTGAGTGTGTGAGTGTGTGAGTGTGTGAGTGTGTGAGTGTGTGAGTGTGTGAGTGTGTGAGTGTGTGAGTGTGTGAGTGTGTGAGTGTGTGAGTGTGTGAGTGTGTGAGTGTGTGAGTGTGTGAGTGTGTGAGTGTGTGAGTGTGTGAGTGTGTGAGTGTGTGAGTGTGTGAGTGTGTGAGTGTGTGAGTGTGTGAGTGTGTGAGTGTGTGAGTGTGTGAGTGTGTGAGTGTGTGAGTGTGTGAGTGTGTGAGTGTGTGAGTGTGTGAGTGTGTGAGTGTGTGAGTGTGTGAGTGTGTGAGTGTGTGAGTGTGTGAGTGTGTGTGTGAGTGTGTGAGTGTGTGAGTGTGTGAGTGTGTGAGTGTGTGAGTGTGTGAGTGTGTGAGTGTGTGAGTGTGTGAGTGTGTGAGTGTGTGAGTGTGTGAGTGTGTGAGTGTGTGAGTGTGTGAGTGTGTGAGTGTGTGAGTGTGTGAGTGTGTGAGTGTGTGAGTGTGTGAGTGTGTGAGTGTGTGAGTGTGTGAGTGTGTGAGTGTGTGAGTGTGTGAGTGTGTGAGTGTGTGAGTGTGTGAGTGTGTGAGTGTGTGAGTGTGTGAGTATGTGAGTATGTGAGTGTGTGAGTATGTGAGTATGTGAGTGTGTGAGTATGTGAGTGTGTGAGTGTGTGAGTGTGTGAGTGTGTGAGTGTGTGAGTGTGTGAGTGTGTGAGTATGTGAGTGTGTGAGTGTGTGAGTGTGTGAGTGTGTGAGTGTGTGAGTGTGTGAGTGTGTGAGTGTGTGAGTGTGTGAGTGTGTGAGTGTGTGAGTGTGTGAGTGTGTGAGTGTGTGAGTGTGTGAGTGTGTGAGTGTGTGAGTGTGTGAGTGTGTGAGTGTGTGAGTGTGTGAGTGTGTGAGTGTGTGAGTGTGTGAGTGTGTGAGTGTGTGAGTGTGTGAGTGTGTGAGTGTGTGAGTGTGTGAGTGTGTGAGTGTGTGAGTATGTGAGTGTGTGAGTGTGTGAGTGTGTGAGTGTGTGAGTGTGTGAGTGTGTGAGTGTGTGAGTGTGTGAGTATGTGAGTGTGTGAGTGTGTGAGTGTGTGAGTGTGTGAGTGTGTGAGTGTGTGAGTGTGTGAGTGTGTGAGTGTGTGAGTGTGTGAGTGTGTGAGTGTGTGAGTGTGTGAGTGTGTGAGTGTGTGAGTGTGTGAGTGTGTGAGTGTGTGAGTGTTGTGAGTGTGTGAGTGTGTGAGTGTGTGAGTGTGTGAGTGTGTGAGTGTGTGAGTGTGTGAGTGTGTGAGTGTGTGAGTGTGTGAGTATGTGAGTATGTGAGTGTGTGAGTATGTGAGTATGTGAGTGTGTGAGTATGTGAGTGTGTGAGTGTGTGAGTGTGTGAGTGTGTGAGTGTGTGAGTGTGTGAGTGTGTGAGTGTGTGAGTGTGTGAGTGTGTGAGTGTGTGAGTATGTGAGTGTGTGAGTGTGTGAGTGTGTGAGTGTGTGAGTGTGTGAGTGTGTGAGTGTGTGAGTGTGTGAGTGTGTGAGTGTGTGTGTGAGTGTGTGAGTGTGTGAGTGTGTGAGTGTGTGAGTGTGTGAGTGTGTGAGTGTGTGAGTGTGTGAGTGTGTGAGTGTGTGAGTGTGTGTGTGTGTTGTGAGTGTGTGAGTGTGTGAGTGTGTGAGTGTGTGAGTGTGTGAGTGTGTGAGTGTGTGAGTGTGTGAGTGTGTGAGTGTGTGAGTGTGTGAGTGTGTGAGTGTGTGAGTGTGTGAGTGTGTGAGTGTGTGAGTGTGTGAGTGTGTGAGTGTGTGAGTGTGTGAGTGTGTGAGTGTGTGAGTGTGTGAGTGTGTGAGTGTGTGAGTGTGTGAGTGTGTGAGTGTGTGAGTGTGTGAGTGTGTGAGTGTGTGAGTGTGTGAGTGTGTGAGTGTGTGAGTGTGTGAGTGTGTGAGTGTGTGAGTGTGTGAGTGTGTGAGTGTGTGAGTGTGTGAGTGTGTGAGTGTGTGAGTGTGTGAGTGTGTGAGTGTGTGAGTGTGTGAGTGTGTGTGTGAGTGTGTGAGTGTGTGAGTGTGTGAGTGTGTGAGTGTGTGAGTGTGTGAGTGTGTGAGTGTGTGAGTGTGTGAGTGTGTGAGTGTGTGAGTGTGTGAGTGTGTGAGTGTGTGTGTGAGTGTGTGAGTGTGTGAGTGTGTGAGTGTGTGAGTGTGTGAGTGTGTGAGTGTGTGAGTGTGTGAGTGTGTGAGTGTGTGAGTGTGTGAGTGTGTGAGTGTGTGAGTGTGTGAGTGTGTGAGTGTGTGAGTGTGTGAGTGTGTGAGTGTGTGAGTGTGTGAGTGTGTGAGTGTGTGAGTGTGTGAGTGTGTGAGTGTGTGAGTGTGTGAGTGTGTGAGTGTGTGAGTGTGTGAGTGTGTGAGTGTGTGAGTGTGTGAGTGTGTGAGTGTGTGAGTGTGTGAGTGTGTGAGTGTGTGAGTGTGTGAGTGTGTGAGTGTGTGAGTGTGTGAGTGTGTGAGTGTGTGAGTGTGTGAGTGTGTGAGTGTGTGAGTGTGTGAGTATGTGAGTATGTGAGTGTGTGAGTATGTGAGTATGTGAGTGTGTGAGTATGTGAGTGTGTGAGTGTGTGAGTGTGTGAGTGTGTGAGTGTGTGAGTGTGTGAGTGTGTGAGTGTGTGAGTGTGTGAGTGTGTGAGTATGTGAGTGTGTGAGTGTGTGAGTGTGTGAGTGTGTGAGTGTGTGAGTGTGTGAGTGTGTGAGTGTGTGAGTATGTGAGTGTGTGAGTGTGTGAGTGTGTGAGTGTGTGAGTGTGTGAGTGTGTGAGTGTGTGAGTGTGTGAGTGTGTGAGTGTGTGAGTGTGTGAGTGTGTGAGTGTGTGAGTGTGTGAGTGTGTGAGTGAGTGAGTGTGTGAGTGTGTGAGTGTGTGAGTGTGTGAGTGTGTGAGTGTGTGAGTGTGTGAGTGTGTGAGTGTGTGAGTGTGTGAGTGTGTGAGTGTGTGAGTGTGTGAGTGTGTGAGTGTGTGAGTGTGTGAGTGTGTGAGTGTGTGAGTGTGTGAGTGTGTGAGTGTGTGAGTGTGTGAGTGTGTGAGTGTGTGAGTGTGTGAGTGTGTGAGTGTGTGAGTGTGTGAGTGTGTGAGTGTGTGAGTGTGTGAGTGTGTGAGTGTGTGAGTGTGTGAGTGTGTGAGTGTGTGAGTGTGTGAGTGTGTGAGTGTGTGAGTGTGTGAGTGTGTGAGTGTGTGAGTGTGTGAGTATGTGAGTATGTGAGTGTGTGAGTATGTGAGTATGTGAGTGTGTGAGTATGTGAGTGTGTGAGTATGTGAGTGTGTGAGTGTGTGAGTGTGTGAGTGTGTGAGTGTGTGAGTGTGTGAGTGTGTGAGTGTGTGAGTGTGTGAGTATGTGAGTGTGTGAGTGTGTGAGTGTGTGAGTGTGTGAGTGTGTGAGTGTGTGAGTGTGTGAGTGTGTGAGTGTGTGAGTGTGTGAGTGTGTGAGTGTGTGAGTGTGTGAGTGTGTGAGTGTGTGAGTGTGTGAGTGTGTGAGTGTGTGAGTGTGTGAGTGTGTGAGTGTGTGAGTGTGTGAGTGTGTGAGTGTGTGAGTGTGTGAGTGTGTGAGTGTGTGAGTGTGTGAGTGTGTGAGTGTGTGAGTATGTGAGTGTGTGAGTGTGTGAGTGTGTGAGTGTGTGAGTGTGTGAGTGTGTGAGTGTGTGAGTGTGTGAGTGTGTGAGTGTGTGAGTGTGTGAGTGTGTGAGTGTGTGAGTGTGTGAGTGTGTGAGTGTGTGAGTGTGTGAGTGTGTGAGTGTGTGAGTGTGTGAGTGTGTGAGTGTGTGAGTGTGTGAGTGTGTGAGTGTGTGAGTGTGTGAGTGTGTGAGTGTGTGAGTGTGTGAGTGTGTGAGTGTGTGAGTGTGTGAGTGTGTGAGTGTGTGAGTGTGTGAGTGTGTGAGTGTGTGAGTGTGTGAGTGTGTGAGTGTGTGAGTGTGTGAGTGTGTGAGTGTGTGAGTGTGTGTGTGAGTGTGTGAGTGTGTGAGTGTGTGAGTGTGTGAGTGTGTGAGTGTGTGAGTGTGTGAGTGTGTGAGTGTGTGAGTGTGTGAGTGTGTGAGTGTGTGAGTGTGTGAGTGTGTGAGTGTGTGAGTGTGTGAGTGTGTGAGTGTGTGAGTGTGTGAGTGTGTGAGTGTGTGAGTGTGTGAGTGTGTGAGTGTGTGAGTGTGTGAGTGTGTGAGTGTGTGAGTGTGT
Organism: Oscheius myriophilus; assembly: GCA_964057215.1. Classification (NCBI taxonomy): domain Eukaryota; kingdom Metazoa; phylum Nematoda; class Chromadorea; order Rhabditida; family Rhabditidae; genus Oscheius; species Oscheius myriophilus. Next base: position 28,001,167 of record OZ059903.1, read on the forward strand.
GAGTGTGTGAGTGTGTGAGTGTGTGAGTGTGTGAGTGTGTGAGTGTGTGAGTGGGTGAGTGTGTGAGTGTGTGAGTGTGTGAGTATGTGAGTGTGTGAGTGTGTGAGTGTGTGAGTGTGTGAGTGTGTGAGTGTGTGAGTGTGTGTGTTATAGAAATAATTATAAGTCAATAAATTTATGAGACAGAGAGACAGAGAGACAGGTAGATCAACAATATTCCACAAATTTCTCAAGGAATTTGCTTTTTCATACAATTTGGACGAAAATACGAATTTCGGAAAACAACTACTTGCTTATCAAAGTCAGTTTCCTGTATTTCAATGCTTCTGAGAAATAGTAAATCTCTTTTCGTCGATTTGTTTTTTTTTTTTCAGTTTTGGTTTTTCTTGATGTAAGCCTTTGTTTGAACAGAGTTTCAAAAGCTAAGCATAACACCTGTTTTCACCCAAGCGGCCTGGGCCAATACAGATTCTACCGGAAATGTACAGCTGAACCAATTCTTCATTCAATGTTGGAACTCTATAAATGCTGCAAAAATTTCATAAGGTCAAAATTTCAAAAGGATTTTTTTCGGAGTGCTCCTGAAATAAGGGTTACTCCTAATCTTTTGGAGGATGTTCCTTATCTTCATCTCTGCTATCATTTCTCTTGCAGCAGCCCAAGAGTCTAAATATGTTCCCCCACCATTAGGTGGATTCGTACCCTCGTCCAACGATATTGTAAGTCTATTTCTTTCAAAATTATTAAAATAAAGTCTAAAATTTTGCATAAAAAACACTGAGACTTTTTCGAGCTTTGTTATAATTAAATGTTTCAGATGTTTGACACCGACACGATTCTTCTAGGTATGACTGGAGGATCTGAAGCATTTTGCAAAGCTCTTAAATCACCAAAAACCAAAACTTACACTTCCGAGGAAATTAGTAAGATCCAGAAAATCATAGAGGATCGACAATTTCGCAGAATACATGGTTTGTGTTTAAGGTCTAAATCATAAAAACTTTTTAAGGGCTTGTTAACGAAGAACTTGAAGAGGTCATAAAAAATTACGGAACTGATCTTCCTGTACCTGAAATGGGGTATAGTTTGGAAGGACACCAATACCTTGTTAAGGTCCCAATTTCTACAATGTTCAGTGAACTACAGATTTACGGTGAGTACTGCGAAATTTTAGTTAATTTTTATAGTCTTTGCCAATGTTACTTCTTCTTGGCAAATGTAACCCTGACGCAGTATTGCGAACGTATCCTAACACACAGGATTTTCGTACGCAAATTCGCGTCTGGTGAAATTTGCACAGAGCTAAAAGCGAAATTGTGCGAAGTAGCATTGGCGACGACTACAGAAAGCAAAAGGCAAAAGTCCTAGCAAATTCTAGTCCCTCCTCATGTTGAGCACAGCGTACTCCATTTTCGTCGTTACTGTTTTCTCAATTATGTTAACGGGATCAATTTTTGAATGTATTTTGTTGTTCTAAATTAATTTTGTTTAATTTGACTATTTTTTACTTCCTTTAAAGACATCGCCGCAACAACAGACAACTAGCGTCTTCATCCGGTTCTAGCCTTTTTTCCAAAGACTTGGGTTCGAAGCCTGCGCATTAATTAATAGTAAAATTGACAGGTTTACAACAAGATAATTTACCTTTGCAACGCGTACGGTTACTGTATCTATCTGTTATAGCCTAATAGAAGGAACTAGAATTGGCACAGACTACACACAAAAGAACTGAATTTATCTATAGACGTTTTGTAAAAAAAAAAACACTTAAAACAGACATGAATATTAAATCGAAATCTCTGACACAGTCGAAAAACTTTTACGAAAAAAAAAACCTTTTGCTAGCTTCTTGGCCAAAAGCTTTTTTTTAAATTTTTCGATAAATTTTTATTTTCAGATTTGTTTGACAGAGATATGAAGTACCTTCTTGGAGAAAACTATAACAAAACCTGTGACGCCGCCGAGTACAGGCCCAATCGTCAGGATCCTAAATTGATGGCCTTTCCCAACCTATCTTGCCACTCGGTAAACTTTTCTGTCTCTCTCTCTCTCTATTTTTTTTAATAATATTTTCTCCTACTCTTACTCCTACTGAGAATACTTGTTTCAGATGTGCCGATTCTGTTTTTCCGGCTCTGTGCCTATCTGTCTTCGTGAAAACCAAGATAACAAGTTTGTTTATTAAAAATTTATTAATGCCACGTTATTTTCAGTTTTAAAAAGACCTGTTTATGCACCTTTGACGCTACAAAGCCAGTGGAAAACCCTATTTTCACAATCACCGACTCAAGCTTGAAATCACTTGATCAAGAAAATGTTGAACCAAGATATAAATTAACAAAAGCGGTGTTGCGTCGCTACCGCTAATTATGTAACACTTAGGGGTGAAAGATGGCCTGTTTGTTTTGTTGTTCAAACTTGTTGACCTTTGTTTATGTCATTGTTTTCAATATTCTTGTTATTATTGTTATTATTGTACAAGACTTTTCCGCTTTTTTCAATAATAAAGCAGAAACTATGTAAAAATACATGTTGGTCTTCATGTCTTGAGATCTTAAACAAAAATAAATAGACAATAGCCAGGTAAAACAGAAGCTTAAAAATTGTCTTGAAATAACAGAAAACTAAAATATGTGCTATCGACTGTGTTTTTTTTTAACATTTTCCTGATTTCTCTGCTTCATAAAGAAGATAAACCAAAAAAAAAAAACCAAAATTCACATTGCAACATGTGAATTTTGGCACACAGTGACAACAGCCCTACAAAAAACCGTTTAAATAAAAGACTTTGACAAAAACATTCTTCTACGTTTTCAGCCTAATTGACGGCAAAAATTTTCTACTGGGGCAGGGATACGCGTGTTTTCAGGCTCAGTGAGTTTTTCAAGAAACCGGTGAATATAATACTTTGCAGTATCAAATGTTCTGAAATAACCTTTCAACACGAAAAATTCTAATGGAAAAACATCCAAACCTAGACGGCTAGGTGGATGCCTCAGAAATTTGAAAACCCCTAATTTTTGGAATTTATTCTGAAAAAATTCGCAATGACTTTTACTTGAAATGCCCGCTTTAACCAAATAACCACTTTTATCAGTTATGCTTTGAGTTATGGATTCCTTTTTTTTAAACCTAATTATCTGTACTTTGAATCGAGATAGGAAAAACTGGCTGCAACATCGAAAAATTGTGGCGTAGATAAGCACTCGCGAAACAAACGTGATGAGTATAAGCATTTTTTTCTTAGGCCAAAGGATGCTACAAAACGCATCTCAGTTCGCTTAAAGATTTAGACGATAACTAAAAATTTTTTATCAAGCAATAAAAACGGAATTCAAAGAGAATTTTTGAATGTATGGAATTTCGGAGATATTCGTAACGAACTCAATAGTGTATGTTCTGATAACACTCCTTCAAAAATTTATTTCCAGACAAATCTTCATTGAAGTTTCATCCTCTTGCACGTGACCTCATGAAGTCTTCTCTTTGTCGTCGACGTTCCTCCTCTCGTGCAGCTTGCGCTTCTTCTTCTTCTCTTTGTCGCCGTTGTCGTTCCAGTTCTCTTTCGTCTTCGCGTTGACGGGCGGCTTCTTCATTGTCTCGGGGCATTGCAGGGCAGTTGGGGCAGCTGAGCAACTGATAGGGCTTGAAAATCGTTCTGAGATGGCCCCTTTTCAAGCAAATGTTATCATTATCAGGGTGACACGTCAAGATTGGTGACACTGGCGCCACATTGCCGCTCAGTCAGCGACAATCTGGAGCCTCGTTGAAATTCTACGAAGGTAGAATCTATCGAAGGCGATCGCCTGACTTGGTACCTGGCGGAAAAAGAGATAAGAACGGTAAATAAGTGACAATAGGGAAAAAAATCGATGAGCCAACCCGAGAGAAATTTTACAAATTCTTGTCTAAAAGACGACATTTCCTTTGTAGGTTATTGAAATTTTTTACTATCGTGGTCCCGCCGCAAAAGAAGTTTTTTTCCTAAAAATTAAAATAAAAATGCATCATAAAACCATTCGATTATTGCTTAGATTTAAAAATTTGTTTCCATGAAAAAATCCTGGTTTTTTTTGTAAATTATAGAACAGTGAGATCGTGTTTTTCGTTTTAAATTAGCTGCATTTTTAAAACTATAATTTAGCTCAAAACACATATTTAACCAACAATGCATCTTCACTTGAAAAGTACAATGAAAATGTTTTAGCAGCTGTGAATTATCTGGATGTTGCATGAAAAACTAAAATCGAATCAACTTTCTGCAAAGCTACTCAGATTTGGCCCAATTTGTCAAACTTCTGTAACCACTTGTATAATGTGCATATTTGCACAGCACATTTAACATTCTTTTCGAAATTAATTAAACAAACGTGCTCCATTGCTAACACAGATTGAAATAGAGTCAACAGGAAATCCACAGCTGTTCAAATGTTTCAGGCAAACTACATGTGCTATAAAAGGGCCGAAAGATAGCAAATGTCACTTTACGGAGATTCTGTAAGCAGAAGCACTCCTAAACTTCGAGATGTTCTTCGTGTTCCTCGCGTGTTTGTGCCCTCTGGCGTTTGCTTCAACCGCTGAGAAGCCTCTAACATTGGATTCCAATTCTACAAAGGTTCGTAAATAGACTTTAATAAAATGTAAATTGCGCTTATTTAAAGCAACACAAACGGAAGTAAGTTATCAAGGGGTGTGGAATGTTGATCTGCAAAACGTGAAAATATGAATGCTCAAATTTGAATAGCTGAAAATGTTGTTGAGATTGGCAATTTTCCATAAACTTCTAGGCTACAGGAAACATTAGAACTAATGATTAAAACTTCTTCAAATTTATCTTATTGTGAAACAACTGAAGCCAAAACCTCTCTATGCGTTTTCGGCAGCCTTCGGCCGCATCAATTTTTGCGGCTTTCATACGCTCGATTTTGATGTCCGCTACTATTCATTTACGTGGCCCACTGGGTTTTTAAAATTTTGTTTTCTAGACTGTATTTGCATCTTTCAGAACTACCTTTCCGACCTCCTGAAGCTTGGTGACAACAGCCCATACTACTGCTATTATCTGGAGCAACCACTTACCAGAGACGATATTACGCACCACGCTTTCGGACGACCTACTATTTTGTTTGTGGCTTTGAACGGCATCAGAAATTACTGTTATTCAGGAAAGCCATCGATGAAATCAAGGAAATTCTGGGCTTTGAAACCGACCCAACAGTTGGAAGAATGGCAACTCGCCATGCTGGATTTAATGTATCGGAGGCGCTGTCTGACGTATTCGCAGCTGATCAGCTTTACGGTAATTTTTTTTTTCAAGACCCAATTTTTAAAGAGGGTGTTAGGCGCGAATAACCACATTGGCTGAATACAGAGAAAACAATTCGCTGGAATTGAGAATATATAGGACTACGGGTAGCAAATTTATCGTTTTTGAGAAAAAAACGCTTAAAATGCGCCAAAAACGGCCGATTCTCCAAGTACGTCCTGCGTGCCCGTCTTTTACAGAGCATGCACGTCTATAGTTTGTCAATAGCACCTCTATAGTTCGTGCCAAAACTTCTTCGGGACTACGTGTCAATGTTTTTGATGTTTTTCCCAGAGTAGCACGCAATATAGGTTACTCACACCGTGTACGCTGCCAAATCTGCCAAAGTTGATTTGCGCGTATAATGTGGGAAATTTGATTCAAATTGGATGAAAATGCTCAAAAAATTAGGAGGATGCAAGACAATTTAGCATTGACGAATTTTATACCATACCTGATCGGAAATGACATGAAAAGCCTTTCTTCTCGTATTTCTTAGAAAAAGATTTCTTGTAACTTCGAAACATCTTTTTAGCGTGCCATACCTCTTGAATTCGCTTTGGTAATAGAGTTGTGTATCACGTTGCCCTATAGGCACAACATTAAAAGATAGGCACATGTTTTTTGCTAATTATATCTGTGTTCACTTTATTGTTTCAAATTCTTTTTGGTTGAAAACGTGTAAAATTGCAACGTTGCCTTGATTACCTTCTATTGGAAGCAGACTATATCTATTTGCGAGACCACAATGAACACGCAAACAATATTCGCAAATTCTGAACCTGCAATAGATCTATGGAACTCCTAGCAGAAAAACGGGCTCTGAAAGACATTCAGATAATACGAAGTTAAGAATGTTTGGTTTGAAAATTTCAAAGTGATTTAAACAGGATGAAATATTCACTCGTTGTTCAAAACTTCTTACGTAATTTTTCGTTTTTTTTGTTTTGTTTTTAAGGACATTTTGCTGATCCCCTCATTGAAAACTTACATTGTAATTTTAACATTTCAAATTTTCAGCCCTCTCGGAAGAAAACTGGAAGCAGATTCTTCAGGAGCACTACGAGCTCAAGTGTGACGCAACTGAATTCAGGCCCACACGCGAAGATCCCCGACTTAGGTTGCTGCCCCATATGTCTTGCAACACTGTGAGTTTTACTTCTATGTCTCTCTCTCTCTCTCTTTGCCTATTTCTATCTCTTTCTCTATCTCTCTCCATCTCTCAATAGCTCCGTCCACCCGGGGTCCTTCTTTGTTCTTATCAATGTTTCAAATTATTTAATAAATAAAGAATTACATTACTTATTCCAGATGTGTCGTTACTGTTACCCCAACTCTCTCCCCATCTGCCTCACTCGTGGAATTGAAAAGTAATTTTCACAGAATAATAAACACAAACATTTTTCAGTGATAAGCAGACCTGCTTCTGTTCGTACGATGCAGTTTCTCCCGTTGACAACCATGTTTTCCAAATCACGAACTGAATCCTTGGATTGTTACAATTTATATGTGAATATATGTTCATTTCGAATAAACTTTACAACTTGAATAAATTTTCTATTTTAACTAATGTATAGGTTTCCGACTAGAATAATCATGTTTCAATCATGGCGTATTAGAACACATGAGTTTATAAATCCAATTTTGGTTGCGCCGGTATGAACGAAAATAATACCATTTGAAACATATACAAAATTCATATAAAAAGTCTTGTTTCTTGTTTCATTGGGCCATCAAACAAACAATTAGGCAAGTTGTGAAATATAACAGAAATTTCTTAAAACGTGAGAACAATATTTTTGAAAACACGCACATTTCTTGAAAAAATTAAAATGTGATTCAAACTTAAAAATTAATCCTTCAAACCATATTCTAGGATTTAGTTTCATGCTCGATTTTGTAAATTTCACATTTTTCGTTTCACTAAAGACTTTTCAACTATTTGACTTTTTAATGTACAATGTTTCACCGGAACAACACACATTCCGACAATTACTTCATGATTGAAAAAAAATGAAACATTAGATTGGCGAAAATTAGAAAAAAAATTTGGCGTGCGAGCAAATTTGTCTGAACTTCATCTTTGACGAAACAAATTTCTTTAATTAAAAGACATTTGTGTGAACTAGTTTCATTAACAGTTTAGTTACATAAAGCAATGTTGGTTAGTGCCTTATTTTCCGAGCGTGTGCAAACTTTAACTTTCGTTTTGTTAGAGTAGATCACTGTTAACAAGTGATTTTAAAAAAAATTTTAATAAACAAAATGTGAAATGAAAAAAGTGGGAATTATTCAAAAAATCTTGATACGTTAGTATCGCACTTTTCTCCTAAACAATTCATCCGGAGTTTACCAATGAATTTTCGTGAATCAAACAGAAATAACAAAACCAGTAAAACTAATCACAACAAGGATTTCACAAATGTCAACTTTATTGTCGATAATTTTGTATATTTTGTATCTTGTATATTTAAAGTTGCTTATTTAGAACATGTCGAACAGTTAGGGAAAAAAATCAATTGTTAAAAAAAACGCATACAAATAAATCTATACAATACCAGTAAATTTATTTAATTAACATTTATTTGTTTATAAAACTTTTCAATTCCAGTGCCTTCCAAATTGATCAAACTAACTTTTCACTATTTCGTTCTTCGTAAAAGCGTCTGCAACGGAATCTGTTTCTACCCGTCTCCATCGAAATATTTTGCTTCTCCACTGCTTGAATGCAAAAACGTCGATGAAATTTATTATTAAAGGAAACCTGAAAAAAGGTAAAACTTGAAAATTTATCGGTTTTACCCGGAAAATGCAATTTCAAGAAACATGTTTGATAATGGTCGGGCAATAGGCGTTGTCAGAAGCATGACAATAGTTAAACCAATGCTTCCAAGAGTGATCATGATGATTAGAGTGGCTATTTTGAAGCGAATTAGCTGAAAAGGCTATTATTTTAAAGTTGAAACAAAAAAAACCGTTTTACATCGCATTTGAAAAAGTAAACAAAGCCAGGTTTTCTTGTAAATTAAATTTTAACATCATACAAGACACATTTGTCAAAGAAAATACACAAACATCACGCCGAAAATCACACCGAAAAACATTCTGCGCCCGAGTATAACGATAGTTTTGTTTAATTTATGTGGTGGCGATTCGATTTATGTATAAAAATTTAAAAAACTGAAAAATAATAAAATAAAAAAAAACAGCGATTAAGATGCGTTTTCTCATATGTTCCAGCAATCTGAACACCGTTCGGACAGGCTTAAAAAATTTCCTCTGATTGAGTTTATATGTTTACTAGAAACTAATAGTGATGCGAAAAGTCAAAAAATTACATCAGATTGACACTGTTGCTTTTCACAGTTTACACATTTACTTAAAGTTTTTAATCTCGCTTCAAATCAACGTATATAAAATAAGGAGTGGAAAATATCTAATATATCACAAAGACGAAAATCTCACAAACTTCGGTGTCTACTTTTCAACTAAGACAAAGCGCGAAATGTACCAAAATGTGTCAAAAATGATGGTTTTATGATTATCGCGCTTATGTGTATCAAAGTCCGAAAATTCTTGTTAGCGCATCGGATTCTACAAAACATTCTGCGCAATGAAATGTTGGAAAGTAATAATATCGAATGACAATGCATTCAAAACTCGAAAAAGCGCGAAAACGGCTTTTTTGAAGTCATTTGCCCAAAAAGCGACTGACAGAAACAGCGCAGGCTCATCTTTGTCAGACGCCTTCTCGGTAATGGCGGCAAAAAAGCGGTTTTCGCGCATTCAACGCGAGCTTTGAATACATTGGCATTAGCTCTTTCCCAATTTCTGTATTTCGTCTTGCATAGAATTTCTGTAGAATCCGACGCTTTAATGCCAATTTCCGGATTTTTGCACACAAAAGCGTGATAATCCCAAAACCAACATTTTTGGCAAATTTTGGAACTTTTCGCATTGTTTCTTACTTGAAAAGTAGACGCCGACAATTGCGGTGTTTTTGTCTGTCATCAGCAAACTATTTAATTTTGAATAATACCGCTTTCAGCCAAATATCTTGATTGTAAAATTGATGTGTCATTGTTTTGCTGTGAAATAGAAAAGTGTCAATGAATTGTGATTTTTAGACAATTTCGGGTCGCAAGTAGCCTAGAGTAAACGTATAAGCTCAATCAGAAAAAAATTTTCTGATTGAAAGCTCAGTGCTCTCAAACAGCTTGTCAAACATTTAAGACAAACATTTTTTTTATTTCCTTCGAAATGGCGAAATTCTGAGTAAGCAAATTTTATGTGACAAAAACTTATTTTATGAAATGGCTAATTTCGGAAAATTGTCTTGTGAAAATTTCACATCATTGTTTCAAGTTTCAAAAATGTAATTATAAAAATGTAAAAACAGCGCGTGAAAATTCATTTGCTTCTCTAAACTTTTTTCTCAAAAAAAAATGGAATGAGTTTTTACTGCAACCGAACACATTGAAATGAGAAGTTCAGGGAAAACATTTAAACGATCCAGTTATTAAAAAAAACAAAAAAAAACAATTTGCTGTTAAAGAACAAAATTTGAAAATTAAGATGAAAAAAATTATAGGTGTGGTTTTTTGTTCGAAATAGCGGCATTTATTTTAACATTATTTTAACGGCAAATTTTGGGTGAAAATATGGTTTCGCTGAAATGATAACTTTTTGAAAATTGTCTCTCAAATCACTGTTCCAAATTCAGAAATGTAATTGATTGGTGAGTTATTTGTGTATCATTTTTCACTTAAAATAATTGTTTTTTTTTTGTTTTAAACTTTTTGTATCCAATAAAACATATTATTTTGTATTATTTATTGTCCAACCATCCTTAATAATAACAAAGTGTGAAAATTCATTTGCTAATGTGAATATTTTTCCAAGTTTTTTTTGTTAGTGTTAAAAAACATAACTTACGTTAATAACTCTCCAATTCTCCTGCAACTGAAACTTTTTGCTCAAAGTATAACTATTATTCTTGATCTCCGCTTCGAATTTCTTGTTCAAGTGATAAACTCTCAAAAATTCCTGGAAACCAAAAAAATCATTAAAAAAAACGTTAAACTTACAACCAAAGCCCCAATTTGAATAAAAGCACAAATACCAGCAATAACAAAAGTAGAGAGAAATTCACAGTGCACCAAAATACAAATAACAAATGATATGATAAAAACCGATGAACAAATGAGAAAAGTTATATGGTTCCTATTTTTCTTTTCATAATCGTAAATGTAATATGATGCAAAAAGTCGCTCAGCCAGAATGGCTGGAATTGCGAGTGAAATTGCTAAAAGGTACCACCCACGAAGAAAACCAGCCAAGATTAGTGGGAGGTCTTGGTCGAAATTACCTAAAAATAAATGTAAGTGAAATGGCTACAAAATTGAAAAATCATTTTTCTGTAAGTTTTGAATGTTTCAGATAGGCTACAAGAGAGCAACGTATTTTTTCAAAGATAATTCCTTAGGATTTTCCGTTTCGAATAATATCTGAGACACGTTTGTTTTTCTATTAAAAACGCAAGTACAATGTTTAAATAAATGTAAATTTGCAAACCTAAATTGTTTAAAGAAAAAAAATTTTTTTTTGATAAAATATACCTATTTCATAAACCTATTTCCGTCATTATTGGAAATGGTTTTAAACAGTTACATAAAAAAAACTAGCCTACTAAAGGGGTGTGGCGAATTTTTAGCCGAAGTATATAGGATTTGCAAAAAAGAATAGTTTCTCAATGGACTAAAACTAAATTTTTTCCCAATTTGGCTTGACTTCAAAATGAAAAAAAATTGGTACTCGCCTGAGTTACAAAACTCTTTGCCATGAAAATTAAATCCCAGTTAACACAAAAAAGTTTTAAAAAAATTGTACTTTACAATCAATTTTCGGATATTAAAGCTTATGATTGTCTGCCGGATTTTAACTTTTTACACCCTTAAACTCAAGATTTTCAAGTTTCAAGGTGTAAAAACGGTTTCGAATTTGTTGTTTTGTGCTGAATAAGGTTTGCGAATATAGAAAAAAGCCAATTTACATAATTTACATAATAAAGTCACTGTTTAAAACTGTTTTCCTTAACCAATTGTTTTGTGAAGTGTCATTACGACGAAGGCTATAGCCTTCGCCAGTTTTACTTCTTGGCCGATTAGCAAATGTAACCCTGACGCAGTATTGCGTACGAATCCTAAAACACGGGATTTTCGTACGCAAATTCGCGTCTGATGTCATTTGGCACAGGGCTAAGAGCGAAATTGGGCGAAGTAGCATTGGCGAAGACTATATGATTATTGAGTTTTTGTTGCGAAACTTAAACAATTACAACACTTTGCATGTTCTTAATTATGTTTGCTTGAACTTAGAACGTTTCCTTTTTTACAGTAAAAAAATCTGAAAACCCACCGGTGAAACTCAAAACATTTCTCTCGCTGAGTAGAAGAACAACCCTTCCAAGGGAGTAAGGAATATACAAAGCCGCAAAAAACATGAAAATCCTTCCCAGATTTATGTGAACTACTTTGCAAGAAATAGTCAAAAACATTACGAGAAAAGAAGAACAATTAGTGATAATTATGAGCAGTAGCTCCAAAATATGGAGAACGTTGACATAAGTCCAATATGTTGTTCCCTGGAGAGTTGAAGTGTTCGAGTGGAGAATTATTCGAATTACGTTGTTCGGGTACTCATGGCGATTCATTTCCTAAATTTTAAAAAGTGGACATTTTCGTCGCAGGAGTGAAAAATTTCCAAAATAGCAGTTAATGGACAAATGTGAAACATTAAAATGCTAGAAAAAATGGGCTTTTTTGATTTGGTCATAAAAACAACATAAGTCGAACAGTCCAAAAATATACAATAAAAATTGCTATCTAATTTTAATAAAAATTTCCAATCAGAGTTTGAAAATATTCATATCATACGTCAGGGACAAATTGTGGGCGCGTTTCTTGGAAAAGTGTCCGTTATCTTCTGTTTTTCTCTTGATATCTTTTCTAAATTGCCGCTTGTCCAGACAAATGTCTACTTTTTTGTCAAAGTGATATTTGCTTATAGTCTTTGCCAATTTTACTTCTTGGCCGATTCGCAAATGTAACCCTGACGCATTATTGCGTACGTATCCTGAAACACAGGATTTTCGTACGCAAATTTGCGTCTGGTGTCATTTGCACAGAGCTAAAAACGAAAATGGGCGAAGTAGCATTTTCGACGACTATAACAGAAAGGATATAAAAATCCAATAAACAAAACTAAAAAAAAGAACTATAAAACGAGGTGAATCTCGTGATTTTTTTACGACAAATTTTGTCCAAATTAACTAAGAAATGTTGAAAAAGAACTTTGAAATTGTTGAAAACGAAGCGTGTGCTGACGCTGATTTTAAGAACTTGTACGGCCTAATGCATGCACAGAGTTTAATCGCAGCAGCTGATTTTTAAATACATCCGTAAGCAAGTCTTTCAGACTTCGAAGAAACTGCCAATTTCCCTGAATGCATGAAAAGTCGTCCTGAAAGTTCTAAAATTGTACTTCACCTTCTAAGATTTGACAAAATTGGTTGTGTGTTTGTTTCAACACAAGCGGAATAGCAAAATGTGAAAAAGTATAGTGTAAATCGCTAAAAAGCCAAAAAATCAGTTTGCAATCGGGAAATTTGAAAACAAATTTGAAAGCTTCGCGCTGGGTATAATTTCCAATCAAAAGCAACTGCATCAAATATCCACTCATATTTAACCATTGGCGATTTGAAACACTGAACTGAATAGAAAAGAATGTGCGAAATAGTACTGCAAAAGAAGAGTGCGCAGACAATCTATTAATCGTTGTGAGACCAAATGTACCTAGTCCTTCAGGAAAATCCATTTTCCCCTGTCTCATTTTAGGAAACGCACTATACACTAATCATAAATGCTACGATCATATTTCTCGGGGTTTAAAACAAGGTATAGAAGCATACTAATTTGTTGAAAGGGTAAATGCAAAGTAAATGAGAACACAACGCACGCAGACCGCAAGCTACCTTGCAAGAAGGAAAATTCCACCTTTGAATTATAGGGAATTAGAGGCATTTTGCTGGGGACGAGTGACATTTAACTGCGATTAAAAGTGGTCTTTTCATGTTTCGGAAAAATAAAATTAGGAAAAACTTGTTCTTAGTTTTTTCTCGGTTTAGACGTATAACCAGAAATATAATTAACGTAATTTAGACACTATTATGCTTGAGATTGTGATCTACAAACAATTTTGAGCAAAATATAACGTTAAAATTTAAAAATATTGAAGGCCAATGAATTCAAAATTCGCATTGAACGCGCGAAAACGGCGTTTTCAGGCACTGAGCCCGAGCTGTTTTTGTCAGTCGCTTTTTGGGCAAATGACATAAAAAAACGCGGTTTTCGGGCTTTTAGTGCGAGTTTTTAATGCATTGGCATTCGATTATTTTAATTTCCAACATTTGATTTTGCGCAGAATTTTTTGTAAAATTCGATCACGCATTTTTTTAGTTGAAATGTAGACACCGACTATTGCGATATTTTTGTCTGTCACCAGCAAACTATTTGCTTTCGAATAATATCGCTGTCTCTCTGATAGCTTGATTTTGAAGCGAGATAACAAATTTCAAGTTACTGTGCCATTATTTCGCTGTGAAACACAAAAGTGTCAATGTAATGTAATTTTTAGACTTTTTGGGTGGCACCTAGCCCACTGTCAACTCTTAAGACGCGATTTCTCATAAACTCGAGTTCAATTGCGACATTCAAAAAAAGTTTCTTCGATTCAGCTGAAAACGTGAAAATGGAGTTATTAGGACCTAAATAGAACAAAAATAATCATATTGGGCCCCATGTGTACCGTTACCCAAAACCCACTTACCCATTACCCTAAATTCACAACTTTGTTCAACATCAACCAAACCCTACGAAAGTAGTATTTTTCTGCCATTTTTATGTTTTTCTACACACATACCCACCTATAGCAACTTGGAAACTAAAAGGGATTCAGCGAGACTATGCCTATCTGATTTTCCATGGTTTTTTACCCACAATAAGTTTTAACATCGGAAATCGTCGATCTACTTTTTGAGAAAACAATTTAATTGCAAACATAACCGGTGGCGGCGGGCACGCCACCGAGATCACGGGCACCCATTAGAACGGCATTTTATTGAATTTTTGATAGAAGAACCTTTTCAAACTATATTTGTGTTAGTTTTATAGCATTTATCACAAATTTTGTTCAGTGTATGCTTCAGGAACATCAAATTTCGTTGATGAGAGGCAGTTTCTCTAACAGCGTTAGACATTCGACATATGTAAAAAGCAAAGATCACCGATTTCGCCCAAACTTGGTCAAAAGCATGTAAATGACCCAAAAACACATTTCTGAGACTTTTTGGGCTTATTTGATGTTTTTTGCCGGATTACGGTATCTCAGCATCTGGGCTCAACTCTCAACTCAACTCAAAATTATCCAAATTTCAAATGCGGATCAGATTTCTACTTCTCGTGTTTTTGGAAATACATCAACGAAAATAGCTACTGTTTGCTTTTTTTGCGTCTTATGATTGTTTGTAGCAACATTGTCCTAAATTGAGGGAATCAGTAATTTGTCTAACAAATGTACTTATCAACGATGAACTGCTTCCGATATTGGTAGTTCGTCTTTTCAAAAAATTGATTTTTTTAGGAATACGTTTAAAATATTTTCCAAAAACACGAGAAGTAGAAATCTGATCCGCATTTGAAATTTGGATAATTTTGAGTTGAGATGAAAATTGAGCCCAGATGCTAGCATACCGTAATTCGGCAAAAATGTCGAATAAGCCCAAAAAGTCTCAGAAATGTGTTTTTGGGTCATTTACATGCTTTTGACCAAGGTTGGGCGAAATCGGTGGTCTTTGCTTTTTACATATGTCGAATGTCTAACGCTGTTAGAGAAACTGCCTCTCATCAACGAAATTTGATGTTCCTGAAGCATACACTGAACAAAATTTGTGATAAATGCTATAAAACTAACACAAATATAGTTTGAAAAGGTTCTTCTATCAAAAATTCAATAAAATGCCGTTCTAATGGGTGCCCGTGATCTCGGTGGCGTGCCCGCCGCCACCGGTTATGTTTGCAATTAAATTGTTTTCTCAAAAAGTAGATCGACGATTTCCGATGTTAAAACTTATTGTGGGTAAAAAACCATGGAAAATCAGATAGGCATAGTCTCGCTGAATCCCTTTTAGTTTCCAAGTTGCTATAGGTGGGTATGTGTGTAGAAAAACATAAAAATGGGTACAACTTTTTTCCGAACCAGGAAATCGTAGTTGGTATGTGTTACAAAAATGTTTGTTTTAACGTAAGGATTTAGAAAAATACTAATTTCATAGGGTTTGGATGATGTTGAAAGTATTTATGGATTTAGGGTAATGGGTAAGTGGGTTTTGGGTAACGGTATACATGGGGCCCAAAATGATTATCTTTGGTCCATTTAGGTCTTAATAACTCTAATTTCAAGTTTTCAGCTGAATCGAAGAAACTTTTTTTGAATGTCGCAAAGCGTTCGAATTATGTCGATTTTCTCAGAAATCGCGTCTTAAGCTCAATCAGAAGAAATTTTTATTTTATTGTGTGCGAAGGGTGCTCAGCCCGCCCAAATATGTGAGAAAACGTGCCTTAAAAATTAGGCAAGAAATCAAGTTTAACAATAAATACATTTATTTATTAGACGTAACATTACACAAAATTAAACGCATTTGCAAAAAAAGATGGCTTCTTTAACCGCGGCTGGGACCAGGGGTGGTTTGCACAGTTGCTCCAGACAAATACGTTACTTGGCAAGCAAGAAGAGGAGTACGAAGTAGAGTCTTGATGGAGCAATAAGTGAGAAGCCCTTTGAACACAGGCAAAACCGGCACGAGATAAGTTTTTAGCTGAAAAATAGTATTTTAACTACAAAAAACCTACAAAGATTTCCAATTCCAGCATTTGTTCATCATCTGTCTCGAAAAATAGATCTGACAAGGGAAGAACTACCGCGATTAGAAGGAAAAATAACAAAATTATTGCCTTTATGACGTTTTTAAAAATTTGTATGTTCCTTGAATTACCTGTGAAACCAGCGAAAAGGTAATTCTTCCATAAGCGCGCGATAGTTGGAGACCCAATTGTGATTTATCTATACATAAAACACAAATAATGACTATAAAACAAGCTCCCAAAATTGATGCCAAAAATCCAAGCACAAAAAGCAACTTTTGCATTGCAAGGATTTTCAAAATCAGCCAGTACCATGTATTTATAGTAACACCCTGAATATGTCTTCGAGAAATGAATAAAAAGAGAATATCCAACTGAATCCAAAATACAGCGGGAAGTATAATTAATGCGAAAAGCAGTCGATCAAACCATTTTTGTCTGAAAATTGTGGTGAGTGGAGTGTGTGTGAGTGTGTGAGTGTGTGAGTGTGTGAGTGTGTGAGTGTGTGAGTGTGTGAGTGTGTGAGTGTGTGAGTGTGTGAGTGTGTGAGTGTGTGAGTGTGTGAGTGTGTGAGTGTGTGAGTGTGTGAGTGTGTGAGTGTGTGAGTGTGTGAGTGTGTGAGTGTGTGAGTGTGTGAGTGTGTGAGTGTGTGAGTGTGTGAGTGTGTGAGTGTGTGAGTGTGTGAGTGTGTGAGTGTGTGAGTGTGTGAGTGTGTGAGTGTGTGAGTGTGTGAGTGTGTGAGTGTGTGAGTGTGTGAGTGTGTGAGTGTGTGAGTGTGTGAGTGTGTGAGTGTGTGAGTGTGTGAGTGTGTGAGTGTGTGAGTGTGTGAGTGTGTGAGTGTGTGAGTGTGTGAGTGTGTGAGTGTGTGAGTGTGTGAGTGTGTGAGTGTGTGAGTGTGTGAGTGTGTGAGTGTGTGAGTGTGTGAGTGTGTGAGTGTGTGAGTGTGTGAGTGTGTGAGTCTGGGAGTGTATTTTTTCACCAACCCTTTAACAATGCTTTTCCAATAAACTGACAAGGCAGAAACTGCAGCGATGTGTAATACAAAACTAATTTGATTGAAAATTCTAATCAACGCAATTTTAAAATAGTTCCGATAATCAAATACGAAAACCTTAAACACTGAATCACAAAAAAAAAGAATTATCCCCACCGAGAAAGCACTAATTGTGGATAAAGCACTAAATCCAATATAAACACAGTCTATCAAACTTTGAATAATGAGAAATACATGAAACTTCTTGATCTTCACTATTTTTGTAGTTAGTCGATAAATAATAAGAAAGTGGAGAGGTAAACCAGCAAAAACCGCGGTAAACAAAGGGCAGTTTTCCACATTTTGTGCGAGAAAGGCGAAACATTGTTCAATGAAACTAACAATTTTCGACATTAGTTCAAGTCTTGTGTGCCTTTCGTCAACACAAACAGAATTGCAATTACAAGTGCTGAAAAATTAGTGTCACTTGGATGCTTCAGAAAATTAAAGTCACGTGGATGAATTTTCTGAATCACTTTATATTTACATAACCAGCATGATTTGCGTGCACCCTATTAAGTTACGCCAGAAAGTTATCCATGCGAAATAATTGCATGAAAAGGTGAAGTTTGTCAATTGGGAATCGTGAAATAGCGTAAACAAATCCAGCTGCAAAAATATTTAAAAAAGAAAAGAGAAAGTATAAAATAAATTGGGTTTGAAAATCTGTTTCTTCGAATTTTGTGACCTTCAAACACCTTTGAAAAGGTGAAATGTTACTGCCACATTTTCTAAGAATAAAATTTTATTAGTCGTGCAGAAGTTCTTTTGAAGTATCTAGAAACGACTTTGTTGTTTATTATGAACAAAAATTTTCATGAGTTGGTTTGGAGAAAAGTGCAGAAATGGCGAAAAAGCCGCTTTTACAAAAGCAATAAAGAAAAATAATGGAGCCGTTTTGTTTGAAGTTTGTGAAAACAAGTTTTAAAAATATGTATCAATTGCGTAACGAAATATTGTTCAATTGAAGCTTTATTTGGAATAGTATTTTTTCAAATCTTTTTTTAAGAAAATTTCTGATTGTTCGGGCGATCTGATCACCCTACGGACAGAATAAAAAAACCCTTTCTTCTGATTGAGTTTATATGTTTACAGTGGGCTACTTGAAGACCCACAAAGTCGAAAAATTACGTTACATTGATCTTCTTGTTTCACAGAGAAAACAATGGCACTTTACCTTGAAATGTTATATCTCGCTTCAACATCAAGCTATCACATTGACAGTGGGCTTTTTCGAAAGAAAATAGTTTGTTGATGACAGACAAAGTCGTCTAGAAAAACTCGTTAGTGCATCGGGTTCTACAGAAACTTCTGCGTAAAAAAGGAAATGTTGAAAGTAAAAAAATAACGATTGCCAATAAATTCAAAACTCGCACTGAAAGCTACGAAAACGGCGTTTTTTGAAGTCATCAGCCCAAAAAGCGAATTACAAAAACAGCGCGGGCTCGGCTTTGTCAGACGCTTCGTCGGTACCGGCGCCCGAAATCGCTGTTTTCGCGCTTTCAGCGCGCGCAACGCATGACATTCTTTTTTTAAACTTTTAACATTTCAGTTTGAGCAGAATTTTTGGATGCTTTAGAAAATTTAAGTCACGTGGATGAATCTTCTGAATAACTTTATTTGTGGATTAACATTATGATTAGCGTGCACTCTATTAAGTTACGCAAGAAAGTTAACCCATGCGAAGTAATTGCATGAAAAGGTGAATTTTACAATTGGAAATCGTGAAACATCGTAAACAACCCAGCTGCAAAAAAATTGAAAAAAAAGGAAAGTAGAAAGTTGAAAAAATGAAAATCAGTTTGTTCTAATTTTGTGACGTTCAAACATCTTTGAACAAAGATTTTCACGAGATGCTTTGTCTCGGCTGTGGCTGTGGAAACCTTTCTCAAAAGTACCCGTTAACACAGAATGAATAGAATTAGGAAAATTTTCGAAGGATTTTTAAAATCCTTTCCCAACACGAAAAAAGTTAACCTCCGAAAGTGTTTTTACGTAACGCATGGATTGTCGATTTTTTTGTCACTGCTAGTTTTTCATTAATTGCACATTTATAAGCATTGTGTGGCTTGTTTCTTATAGAAACGTTGACAATAAATAAAAAAAAGGCACTCAAATGCTGTAATCTGATGAATTGTTAATAAAGGAATGTAAAAAAGAAAACGTAGAAAACGTGAAAAAATACCCTTTTAGAAAATCAATGACATAAAGAAAAAAATTATTTTGTTTGAAGATGGTGAAACAATTTTTAAACAATTATTAATTTGCGCGCCCAAAAAGGTATTTATTAATACCTTAATTTGGACCAGTACTTTTTCCAATCATGTTTTCGTAAAACTAACGTTTTAGGTTTTCTAATGTCTGATTTCTTACCTGCTCCGTGAGACCTAAAATATGGCCAAATACATTTCTAGCTAGATCCCAAGAGACACGTCAATCTTTTCCTCGTCTTTTAGTTCTGATCGTTCTGATAGATGGTTGCTTGTTTTTGTTCTGATAGATGGTTGCTTGTTTTCGCCGTTTTTGGCGGTTTTAACCCTTGATTCCCAGAAGAAAAATAAAAAGTTTTTTCTTCATTATGTTTTATAAAATACAGTTTTTATGGCGTAAAAACAAGGTTGAAATTGAATCAACTAATTCATTTGGTAGTTGTTTTTAAGAAAATTATACATTTATTTTCAAAATTAATGCATCAGTCGAACGTTATTAATCGCCGATTTATAAAGGTTCAGCTGACCCCATCAATAATCCGTTCTTGTAGTAATTCCAATATTTTAGGACAACTTTTTTACCCTTTGAAAGTAAAAAGTTTTTAAAAAAGGTTTTTATTGTAAATATACTGTTTACTTTTACTTTTTATTATATTTTTGTTAGTACTTTGCAAACCGTTCAGAAATTTTGCAGCCAAAACCCCCAGCTTTTGTGAGTTATTGTTTTTGGGCACGACACGATTTCCGAAAACATCTGCTACAAATCACTTGGCAGGTGATTTCTAAAAATATATGTCTATCTTAGAGCTGTCAACAATTTTTGTAGCTTCCGACTACTGATACCTACCGTATCACTGTTTCCTCTGTGAAACAAACTGTGTTCCTTGAAAACAGCCTAAAAATAGCCTTCGTTTTTAGATTATTTGCATGTTTCATTTTAAGCATTTTATAAACGTTAATATACATTCTAATTCTCAATTTCACCTTTTCGTTCACATTTCTGAACCGGGTATGAATCTTCCTTTGATGTTTGATCGGCTTTAAAAGTATGTCCCCTGTGTTTACAATGAAACATGTTGTTTTCTCATTCTGGTGTCGAAACGGATGGTAATGTGACTTCTCAAAATGGAGGGAATGTTTCCCCAGACATCGGAAACATCCTTGTTTAGATCAACAACCTCTGTTTGAAACTTTGCCTTGTTACAAGAGGACAAATACAGACACACTCACACACTCACACACTCACACACTCACACACTCACACACTCACACACTCACACACTCACACACTCACACACTCACACACTCACACACTCGCATTTTCTTTGTCTGCATTCTGTGTTCTAGCAACTGAAATATAATTTTAAGGATAAAAGAGATCAAAAAGCAAAATTGGGAGAACATCTTTAAAATTAATTTAATAAATAGGAAAGTATAAAATTTTCACCAACTTTTCAAAAACTACACAAACTTTTAAGTTTGGGTCAGATAAGATTATTTAAATAACGTTAACTGACCCGAATCGCATTCTGCTGATCAATAGCCAAATAAATGTCCTTTGACCCAGTTTCTAGTAATTGCGATCTGCGCGGACATCGCTTTCCACCCTGCCAAACATCGTTTTATCTGTTTTTAGAGTCACCTCTCCTTCTCTGCTGTTGTATGTATTTATTTTTTGCAGAAACGTTTTACGAATTCAAGAAGTTGATCCGAATTTAAACGAGGAATTCAGTACAGTTCAAACAATCGTGGATCCACAGGAATCTGGTGTGTGCATGTTTACTTTATTTCATGTTTTTTTTAAAAAATGTTAATTTTTCTTGTTTATCTTAATGACGACTCTTTCACTTTCACAAAACGCTCCTAAGGATAATTTCTCTGTCATTAGCTTTAGGGTAAATCACATGCGTTTTTCCAACCTTAACTTTTTCAAATGTATCTTTACCAATTCTTGTATTCTTATGAAACCACTCCTGCTGCAGCATCAGCTGCGGTTTGCACGACTATCACACTATGACAGCTATCACCTCAATCAAAGATGTCACACAGCTCACGCGTACTCAAATGCATTTTCTTTACACATTTCACTGCAGCTCTTAGAGCATTTTGAAACATTTTTCGAGACTTTCCTATATCCAAAAAAAACATTTTTCGAGGCTTTCCTATATTTTTTTTTAAATAAAGAAGCCAAAAAGAAGATAACCATTATGCATATTATACTATCTAAAAATAGAAATGAAAGAGAAACTGTATTGCATTTTTTGCCCGAAACATTTTGCATTTTTAAAAAAAAAGTTTTCATTAAGATATTTCCATTTTTTTAAGTGAACCATTTCTCAATTGTGGGCAGCTCACAAAGTAGACTTGTAGGGATTTTTAAAGCAGTAAATCAAACTACTAACTTATTTCTCGCTGTTAGGTTTTAAGATTAAAGGGTGGATCTTTGTTTCCCTTTTCTGAAACCTAACTTCATTTTTTTGTTTACCATTGCACATCGTGTTTCTTATTCTTCTTCCGTTCCATCGTCATATCGAAATGTTTTATTTGAAAGAATCAAATGCCCCCCAGACGCCACCAAACTCTTTTCAGACCTCAAAAACCTTTCCAAAATTGGTTTTATTCAAACAAAAAAAAAAGAACAATAAAAAGTTAGCTGCTCAATTCGCGATAAATGAAGTTGAATTCAGTATGAAATTGAACGCTAAGTGAATTCAGTAAAAATTATTAGAATTGTATGGTAAATCCTTTTTGCAAAATAAAAGTTTCACACAAAAGTATATAAAAAACGTTTTACAGGGTTTCACATCTTTACCCAAGTTTTATAGGCGTACGAAATAATAAAACGCCGGCGCAGGTGGCAGCATGCGTTTAAAAAAGTTCAGTTTGAACGCTCTTGTCCTGAATTCTTGCACTTTTGAAAAAGTTGTGAAAAATAATATAAATATTTACCAACTTTTTTTATTTTTTTTTTTTTACAAATTCCGCTTTTTTTGTTTATCTTTTTTTCATGTGAGGCCAAATGCCTACTAGATAAATTGCTTGTCGTATACTGCAGTATGGATACTAACCAGTGGTTTCTCAAAACTAAAAAATCTTTTATTGTTTTTATTATTGTTGCTGCGTTGAAACATTTCGGCGGAAATTGAAATTCAGCTATCTTAAATCATGACGTTAAGGCGTCGTCTCTGTAATATTCGAGCAGAGGCTGTATATGCACTGTCTTAGAAATTCAAAGTGCTTCGATTGAGCTGAAATTTTGTGTACAACCTTCCGATAGCCTAAAAACCTTAAGCTAAAACGCTTGGATCGACGAAAAAGTCAAAAAAGAAAAAGTTAAAATTTTGTAAAAAAAAAAAATTAATTAAAAAAAAGCCAAAAAACGCTATCATCGCAGCGCTTTAGTAATCCATTTTCATGCTTTTAGGGACCGGACCAAAAACTAGGCTAGAAACATGCTAAACTAAAAAAAAATCATTAAAAAAAATTTATAGATCGACTTTGAAACGTTCAAAAACAGAATACCAAAAAATAGCGTTTTTCAGTATTTTTTGACAGAATTTTAACTTTCGAACGAGGTTTTAAGAACAATAGTTGGTTTTGATTTTTGATTTCAAATCTTTATTCGACATATATATTTTGTAACTTTCAACAAGTTTGAAATTTGAGGGTGAAAAACTTTGGGCCGTAACCCGGATCAAAGAATCGAAGTTGAGCTAATATATTCAGAATAATTTTTTGGGGTTATACAACTTTTGAGCAAAATCGATTTTTCCTAAGACAGTACCCTACTCGAGTTTTATGGAGACGGTGTTTTAAGTTTAAAAACGCTACAAATCCCTTTTACCCCTATGTATGAAATTCTCCACCCTCTGTCTCCTCCGTAACAACACAACTCTGTTTCCTGTTATTGTTGTCGTACACAAATCTCATCAGGCTACAATCCCAGTTTATTGTGAGAATGTTATTTTCCCCCTGGGAGAAGCCGGGTTCTTATAAGGCGAGGAAAAAACGATTATTTCCCTTGCCTCCGTTTTTCCAACCTCCAGAAGATAGAAAACAGTGGGAATCTCCAGAGTCTTTTCCAATTCCGATTGCAATTACCGTTTCAATTAGACGTCCGTCTACTGTTTCAGAAACCGCGATGGAGTGTGGATTTCCTGGCTAATCGAGCATAAAACGAAGAAGGGATGTTTACCATGGGCTAAACAAATCACTCGCCGATCTATGTTGCTTCTAGCGGAACGCATACTAAAACAATTTCCCCTCCAGCTTTCACGCAGAGGGCTTTTTGTAAGAAGCAGATTCTGAGCACTAGCGATTTTATGTAAATTAAACACGTTTTCACGGCTTTTCTGAAATCAATTTGTGAAATGTACTAGTGAAAAAAATTGACTTGAAATATCATTTTGTTCTAAAAAGAATTATCTCAAACATTAAAGATTTTGTAACATTTCCGGACTTTTTTCTTTTTCCTTTCCTCAGTTGTTTCTTTACTTCCGAATAAAAAATATAAGTGTAAAAAGTTTTTCCAAGAAATCTCATTTTTAAGGTGGATGTTAAATGAAAAAACTGGATGTTTCTTTCAAATGTTTCATGTTTTGCAACCAGTTAAAAAATGATTCGTCGATTGCTGCAATTTTTAAGAATGTGGGTTTCGTTGGTTTTTTAATAATCTGCTCGTTGCATTTGCGTTGCATTTTTTTGTTTATTACTAGCGTGCTTAGCACGCTAGTTTGGTCCCTTCTGCTTGAAACAAGAATTCACGAAAAAAAAGTTGCTTTTGATTTTCCATTAATTTGCGCACATAAAATTCATCCGCGAAATTTTAGCGAATACATCTCCAAAACCGTCCCATCACCGATTAGACCCGGGCTTGAACATACAAAAACTATAATAAACACCATGAATTAATCGTGGCCTTCGGCCACACAAGTAGGCGACTTGGCGGCCTTCGGTTCGGCCGCGTGAAACGGCGTTCGTGGCCTTCGGCCACTCAATTAGGCGGCTTTCGGCCGCGTAAAACGGCGTTCATGGCCTTCGGCCACTCAAGTAGACGGCCTTCGGCCGCGTGAAGCGGCGTTGGTGGCCTTCGGCCGCGTAAAACGGCGTTTGTGGCCTTCGGCCACTTAAGTAGGCGGCCTTCGGCCGCGTAAAACGGCGTTCGTGGCCTTCGGCCACTCAATTAGGCGGCTTGGCGGCCTTCGGCCGCGTAAAACGGCGTTTGTGGCCTTTAAGGAAAAAGTTACCTTTTGCGTATTATTAAATTTCGCTGCGAAAGCAACCCCCCCCCCTTAAAAAAATCTCCCAAACGACCACCTATTCCCAATGACCATGAAGCTACCTCGATTGGCACTTTAGAACCCTTTGATTAATCACTTTCGGACAATACGTCCAAAAATCGTTCCATATTGTATCCTTCACCGATATCACCGCGCTTCACCACCAGCACCTTGAATTTACAAGAAATTTATTAAACATTATATAAGAAATATACAAACAAAACACAGAGAATCAACTATACAATACGTAAACAGAGTAAGTCCACGATGGTCAGATATTATCGAATACATTTCGTTTTATTTTTTAGGTTGATAAAAGGGGGACTTACGCTTAGTACTGGCAGAGATTTTCTTTCATTTTGTTTGAGGAAGGAAGCTGCCGCATTCTTGGACCCCGCTTGAAATGAGAATGTAGGGAACCGAGAAAAACCATTTTTGGGCTTGATAAAGAGAGGGAGTGCCCCCTGAACCCCTTCCCCGTTTGGGACGAACTATGAGAAAGGGAGGAACCGAGGTTTTTTTTCGGAGGTAGGCGCGCACTCTCTTGGCTTGAAGCATGCGGTCGCACCGACAGGCGTCCTTCGGCCGCTCAATAAGGTGTCCTACGGCCGCAATGAAAGCTGCATTTGGCTGCTCAATCAGGTGGACTACAGTCGCACCAACATACGGCCGCCCAATTAAGCCGCTTAAGACTGCGACGGTACGCGGCCGCCGACAGAGGAAATTGCGCGATTTAACTCAGCCTATGGCCGATCTCACCATCCGTTTGAAATGATGAATGCGTGAACCTACGGCTATGAACGGCGGGTTTTCAAACTCTTTGCAGATTGGAAATTTGTTCGTTTCACAATGTAAAACAGTTTTTTAATCGGTACCTCTTTTATACCAGCGTGTCCCCGCCGTGGATCCAGTTTAACACTAAAGGGGCCAGTTTAACACTAAAGGAACATTCAACAACAATACGTAAGCGAAATAACATCGAATAACCACCGGAATCGTTAAAAATATGTTTAGGAATTCGCCGAGGTAAAACTGAAATAAATCGGTTGCAAACACAATAATTGAGCACGTAAACAATAAACAAATGCTCCACAAAAAGCATTATAATGAAAATACAACAAAAAACATAAAAAGAAGTGGGAAAAGAGCCACATAAAAGAATCGAAAAGACATCGGTATTTTTGTAAGCCCGCGCTGTACGTAAATGTCTTGCGTACGATATTTTTCGGTACACGTCAAGTCGGTTGAGTACGGTAGTCACTTTTTCGCTCTCCGGGAATTTATCACGCTTTTATATAAGGAAGATTTATTTTTTAATTAGGAACTTTATTTTGTTTTTTTTAAAAATTATCTTTACCACAATAAATATACAATTTCTTTTTAAAAACCAAAAATTCAAAAAAACTTTTTTGAACCCAACTGAATTTTACACAGATTCACATGTCTATAGCAATTTTCTTTCAACGAGTTCGAGTTTTATGAATTTATTGAAACGTTGCGTTGAAACAAAAAAGTTTTTTTTTATTTAAATTTCTTCAAATATAATTTCACAAACTAAATTTTTAATTAATTCCCGTTTTGCCAAAATTTGTTACTAAGGTTTTTTTTTTTTTTTATTGAACCTATACATTTGTTGTACACACTTATTTGAAATAATTAAAGAAAATCATTGGTTGATTCAAAAATGCGTATCAAATTCTACGAGCGCTTGGCAAAATTTAGAAACTAAAATTAAATACTAGAATTGTTTGAAACATTGGAGAAGTTTTTGTTTTGAGATAAAAACAGGATATGCTCGTTAGTTGTTTTTTGCTTTAATGTAAATGATTATATTTTTTATTAAAGTTATAAAAATGAACTTTACAACGAGCTTTTAAAAAGGTTTTCCAGTGAAAAAACAATTATTGCGATTTTGTCTTAAAAAATACAACTGGATGTTTTTTTCATACTTTTGTGTTTTACAACCAGTCAAAAACTGATTCATCGTTTTGCTTTACCTTGTAACTGAACTCTAAATTTTTATTTACTTTGTAACCTGGTCATTTTTCAAATCCTGCATTTAAAAAAAGTTTTTTTCAGCATTGGTTTACTAAAACAATTTGTATAAAACTTAAAAATTTTCTTCAGCTTCTACTTTTACAGTGGGCAAACAAAAAGTACGCAACATTCATTCAGTTTTCTGTTTTTTCATTCATATTTTGTGAAACACTCACTCTCATAAATTATTCTTTGCATATTTCCTTACATTGCCGAAATTCTTGAACCGTTCATAGGCCAAAACATGTTTTTAGTTCACAAGAAGAGGACAATAACGATGAGCCCAATTCCGCCCTTTCGCTGTCACTTGTCATTCTATTTCCTCGTAGCAACCACAAATCATATTATTTTCGGGGGGTTTCAAAAAATTGAAAATAAAACGACTTTACAAGGTTAAATCTGAGAATTTAGAAATCTTTATTATACTGGCTTCAATGTTTCACTTTTTTAATGGAAAAGTGAATAAGACTTATTGTTAGGACCCGTTTTCTGAGAGTTGTGAACGATCCTCTTAGAATTTTTTGCCTCTGAACGGGCGTAAGCGTGAACTGTAGACTACTTCCGACCCATTCAATGCAAAAATTACGTCGATTCCGTATGGTTTTAATTTTACAGCGAAATAGTGGAACGATGACCTGACCATAACTGCCTTCAAACGCGTGCAATCGAAATGCTGGTGGGTTCATTTTGTTGATTACTTTATGCTCAAAACAATGTTTAACGCCAAAACTCCAGTTTCATTTCAAAAGCGTGATATTGCCAGAAAACTTATTTAAAAAGACGTTTTTGGCAACCGGGTTTCACCCTTACGAGGCGAGAATCGAGACCTAACTCATTCAATTTTTCGTAAACTTTTTGTCCAGGCGAAATGTAAAAACTCAAGAATCTCGGATGTTATCATATCTAGAAATTTATGTGAATGTTAAAATTTACGTTAAAAGACGCAAATTATTTGATTTTTGAGTGATTTTTATATTCTTAGGATTTATACCCCTCGCCCATCGAGCTTGTAAAAGCGGAGTTCGCATTTGACCCAGAAAAATGTCTGCGTCTCCATGTTTCACACGCTCATTAGCCGGTTAGATGCGCAGGTTTATTATAACTCTTTCCAAGGTCCATGGGCGAAGACTATAAAAAAAGTCACTATCGAATTTTTGCAGAAAAAATGAATAAAACAAGGAACGTTTCATTTTAGGTATTCATTCATTTTTGTGAATATATGTATGAAATTAAACAATTTTTTTCAAGCTGTACAATTTGACTCAACCCCTAAATCTGTTGACATCGATAACCAAAGACAAGTGCACATGTGATAATTACGCAAAAGGGTTTTCCTATATACGATAAGCCTGGGTTATCAGGATTTGTCTAAACCGGGATCTACTTTTTTTATTTATCTGATGAGCGCAGAACACCAGCAATGCTATTATAATAATAAAAAATCTTTTTAATTTTGTTTTTGAATTTTTTCCTTTTACACTAACTAATTTATTTTAAAGTAAGCCCTTCTTACTTTGGTATACTGAAGGTGACTTTAAATTGGCGTCAAATAAGTCATATTTTATTTTCTTTTTTTTACACAATTAATCTAATTTTGGATAAAACGTCGCATACTTCGCGAGAGTAACACTAATTAGTTCAGCACTTCGTGACATCTTTTAAAATAGCTGAAACATTTGGCCAGCAATTTAAAAAAAGAAACAAAAAAACACCGTTTGCAAACAAAGCAATTCTTTTTTTTTAAATTTGTAATATGGGTAAAAAAGTAAAATTGTTAATTTATTTACCAAATCACAGCGAAAAGTTTTCGAAATTAGGGGGAATCAGTATGGATTTTGAATTTTTAGGGAACGTTGGTTTGAAGTAAAATGTTTGCTTTCACGTTATTTTTTCCCTGTTATTTTTTACAAACAGCAAAAACCTAATCGAAACTTTGTTTTTTCACCTGCCCGTCTGACTACGAATTCACTTCGACTTGCGACTCCGCAGTTTGTATCTAATTGAAAAATGGCCTCCCCGACCGATATCCGACCACAACGTTTTTTTGAACTTTCACTTTGTCCTTTGCCGATTCAGAAGTCGCGAAAGCTTTGGAATCGTTTTACAAATTTTAATTACTGGTTTTTTCTTTCTTTTTCCTTACCCTTTTTCTTTTGCTTCCTCAAATAGTGAATCCTACATAACATTACGCGCAACATTTCATAAATATCTGTTTCCGAGCCGATAAATTCATGTCTTATGCACCAAAAAGATGTTTTTTTCTGTTTTTCTACAATCAAAAATAGGTTGGAACCGGAGCGCTATCATCTTAAAATAGGATGATTTATAAACATATTTTACATTAGTTTACCAAACAGAACTCAAAATTCAGTTGGCGCAGGAAAAAGTGACGAGAATTTAAACATTTTCAGCACTCCCAATCGTTGCAGAACCACGCTTGATGACATTATTGGCGAGCACTGAACTTATAAAACTGTTTTTGTTGTTTTGAATTTTTAAAACACAAAAAACTACTTTTGATTACCAAACAAACAATTTTGAGCGATTTCAACTTTCAAGCGTTATTTGAATTTACCCAATGTGTGCGAAATACAGAGCAGGAGAGCTCAAAATACTTTTAAAAAAATGTGATTTCCTCTTTTTTTTCTTCTGTTTAATGTATAATTGAGCCAATTTCATTCGCGCAAACATGTTCAAAAAGTAATTTAAAAGTGCTCCTTAATGAAATTCAAACAATTTTCGCGCTCCATCGCCAAATCAGCTTCTCGGAGCAATTTTGAAAACGGGTAATTACACGTGTATTTTGATTGGTCTCAAGTTCAATTTGGGGCTGTAAAGCCATAATGTTCAGCGGCGTCTGTGCAATCGGCCAAAACTGACTCCGCCCAACCACGGCGAAAATGAAAAAAAGCGGGATTAAAATTGATGCATTCTAAATGGAATATCTTGCTTTTTTGTGGATTTTCAAAGTGTAAAAAGAAAACATTCACGTTGGAGCATCTTCTATTTTTATGAGTTTTCTGCAAGTATTTTCTGTAAATATGTACAAAAAAATCGCAATTCCCGGAATATCATTTCTGCCCTGCAGTCCCTACTAACAGATATTAACTTTCTAAAATATCTCTTTTCCGTTTTTCGTAAACCTTCAAATTACTTCAACTTCAAAACTTATACTTAAACTTAAACAACTTAAAGACTGACTTCAAATTGACTTCGACTTCTGACTCCACAGTTTGTCACAAATTGAAAACTGTTTCATAGCTGACTCCAACGTTTTCTCAACTTTTACTTTGTTTTGTACTAAACCACAAAACTTGAAACCGCTCGTTACGCTTAGCACCGATTCTAGATAAGATTTGAGCTTAACACTGCAATCATTCAATTACGCTAGATTTTGGGCCATGTTATTTTAAAAATTGCATATTGTTCTTTAGCGAACCAAAGATCTAAAACTTCCTCCCCCCGTCTGTTGCTCCCAGTTTGCCCCCAAAGGGACCTAATTTGCAGTGACGCCTTACATAAAACAACGCGCCTCACGCGATCATAAATTTCTTCAACGGTCAACAAGTTTTTTTTATTATTAATGATCAAAGCTTAGAACTCGTTTTTAGTGTTTTTAGCCAACTTTTTGATGTTGTTTTTTTTAATATACGGTTAAAAACAAATTTTGGCACTGAAAACAACTTTCACTTGAATAATTACCGGTTTCGAAAAATGGTTTTAAGTGTTTTTGAAGGGGTCACAATTTCGATTGTTTTCCGCTAATTTTGAAGATTCCCTAATCTACATTAAAATATGTCCAACAAAAACACTATCTCATGAAAAATGAAAAAAAAACTGTACCTTGCGAAATATTCAAATTCAAATTTCGTTTTTTCGTTAATTCGAAAAAGATCATCTTGAAAAGTTGATTTGAAAAGTTGATTTTTGAGTCAGCTGTTTTCACCATCAAACTCGTTGTTTTTGAAGACGAATAGGTTTGTCATTCTGGTTCTTGGTTTCTCAGTTTTTTCTGTTCTTTTTGTTTCTTTTTTGCCTTCTCGGAGGCGAAATTAACTGAATGTCTTGGTTAATTGTTTGTCCCATCTGATTTAATTACTTGATTGTTTCCTTCACGGCTGGAAGATAAGCGTTGCGGAGGCGAGGATTTTTGATCTCCTAGATAAACTCTGTTTCAATTTCTCTAGTATTTAAATATTTTGAGGTTTTAAGTTATCAGATATAAGCCCAAATGGAAAAAAAGTTAAGGCAATAATTTTGTATAAAAGTTATTTGTTTAAGAGTGTTTGCCTGACTAATGTAACAAAAAAAAGATTTTGGATTTTTATGACAAAACACGAGACTTCATTATAGCTCTCGCCAAACGAGCATCGGCATTAAAAGCCGCTTTTTCTCTGCGTCTGCGCTTCTCACACACTATTTCCGCCTGCGTATAGCACGCCTGCTGCATTAAAGCTGTTTTTGGCAGGATGCCCGTTAGGCGATAGCTATATATGGCCGAAATTATTATATTGTTGTATTTTTCATATAAAATGTTTATACGAATGTAGATTTGAAACATTTTTAAAAAACAATCTATGGAGATGCGCATAACAAACATTTTTCAAGTGCAGTCTTGTACCTTAAAGTCGTTTTATTTATTTTTAATATTTGCCTCAAAATTTTAGCCACAAAAAGAATATTCATCAAAATGAAGACACCTAATATGTTGTTTGAAACTTTTTAGTTATTTTCTTTGTATTACAAAAAAAAGTTAGCACTCCACAAAAAGTTTTTCATTTTAATGCTGCACCCAAATTATATTCAAACATGTGCTTGCATAAATTTGTTTCGGCAAGGTTCCGGGTTGAAATGCAAATTTATAAACTGGAATTAAATATTTCAACATCGACTTTTACGAGCCTTAAAAATCAAATTCAGAGAAAAAAGTTAATTTTTGTTACTGTGGGCAACGCGCGGATTCAGAACGTTGTGTGCAGGATTGGAAAAAAACCTAAGTAAAATCATATTTTAAAAATGTGATCATTCAAAAGGACAGTAAGGGGGCTTTTCATTTTATTTTTGATCGGCTACGGTCGGAAAATGTGCGAATTAACTATGCTAAATTATCTCGCGCCTTCCTCGTTTCCAGCGCTTTTGCAGCCAAGAGAATGACATTTGGCTCATTAGCATACATTGTAAATGCCCGACACGCAGGGCGTACTGCCCGTCTACATATCTGTAGACGGACCCGTTTTTGACCACTTTGAAGTGATTTTCTCAAAAACGGTTAATATTCAACCCATAATCATATATATTTCTATGAAATCATAATTAATTCTATGATCAGCGGATTTTTCTCTCCTAATTGAGCCAATGCTGTAAAACCCGCCTGACTGTACCTTTAAACTTTCGAATGAACAAAGCTTAGAAGTATAAAAACGCGTTACAATTTTCAAAATTTTCTTTCACACCGTCCTAAAAGTAAGCTTGCTCGACAATTTCGTTTTGCTCGGCTCGTTTCCCACATGCGTTGTTTTCGCATCTCCCTGGTGGACTATAAGGTTATTTCGAGGCGTTCGTAGCAAAATGCCTCAAATTGGTTCCATCTCCTACGTCGTAAATAGCCGTTTGGTGTGTTTTCGGAAATTCCAGAGGCATCCAATTCCAGAGGCATTTCAACATCTTGAAAAATGACTTGTATTTTAACCGAAAAAGGTTTGAAACATAGAAGTGAACAGAAATATCAAAAGCGAAAGAGCATTGTAAAAGAGGAGGGCGTTGGGAAAATCCTTTCCCATTCTTTGGAAACGGACTATACTACTTCTGTAGAAAAGCTGTGAGCTAGCTGTCTCTTATTGTTTTTCTCTTATCGTTTCCAATCCTCTATCCTTTTTGTGTTTTTTTTTGTTTTTTTGAGCAATTTCATTTTGATGTCCAAATTTAAGCATCCCACTTCTATTTTTCATTAATGCGGTTTTTTCCATATGCAGAAGATCATTTTTGAATTGTCTCCTTGAAAAAACACATTTATTTGTTTCACGAATCTTTTTGCCTAAATTTTATTTTTAAATTAACCGTTTTAATTTGTCAAAGTGCAATGAAAGTGTTGATTTTTGCTGCAAAAACTCAGTGACAAAAACAGTATAGTCTACAAGGTTTTTTCTTTATAATTTCATTTATTAATTCAAATTCTGCAATAAACCACAATATTCAAAACAAAATTTGGGTTTTTTTGTCTAATCTACGAGTATTTTTACAAAAACAATACAAAAGCCAACAACTACATCAGAAAAATCCACAAAAAATGTTGTTTAGAGTATATTTTGTTTGCCTTCATTTCATTGAAGGAACCTGTTTGGTTTGGTTTTTATGTTGAACACATAAAGTTTTACTTACAATTGTGACTGTTTTTCACGTTGAAAATAGCGTCACCGTTTCAAGTTTGTGATTTAAATACTTTTGTAGGAACATAATGTTTTGTTGTTTTGTTTAAATTGTGATTTCCTTTTTGTTTAAATTGTGATTTGAATTATTTTTTTATTTACAAAACATTCAGAACTCTTTTTTTAACATTTTCGACACTGAAGTTTGTTTTTATTAGTAGACCTTGTTTTCCTTACATCATTCCCAAACAGCAGCAATTATGTGTTTTCATTTTTCGGAATTGCAATTAGGAATTCCCTAAGGCATTTTTATTCGATGATTTAATTTATTGAGTTGTTTTCTTTGACAAAAATGATTGTTTGAATCATAGATGTTCGATGTTTTTGACATAAATCATCTATTTTGGGTATTAATGTATAACGTATTGTAAATTTTATAAATATAACCAAATACCTTTGTGAACATTACGTGTTTGAAAAATGATATGTATTTAAAAAAAAAAACAGAGACTATCAAGTCTTTTGGAAATATTATTCCCCATAAAATTTTTTCCTCTTCAATATAATGTTCCTCAATTTGCGCATCAAATGTTCAACGGAGCGCACTTCCAAAACCTTTCCCTCCAAAAGTTTTGTGTTTCAGCCGCACAAAACATTTTAAAACTATATTTACATTAAAGTTTCTTTGGGTGTATGACAGGTAACATTCTAAAACTGTTTTAAGTTTTTTTTAAAACTATTTTTAATCAGTAAACCAAGACTGACTTTTGAATTTTATTCGAATGTTTTGACAAACTCTTATAATAAATTTTGATTGTTTCGAAATAGTTGTCCTTGTTCATTCGAAATCTTCAACATTATAATTCTCAACTTTCAATTTGTAATGGACCAGTTAATTTGAAATTATGCATTAGATTGTTTCAACAAAAAAAAAACCGGTTAACGATTTTATTATTTTTAAATGAAAGTGGTTGTCTAACTAACATATATAGATTTTTTAAAAAATGAGTTTACTTTAAGCCAAAAAAAACTCTTGTTTGTAGTCGGAAAAAAGTATTTTACGTGTAAAAAAAGTTGAGTTGTTCAGCGGAGTGCAAAAAAATGTTTTTTTAATGGTAATTTTTACATATTTCCCAGATAACGCATGTTGTATAACAATTCAAAAACGACCGATTATTATGGCAACGTTATGTTAAAATTTAAAATTGTTTCTGAAACTTTTACCTGAAGTTCAACAACAAATTTGATTTTTTGTGCGAAATTTTTTTTAAATAACAAATTCTGTCTAAATTGTGAACTTTTTTCTAGCTTCCTCTTGTAAAACAAAACAGCAACTTGTTTTCCTATCTTTAGCGTTTCTGACAAACGCTCCAATCAACCTCGAAACAAAAAAAAAGGTATTTTATAAATTCAGAAATTTGGAAAAAAATCGGAAATTTGGAAAAGTTGGAAATTTTTTCAAAAAGTTAGAAAAAAATACTAAATTTGCTTACCCGTTTTAGAAAACCAAGGAAACGTTTTAACTTTTACAAACATTTGAATGTTTTAACACAGTTGTTTTAACACTATTTTTGAAAGATCCGAAATGGTTCGACCATCTGAATCGTTTTCGAATAAGAAAATATTTTTTGTGCAAATATTAAAAGATTGGTATAATTTTCCTGACTTTTCACAAAAATTGCGGCAAAGATATTTCTTTGTTCAAAACCAAAATAAGATCAACTTTTTTTATTGGACTGATTTTTTTTGTAACTTTGAGCTACTTTAAGGACTTGTATGTATCAAAAGATACAAACTTTCTGATGAAGCCAGTTAGTTTATAAAAAAAAATATAGAAATTCGGACTGACACATAGAAAGGCAATTTTGTTTCAAGTGTTATTTTTTAACACAACATTTGTTTTAAATTTCCTGTTTTAAAAAGAAAACAACGGTTTGTTTTGCGGTTTTCTGAAGGTTCTATCGTGCAGATCCCTATCCCGCCCTTTGAAAAACATTTTTCCCCCTGCAGCAGTTCCTCATCAGTTCGAATGAGCAGTTGCTCATTAGTCACTGCCTCCGACTTTGGTCCCGCCGAATC
The DNA here is from genome assembly GCA_964057215.1 of Oscheius myriophilus. Classification (NCBI taxonomy): domain Eukaryota; kingdom Metazoa; phylum Nematoda; class Chromadorea; order Rhabditida; family Rhabditidae; genus Oscheius; species Oscheius myriophilus. The sequence continues at coordinate 28,036,454 of OZ059903.1, forward strand.
TTCTTTTTAGTATTCCACACTGAAAACATTTCGATTATTCAAACAGAAATTGCCCTTGGGGGCTTAATTACCGTTTATTCAAGCTGTTCTGAATAATTAGTTTTTGATAGACTAATTGTGTATTTTTCTCAGAATGTGCTTTATAATGAGAGCATTTGGAGATATTATAGAGTTTAAGAAGCGATGTCTCAGAGAATCGACATTGTCCAATATACTCTTGGTCATAACATTTCAAAATGGTCTCAGCGAGCCCAAATTTTGCATATGACCTATCTAGGAACCCCTAACAACAAACACGATAATGAAAATCGATTATCGATTTTTGGGTTGGAGTATGGTAATTGACCCTCGGGGTACTGTAACTCCCCTTGAGAAAACCTTATGTTTTAGGTATGGAAATGGTTGCAATTTTTACGCTGGGAAACTTTGTAATATTAGTGAACACTATTTTCCCAAGTCTGAAAAAAGTAAAAAAAAGTAAGGCTCAAAAATGTCTTTTAGATAGGCCAAAAATGTTGTTTTCTCGAGGACAACGAAAAACAAACACACCGTTTTTTGATATGTTGTTAAGCTATCTTTTTTACGTAGTAATTTTTAGTTTCTTCTAGACAACTACTTGCAGGAGGCTTACAACGATTAATAGAATAGCGCGCGCTACCCGTTTGGCGCCCGTTTTTGGCGTGTCTCACCCGTGATTCGGCTGCAACATTCAATTGCCTACAACAGGTGCAAAAACAAATGAAAATGACATTTCCGGTCAAAATCGGCTAATTTGACAATGAAAATTAAAATGTGAATTTCTCTTTATGCGTATCTCACTTCACACTATTTCTGAAGTTTTTTCGAATTCATCAGCGGGTCAAAAACTCACGAAATTACAAAATTTGACGCAATCTTACAGTCAAATGCTAGTTTGTGTGTTTTGCATAACAAGTAGGCATACTCTCAATATAATTTTCCTTGTCAAATTAGCCGATTTTGACCGGAAATGTCTTTTATATGACTTATAAAATTTAAGCGGTTTTGAAAAGCAAAGAGTTGCGCCAGAAAAACGAAAAATATCATAAAAGCGAACACTAGTCGGCAACGTTCTTACAGTTATTTTATAACTGTCCGTACAAATCTCAGACAGCTAAATTTTGATTCGAAAATGTATTTTTGTAAAATTTCATTGGTTTTAATTATGGAAAAGACAAAAAAGATTTTTTTGCGGGTTTTCATTTTCATTTTTTTTAGATATTTCAGAAAACCTGAAAAAAAGTTTACTGCGGAAAAACCTTCAGCAGAAACAAACAATTGTAAAAAAAAAAGTATTAGGGCTTTGAGGCCTGAGGCTTAAGGATTAAGCTTGAGGCTTAATGTTTGAGGCCTGAGGGGTGATTACAATGAGTTTTTTTAACATAAAATTTTTTTTTCGATGTTGGTCCACATTTTGTTTAATAAAAATACAAACAAACGAGACAGTATTTTAAGTTTTTTTTTAACAAACCCGAAGTTTTGAAATAAAATAACATTACATAGGAATAAAAAAAACCATAACGCCAGAATAAATCCCTTTCCAGCGGATTACATATCGCAAAATGCATTCAAACTTTTCAAATAAACTTTTTTTGGGCAACTTTTGAAATACAGTTTAATATTGTCGATAAGCGGAACTTTTCGGGGTGGGACTATTAACTCAATACAGTTTACTTCTTGAACTGGAAAAAAATTTACTTTTATTTTGCGATAAAAATTTGCTTTATCTTGTCTCTGAAACTTTCTGATATCACGAAACTGTGACTTCTCCGTTTTTTTTAACTTAGAAAATCTTGTTAAAAAAACGACTTTTTCGGTCACAAAACTCGATCTTGTAAAAGTGTTTTTTTTTTTGCAACCGAAACATTCTGAGATCACGAGGCAGACTGTGACTTGTCCGTTTTTTAGTGTTCTGACGATGAGTACTTACTGAACGCAAAAGATAAATTTAATTGAAAGTGTCCTTGAAGGGCAGAAACTGCGTTTGTCTCCATTTGTGTCATTTGGTCTAATTGGTTCGTGGAGAAGAGTAAAGAGTCCAAATTCTAAATGTTGTACTGATAAAAATAAATTTCTCTTAAAAAAATAAATATGAAAAACAACGTGAAAGATTTAATTAAGCAGTTTTTTGGTTAAATTCTAACCAACAATTTTCCTAAAAAGAGACCAGGAAAATGAGATTTTCCTAAAGGACAGGTACATTTGGTCCCGCCGCAATCACTTAAATGTCTGCGCACTCCTCAATTACAGCGCTATTTCGCTTATTTTTCTGAAATTCACATGAATGTTTCAAATCGAGAGTGGATAAATACGATTGGATATCAAAGTCGCTGAGAAGTCGAAATCCTTTCGTTGAAAATTGACTATAACACTTTATCTGTTTTTAGACTCTGGAAAGCTACTTTTAGCATTCTCCTGCTTTTAGGATATGCAGACATTTATTAGAAAGTGCGTGTGGGCGAGAACATCGTTAAATATAGTGTTCTGTACTTGCAACCAAAAGCACACACATTTTTGTTTCAATTCAGCTTTCCTTTTCAAATCTTTCAAACGTTTTTTTCTTAAAATCGTTGTTTTGGTACTGTCATTTTGTTTCAGCGGGAATAAGGAGAAATAAAAGGAGAAAGAAGAGAGATTAAGATTCAAAAAATTCGTTTCAATCAAATATATTTATCTCTAAAATCAAATTTCGTTTTCAACTATTATTTTTTACTCGAGCATTATTTTGTGTTATTTCAATAAAAAACTTAAACAAAAACCTGAACATCTTTTTAATTTTTTTCTTTAGTTTTTTCGGCAACTTTAGTTAAGCTGTGAAGATCAATATAATTTTTTGCCATTGTATTTTCTGTTTAATTTTTTGTTTGCCTTGTGTCAAACAATTAACCGATTATCGTTATTTAAATGTTTCATAATTAGTGTATACATTCCACAATGTTCTTTATTACTCAATAAGTGTCGTAATAAAACTCAATAACTTCAGATCTTATTTGGTTGAAAAACTTTGCAAACTTGAATGTTTTATTGTTTTATCAGAATATTCCTGAGCAGGGCTGAACATCGGGCTCGGCCGGGCTGAGAAAATTTGGCAGGTGGGGCCCGGCCCGGCCCGGCCCGACCAAGCTTGGATCGACAAAATATTGTGCATTGAAACTTCTTGAAATGGTATTATCTCAAGATATATTGTTGTTTTTATAACCGTTTCATCACATTCTTATTATTTTATACATTTGTAAGCTATTTTACCGCATGATGAGCGATACTTTTACAAAACATTTTCTTAACTTGTCAAAAATTTTTGAACTCGGACACGTTCGGACCGGGCCGGGCCGGCCGGGCCGAGGTTGTTTGGAGACGGGCCTGGCCCGGACCAGCCCGGCCCGCGACCAGCCCTTTTCCTGAGTAACGTTCAAGGATGATCTGACCGCAGTTCTTGTTGTCTGAAACTTGATTTATCTTTGGGTCTAAAGGGACCATCAGGGTCCTTTTTCAAGTTTATTTCAACAAACAAATTTAATTTTGGTTACCAAATTTCTACTTATCCATTTCAAATTCTTTTTCCTAAAAAAGTAATTTCAAATCAAAACTCGAAATATATTTATCCCAATATGCTCCAGCATACGTTTATTCAGAGAAATGCCCGCTGTTTACAATGCCCAGACAAGTGAAAGCCGTTGGGCATTAGAACACGCATAGCCAACTGGTTAGCGCCGAAACCCAGTAACCAGAAGGTCCCGGGTTCGGTTCTACCCGAATCATTTGCAAATGATTTTTGCTGATGAAAAGAAAGATGTCTGATGAAATCGTACTATTGTATTCTGTCGTCCGTTTTAACTGTGAAGAAAGGTGCCCGATGTTCCCTTTAACTTTCTTCTATTCTCTTGTGAATTTAATTGACTTTTTGACTCTCCTACCATTAAGTGACCTTTTGATTTTTCAAACTCTCTCAAATTCTCACGTTCCCACTGAGTTCATCTAAGAATCAAGAAAAACTACTGAAAGGTTTGTGAATTCTCCCTTTGAGGGGAGGTGGGATGGCCACGCCCCCTTCCTATTAAGCATTCAAAGGCTTCCCCATCGCTCGGCGGATGTTTCAAGAGCTCGGGAAGGACCTAATGTCATGTCAAAACTTCCTGCTCTTCTATTATAAAAATATTGCTTAACAATATTGCATTATATGTCGCTAAAAGTTAATTTTCCAACATACTTTGAAATAAAGCATATATGTTGAATTAGATATTCACTGAAACAATGTGGTTCTTTCAGTTATTCGTCTAAATACTATAAATCCATTCTAAAAAGCGGCTTTTTTCAATTTTGAAAGAAAAAGCGGCTTTTTTTCAATTTTGAAAAAAAAGCTAAGTTTCCTCCTCCTAAAATTCAGATTTTTTTCTGGAAACGTGAACATCACATTGTCCTTACAATTTTTTTCCAACTGTTCTGTTTGTTTTCCTACTCCAGTTTTTTAAACAGTCTGTTTCAAAGGTGCAAATTTTTGAACAGTTCATTTCACTCAATCGTGGTCATACAGTTCTACAACGCACAAGTTTTATAAAAAAAGTCTACGTTTTCGGTTGCTAGAACACATTATTTTCAAACAAAATTTGATATTAATATAAAAAAGATAGTTTTTTCATAAGTTTCTTGTGTTTGAAATGTTCCAGTTTTTTTCAACTTTTTTTTTAAAATCTTATAAGTTTGTACTCCCGTTTGATTCAGAAAAAAAAATCTTTTTCTTTTTCTCTAGGCTGTGTTTTCTGCAACTTTAAGAATTTTTGGTTTTAAAATCCGGAAAGATTAAACAGACAAAACAAATTTAAAAAAATGTTCTAATAAAACTAAATGGAATGCAACATATTTATCTTTAAAAAAAACATTTTTTTAGTAACCTGTTATACTGTTTAACTATTTTTTAAACATAGATTTATTCAGAATAATTAACAAGATAATTTTTTTCTTTGTCGTTGTTTACAATTTTTAAACTTGCCTCCTATGACGAAAATCAGTTTTTACCGTACCCCAATCACGATTATCCTTTGTGGCTGTTTGCAATTCTTTCTTTGCCCGGAAACTCAATTTCTTTCCCACTCCGCCTTTTGTGAATCATATTTCCCCAAATGTTTTGCAGATGACCGATCTGAAGACGTTTCTTTACGAGATTTGCATTCCTTTCATCGTCTTTTTGTGCGCTCTCGCCGCTCTGTTGAACATAGCCGTGTTTCTCTCCAGATGGCATGTCAAGGTTCGTTTGGGGATTGCTTCAACTTTACGATTAAAACAATTTCTACAAAGCAACTTTTTTAAGCTTAAAACCTATTTCTGTTATTAAACATAACAATAGAATTTTTAATCTGTACATGTAACATACAGTTAATTCAAACATGCAGTTAATGAGTTTGTTTACATGTTACAAAAAATAATCATGAATTGAAACAGGAAATTTATTTCAATGTTATGATTTCTTAGGGTCTAAAAATTTGCAAACGAAAAAAAACCTTGAAAAATTCATAAAACCAAAACAAATATTTTTTTTGGATTTTTTGTGATGATGAACGGAAAACTGAAACATTCGCAAAATTTTAATTTGGGAATTTTGCAAAATTTTCCATAGGTTAAATTGCATTTTGAATAAATGTTTCACCTGTTTTATAATCATGTTCATTAGATTGAACTGTCCTTTTTTTATAAAAAACTAAAATCAACTTCTCTTTATCGGAAGTTATAGTTTTTAAAATTTCACTAATCTGGAATTTTTAAAAACTTGATTTCTCAAGTAGAGTTAACAATATGTTTTTAACTGTTGTATAATTTGACTATTATTTTATTTAACCGTCTAACTGTTACATTTTGTTATTGAACATTGGTTCCCAAACTAAACGTTTGTTAGGAAGGTGAAGATTAGATTTTTGTAGGCAATCAGTTTGAAACATTTAAAAAAAATGAATTTATAAAAACAAAAATCATAATTTTTAGAGCAGATCAACATCGTTAGAACTCACCTACTCCTTGGCCTTATCCGACACCTGGACATCTGTTGTAGTGGCGGTTTCTCTTTTCTGGAACTCCTACAAACCAGTGGTTCTGGGAATACGACACGACACATACTGTTTTCCTTTGACATTGGAGGTTAGTCACAAGAAGGAAAGTTAAAGGATTCAAAAATGTCAATTTTAAAAAATACCACAAAATTTAATTTTTGGGACCATTCATTCAAATGTTTCACTGTTAGGGGATACCAAAATTAAATTTCGTTTTCAAGTTGGTGTATCTTACAGTGTCACATTTGAATTTTCTTGTGCACAACAAATTTGGGAGCAGCGACATCAAAACACATTTTTTGCAGTTTTATCATGGGTCGTTTCAAACTGTATCGAAAAGTTGGAAAACAAAATTAAACAAAGAATGATAAAAAAATTTTCTATCGAAGCTATTTGTATTTTGGCCAAGATAACTTCCACGCAATAATTTGTTTCATTTGATATTGGGTTCAAACTATATTTGGGCACCTTGGACGTTCGCATTGCCGTTGAAAATTTTTTCGAAGGTGAGAAAAACTCCGAGAATAATTTAAAAATTGATTTATGAACACTTACAAAATGTTTCTTCAGGCTGACTTTCTACACTGTAAAGTGAAATTAAATACAGCCAATGAAATACATCATTGGTAATTTTTATAAATTTTTTGATTGTGCGCAAGGCGAAAATTCAATAAAATTCAAGATTGTAAATTTAATTCAGACTATTTTTTCTAAAAATCACACAAAAAAAAAATAAAATTGGAGTCCTAGATAAATTAAATACAAAATTCGCTCATGTGTAAAAATATTTTTTAACTTTTTTAAAACACTTTCAGCTTTTTTAACTTTTTTAAAACACATTCAGCTCCATGTTTTAAGACGTGTCTGTGTGTGCTGCGCAGCCTGAGAAAGCTAAACTTGGTCTTGATTTTCAGTTTGGAGCAATGGAAAAAATCAAAAGAGACAAAAACATGTGAAAAATTTTGGTTTTTGGATTATCACGGTTTCATGTTTTGCGAGCCAGAAACACTGTTTTTATATTACGATTCTCCATCAAATTCTGCGCTGAATAAAATGTTGAAAGTTGTAAATCTTGTATTCCAAAGTTTTCATATGTTCGATTGAAACGTCAAAAGTCGCGTTTTGAATTAGTTTTGCTAAGCGGGCACCCCTTCTCCGACGAAACATTGAAACGGCACTAGCGCGGGGTCGGTTTTGTCAGACGCTTTCTCGGCAAACGTTTCAATTGACTTTTTGATAACTTTGGAATACAAGATTTTCAACTTTCAACATTTCGTTCAGCGCAGAATTCGAGGGAAAATCGTAATATAAAAACTGTTTTTCTGGCTCGCAACACATGAAACCGTGATAATCCAAAAACCAAAATTTTCCACTTATTCTTGTCTCTTTCGATTTTTTCCATTGCTCCAAATTCAAAAACAAGACCAAATTTAGTTTTCTCTGTCATCAGCAGACAATTTACTATCGAATGAGCCTCCTAACAGCCTGATAGCGCAATTTTGACGGGATGTATGAATTTTCAATTTTACGTTCCATTGTTTCGCTGTGAAAAATGAAAATGGAAATGTGAAGTGATATTTTACCTTTTTCGGTCCCAAGTAGCCTACAGTAAACATATCAGCTCAATCAGAGACAAAAAAATTTCAATCTGTCCGCGGGGTGCTCATACCGCTCGGACATTTGAGAAAACGTGTCTTAAAATTTCGTGATGAAAGGTACGCTTTGAGTTTCCAGTAGTAAAACGAGACTGGATGAGTTTGAAATTTTTATTTTGCTTAAATCATTGCAACAAATAAATTTTTAAAAATCAAAAATATTTTTGTTTTAAGCCTTTTTGACTTTTTTTAAACTTATCGTTAGCTTGCACGTTTCCGCCAGACAATTGCCCTTTTTGATTGTCCATTGTCCCTTATTTCCGATATTCTCGGCTTGTTTTGGCGCCGCGTCTCCTCTTTGTTTTCGGAGAATGTAACCCAATTCTCGTTTACTAAAAATCGGAATTCGTCCTTTCCACCGACAAGGGATTGGGTTTCCTTTACCGAGATTTCTCCAGAAATAAGGGCTCGTGATATTGTTTTTGTGTTGTAGACACAACGTGGGAGTGTATTTGTATCCGGTGTGTAATTGGAAGGAGAACAAATAAAACAGCAGAGAGATGCGTTGTTTTCGAGAAAGTTTATTGGTTGCGAGGGGTGAAAAACACACACTGGATGCCACATAAAATGAACCAGAAAAAAATCCAAATTGTTTCAAAATGATTTTAATAAATAAAACAGCGTATATTAGAAACGCGACCCGTCGGGTAGGGTAATTCGGTAAAATTGGTCAAATTCATTGGAAATTGGGTTTTCTAATTGATTTTGTCTTACGTACATTAAAACTAACCCTTAAATAGCGATAAGTTTGTGTTCTTCCGAACTTCAAAAAGGGAAATATTGCGTTCGAAGATGCAGTATTTCTTATTTTTTTCAGTTTCACAGCGAAATAATGGAACTATGAATGGGCTTGCCATAACTCCCTTCAAAGTGGTCCAATCGAGATGCGGGTCAGCTCATTTTATTGATAATTTTGTGGCGAAAAATAGTTCTTCAGGCCCAACTACAATTTTTTTTTCTTTAGAACGTTTGAAAACGCTCAAAAACTGTTTGAAAAAGAAGGTGTGTGGTTACTACGGTTTCATCGGAGACGAGAATAGCGACCTAGCGCAATAGCTTTCCCGTAAGATTTTGGTCTAGATACGAAATTAAAAGTAGAGAATTTCCAGCGTTTACATACCTAGAATTTGATTTAAACGTTAAATTCTACCCCAAAAATGCTGATTTTTCGGTTTTTGACCATTTTTAAATTTGTGGTGGTGAATGTTTCATTTTAGCGGGAAATGCGACTCAAGTGTAATATTCGAACTCCAAAATTCAAAAATGCCCAAAAACCGAAAAATCGGCATTTTTTGAAGTAAATTTTAACGTATTAATCAAATTCTAGATTTTCACCTCGCTCGAAATTTTCAGCTTGTAAAATGTAACCCAGACCAAAATCTCACGAGAAATCGATTGCGCAAGGTCTCGATTCTCGCCTCGTAAAGATGAAACCGTAGTAGCCAAAGAAACTTTTTTTAAACAGTTTTTGAGCGTTTTCACGCATTCTAAATGAAAACCGTGTTTTTAAACCTATAGAGCTATTTTGCGTCACAAAATTATCAACAAAATGAGCCAACCCGCATCTTGATTGGACTTCTTTGAAGGGAGTTCGTTCCATTATTTCGCTTTAAAACTAAAATGTTCGAATTATATTTGATTATATTTGGTGTATACTTGGTATATTTTATGTATAGATTTTATTAATACTACTTTCCAACAAAATTGGCAATATTTGCAAAATTAAAGTACTCTACAATAACTGCTCGATTCATCTATAAACTGCGTCTTAATTTAACTTTAACATAGCATTTAGAACTGCCATAGATGACTCTTGATCAGCTGCATTTTTCATGTGGGAAATATATTGAAGTGGTTCATTAATTACTTTATGCAGCCGTCGTTCGGCAAAAGGTGGTCGTAAAAGAGTTGATCAGAGAGCGGAAACCGGCTATGACGAACTTATGAATGTTGATATAGATGCCTGCAGTAGCACACATCGAGGGGGCAGCTTATATTTACATGAAATTTGTATATAACTTTGAATAAAACTATTTTCACGCTCTCACGATCCTAGGCTTCATGTTAACTTCAACGCTTAAAAAAGTGTTTAAAGATTTACAGTGAGCTTAAAAAACGTAAAATTTTCAAAATTATCAAATTATCAAACCTTTTAGATAGGAATAAATTTTACAAGAGATTGATTTTGGAATTCGGCCCCAAAATTTTTCGCTTTGCCGTTCGAATTCGAAATATAGATGACGCCAAGCGGGCATCATGCCAATTTCGTTCAAGTATTCTCTGTTGATGATAGATTAGCATAAAATCGTAATATCAACAGAGATTGAAGGCACAAATTGGAATGATGCCCGTTTGGCGGCAACTATATATTTTCCAAACGAATGGACACAGCATAGTATAGAGTCATCATACTTTTTTTTAAATCAGTCAATGTTGATACCTTGGTCTCATTCAAAAAATAAATAATTCCATTCAATTAGACTTTCAGCCAAAGTTTATATTCCCGTCATGCATTTGTCATCCGACGCCTGTTCTGCGATACGAATTCCGCGAAAATTGAGAATAACTAGTCTTGCATACTAATCAGTGGCAATTGCATCCTGAAACATCGCTGCGAAGTTGCATGTGGAGGGTAATTCGAGGGAGGGAGGGCAAGTTCCAGGAAATGTCTCTCTGTCTCTCTGTCTCTCTGTCTCTTTGTCTCTCTGTCTCTCTGTCTCTCTGTCTCTCTGTCTCTCTGTCTCTCTGTCTCTCTGTCTCTCTGTCTCTCTGTCTCTCTGTCTCTCTGTCTCTCTGTCTCTCTGTCTCTCTGTCTCTCTGTCTCTCTGTCTCTCTGTCTCTCTGTCTCTCTGTCTCTCTGTCTCTCTGTCTCTCTGTCTCTCTGTCTCTCTGTCTCTCTGTCTCTCTGTCTCTCTGTCTCTCTGTCTCTCTGTCTCTCTGTCTCTCTGTCTCTCTGTCTCTCTGTCTCTCTGTCTCTCTGTCTCTCTGTCTCTCTGTCTGTCTCTCTGTATCTCTATCTCTCGGAGTGTTATTGTTCCAACTCTCTTTGTCTGATCCTTTGTTGTCTCCGTTCTTCGGAAATGAAGTTTATGTTCCCACTAGTCTTTAGACTCAATTTGTGTTGTGTGCACAGACGCGTCCAAATTCCCACATTAGGGAATTCCTCGCCGCGTAGTTGATTGCCCTAGGGTAAGGAAATTTAGCAACGGCCACCTAGTGAGTGCGGATATAGGTGCATTGAGGCTAATTTGTAATCGATGAACCCGGAATGAAATAGGACAAAAGTGATGTGCAAATGTTTCGCGAATGCTCTTAAGGGTACCATCGGGCAGCCTTTAGCAAAATCACACGACAAAGAAAAAAGTCTGAGCCTCGTATACAACGGGCACGTTGTCAAGGACACTAAGCTTTATCAGTTCCAACAAAGAGTTTTTGTTGAACATGTGTGGCAGTTTAATGTTACAAGTTTGTAAAGCTACAAGATATCCTATAATTTGTTGAAAAATCGATTAAAATTTTTTTTAGAAATTTTGTTATGAGGATTCTACAGCATTTTTTGAGATTTCTTTGAAAAACGTTTGAGTACCACTTATTTTTTTACATTCACAAAAAAGGAAAAAAAAAAACATTACTTTTTCAATTATTTATTCAATCCTCCTTTTTGACTTGGGTATTCGAATTGTAATTATGGTTAATTAGAAAGACAATTCTGCCGGTTATAATTTTGCAAATAATATATATAACAACAATAATAATTTCTTTTCAGTACAATTTTTGTAAATATAGTTTTTTAATATAAGAATGTGAACGAAATTTTATAAATTTTCTTCAAGCACTATCCCAATGTAGCAACAAAGGTGTCGCCTATATAACAAATTTAGATGAAAAGTTAATTTTTCATGAATTTATAATTTTTGGCCAGATTTTTTTTTAAATAACCACCAATGATTGCCAAAAAAAGACACTATAATAAGCACAAAGGTGTTTTGTTTCCTTTACCTCTATTTCAAATTATTTGGTTCAAATTGGTTCATTCAATTAACTCGACAAAGATGTTAGCAAGGGAAAAAGTTTAAAAAATATAGCAAAAATATATTTTAAAAAAAGTATAATCGAATAATTTGAAAAAAACAATTATGCCATTTTTAGGCTTTTCGAACCGGTGGCCTCTTGACTGGAATATTCCATCTCGTGGCTCTCGCTTTTGTGCACTACATCCAAATTTCAAGGCCGTTTGATCATCAAAAGCTTCTTCCCCTCAGGGCTGTTCAGGTATGTTTTTATGAATTACTTTCTTAATTGTGACGAAAAATATTTTTCGCACTAGTTTGTAATCGTTCCCTTTACCAATATCCGATTCATTAGTTTCTCAGTTTTATTTTTAATTTCATTTCGCATAAAAAATTGCAAAGAATTTGGCAATTACAAAAACATTTACAAGCAAAAAGCGAAAAAGAACCATTATTCAAGTGATTTCCCAAAATATTCAGAAAAAAATTTCAGATTATTATTTTCTTCATCTGGGCTCTGCCTCCACTTTTGCTGATTATCTATTTCTCTGCTTGGGATGGACAGGGATACAGGTAAACTTTTCATTGAGTTTCTAACGAAACTAACATATCATGTAAAACAAAAAATGTATATAAGCAAAGTTTACAAAAAAAAACTTTTTAGAAATGAATCCTGCATGGGAATCTCATTTTATGAGAATTTTTTCTTCCGGGCCACGATTTCAATTGTCATCATTGTGCTCATAATTACAACATGTGTTCTGTACTGGAGAATGTTAAGAACAGTCAGTGAGGTGGGGTTTGAATTTTAAAAACATTTAACATTCATTTTCAAATACGCCACATTTGTTATTACATTTTTTTCTATGACTCAAAACTATACAGAGACAGATTTTGCTTTGATATATAAATTTGGGTAACGCATGCGTTTTAGTCAAACTATTTATTGCGCTTAAAGCAAAAATTTACCTTAACATAGCAATCTTGAAAATAATTCAAACCTATTCAAATACGACAGAAACATTGGAAAGCGGACTGCAAAACTTATATTTTACAAAAATTGCACCAATATTTTTTATTAAGATTCAAAATTTATTTACAAGCCAAAAAAGACATTTGAGATGGGAGCAGTTCACAATTTCAAATCGATTTGTTCGGTAATAGTAGCAGTCGATTGTTTCAAATCATAGTACCAAGTTGAAAATTTTAGAATTTTGGAATGCAAGTTGCTGAATTTTGCGATTTGGGATAACGCGACAGTTTTCTGAAAATCGTTTTCTGTACATCTTTTTTTTTTCAAAGTTGATCTATTTTTTTCTAATTTATACCGGTTTACTAGCAAACTAGCCAAAAAGACGTGATTCGAATGAATGGTGTGTTTGAAGTGTTTAAAAATCATTTATCTAAAAAAAAGTACGCAATTTAGCGTAAAATGTCAAATTAGAAGAAATTTGAGTTTATAAATATTATTAAAAGTGTTTCATTCACAGAAATGTTTTCCTGTAGCTTTAGTGTACGCTTTAATTTTGAGTTACAAACTCGCAAGTCTTTTTGTAAAATAAAATTTTGCGTTGTTTTTGAGTTGAAATGTGCAAAAGTTTTAATTCGGTTGAATCACTAAGCCAAAAAAACATGGAAATCAATACTTTCCGTTCTAAGCCGCCGTTACCCGTAGGACAGATTTTCGCATTAGAGCACGTTCACAACTCCCTATTCCCAAAGTGAAAAATTTTTCATTTTGCAAAAGAAGGCATATTTTTCTGTGAAATTTTGGTTTTAGAATCGTTTGTTAACACGTGTACGCAATTTTGCGTTAATGTTACCTTTTCTTTTGATTTCCACTTGTTCCCTGTGTCTCATCAAAACTCCCACGTCTTAATTTTCCGCTTTGCATTTTATCAGACCTTTTCCAACTTTCTCTCAGTCACGCATTGCACATCGGCATTCGTTCATTGGCCGGAATCAGTCATGCGACCCTAGCACAAGAAGGAAATGAGCTCTCATTGAATCATCCCATTGAGGTTAATAAACGAGAGCCCCGTCGGACAAATTGCCGTTCGGTGCGGGGGAAAACGAGCGCCTAGAGGAGATTATCCTGTTATTGGGCGCTAGGTGAAGAACAAACACTTGGGGGAAGAGCAGATTGTCGCGATGGGGATTAATGAACGTAATGGGTGGAAAATTTTCGTTTTAGCGTAGAAACTAGCTGTAGTTATACTCCATTTCCAACGAATGGGCAAGGATTTTCAAAAATTTTAAAGGAGTACCTTTGGTCCTGTAACGATATTTGTTAGTTGTCTGTGCACTCCCCTTTTACAGTGCTCTTTCGCTTATTCTATTTGTGTCTGTTCAGTTTAATGTTTTAATACCTTTTTGGTTAGATACGAGTCATTTTTCAAGATTGCCCGAAAGTCGAAGACCTTTTCTTGGAAACAAGCAATATACGAACGCTACATTCAAATACTACCAAGAAATCAAATACTGTGTGTTTTTCAAGCGCGTATTTTTTCAAGTCGAAAAAAACTTTTTTTAGTTACTCGAGTGAACCATTTCGTTTCGAGCATAAAATTAAAACATGTTGGGTTTTTGAGGATTCCTTTTTAGCAAAGAAAAATTTACACACCTTTTGGCAACCAAAATTTTTGATCTGGGCCGTTGAAAACAACATTTTCAGATCAAAACAGTAGAATTGGAAATAAATTGAGTTGGACGAAATGATGCTTTATTTCAAATTTTTTTACTTTTTTATACAATTTTAAAAATCTTGAAAACTTCTATTGTTATAAAAACTGTGATATGTGTCATTGTGAAAGTTTCTCGAAAATGTCTCGTAATACATTTTGTATATATGAGTTTGTAAACTGATAAAGTTAAAACCTATATTTTTTAAAAGCACTGACTGCCGAAATAGTAGGGAGAATTACGTTTTTGGTTTGATAGCACTTGTGTGTTTCAATATAGACTTATCATAAAAAAATACAAAACTCATCCGCCAATGGGATCTTCCTGAATATCATTTTGTAATCATTTTGTAATTTTTGCAAATTTTCAAGGAAGGGAACAATCTCTGAAAAAGCATTTTTTTTTTGTCTTTTTTAGATGCCCGCTCAATGAATGCTTTTGTTTAGGTTAATTAACAAAACAAAAATTGAACAAGTACGATTGTAATTAAAACATTTTGTCCATTATTATGCATTTTCAGTATAATTCAAAAAACATGAATTAATATTTTTCAGGTTCGCTCAAAGACTACATCGGCCACAAATGCTCGAGGGCGGCGTACAGTAATTACAGCAGCCCTAATTTTTGGAACCTTTCTGTTCGGATGGATGCCAGCAAGCATTTTGTTCATCTTTACAGCACATGGAATGCCCCTCTATAAGTGAGTTAAAATTCGTTTTTACTATTTTTTTTTAAAATGATTACTTAGAAACTAAGTTTGAAATATATAAGACACTGTAAAATTATTGCTACCATACTTTGTAATTTTTTAAATGAAATAATGAAACAATAACATGATTTTGGTAAGCCAATATTTTTTTGGTGTTAAACTTCACTGGACGTTTTTGACAGATGAAAAAAAAATGGAGTGAATAAAATGTTATGGAGTGAAGAAAACGCGATACAGATCTTTATAATTAATTGAAATTTTGACACAAAATATTAAAAGATTTAAATTTTTTAGGCGAAACAGCGTATTTATCAACGTGCTCTCAATCGTGGTCCTATTGAACATAATGATCAAAACACTCACAAACCCAATCATCTATGCCACCAGGTGAATTTTCCTTTAAAAAAAAAAATATAATTTTCGATTTTTAGAATACCGGAGATCCGTCATTTTGTCCTCCACAAGCTTCTCTGGAAAATCGTTCCCATGAGAGAGGAACAAAGAAAGGCTTGTTCTGAAACGCTTCCTCTAAGGACGGGGCAGCCAGCGATCAATAATACTACAAATAACAATAATATGTAACCATCGATAGTTAGAAATGACATTCCGCAGGAACTGATGTTTTTTGTAAACATAAACGGGCATGAATATGCACGAAATTGGAATGAAATAAAGTTTTTTAAAGGCCGGTATTCACAATTGCACAATCACTTTTATGAAAAAACTATTAAACTTTATATTCTTTATAGTGCCCTCCAATCATACTTCGGCGATTTTTGGAAGTTAATGAGAATATTATGGTGTTGCAATTCAAATTTTCATCATAAATCGTCTACAAAAGGGGCGTGGCTCTATTTTGGTCAAACTAGGACTGGCGAGAACTATAGTTTGTTATGTAAGTTTAAAAAAAAATCGGCATTAATGTTCGTTGTTGGTTTATGAAGGAAACAGGAAACTTTGAAGTGATAGTTCATTTTTCATACCTTTTGTCAAAAACTTTTTAATTTAAACACAATGTTTCGAATTGTATATGCCAATAGTGCTTCAGAAAATACTCTAACTGAAACGTTTTCTTTTTAAAATTTTAAATTTTATCTACCTACATTGATAAATCATTTTTTGTCATGCTAACATTAAAAGTTTCTCACTAATAATAAAAATACACGATTCAATAGTCATAAGCAAATTTCTACACTGGACCAGCATTTAGCACTGGAGCACAGACACGATGGAGCGCGAAATTTGTTAGGTTATGGTTGAATTTGAATTTTTGAATTAAAATTGAAATCGAGGGGAGGTCAAAATGATAGTAAGAAAATCAATTTAAAATTGAAGTTTCTTAAATTTCCGCTAGTTTTGACTAATAAGAACAACAATGATATGTGACCAACGATAGATAGAAATGACATTCCCCAGGAATTGAATTGCGAATCGCTTTTTCACATACATATTTTCTCTAACTCCGCGTTAGCAGAGCGCGATTTTCAACTAGTACCTCAAACTTGGGTAATTGAACCGAAATATTGCATATGAACAAAGGAGTGTCACACGGCAGCCGCCGATCTGATACGGAAGAGGCCGGGACACCGCGAGAAATTCTTTGAAACCCGTACCAAATAGGTACCTGCTGGGATAGGGGTTATATAAGCGACTCAATATCACAGCGTCATTAACACTTATCGGTGATTGAAAAGGTCAGCGCTCAGCCTGTCATAAGTCGCAAGTCGCTATAATCCGAGCCACGACGTTGCTTTTTCTGTCCCTTTAATCAGGTGGTCACAGGCTCTCATGGAATCAGTGAACACTCCGGATGGCCGGAGGGTTTACCCATGCGGGTTAGTTAATAGTATTCGGTTTGTGGTTCCCGAACCCTGGCATCTAATAGTGGTTGATCCGTTCGCTGCGAAGAGCTCTGCTAACGTCCCACGTGGCTAGAAAAGATTCCTCTTTTGTTTCTTTGTTAGGTGTTCTTTTCGACATTGTTGAAAATAAGTAGTGATAGAAAATGAGCTAGTTTACTCTCTCCATCTGGGGAAGTGAACGCGTTATTTTACGCTTATAGACCATAGACACACACACACAGAAACCATAGCGTTTTATTATGTAAGTCTAACAAGAAAAATCCTTGTTTGATCGGCATGGACATTTCTTTATTAATTTAGTAACGGAAAAAAACTTTAGAGACACAAAAAACCTTTTACCCACAGACCAAAATTTATACACAATGTTTTTTTTTTTTTAATTTTAAATGCCAATAGTGCCACAGAAAATATTCCAACTTTTCTTTTTAAAATTTGAAATTTTATATACCTACATGGATATTTCATATTTTTCTTGTTAAAATCAAAAGTTTCTCAAAAACACTCAAAGACAGCATTTAGCATTGCAGCACAGACAATTGGCAAAAGTCGTTAGGAGAAGGTTGTATTTGAAGTTTTAGTTAAAATTGTAAACGAAAGGGACCATGAAAATTTCGATTTTCAGTCTTAAAAATAGCAAATCATTTCTAATTTTTCTAAATTTTGAAGCAACCTGAAATCGTGCTCAAAGTGATAGTTAGAAAATCGATTTAAGTTTCTTAAGTTTTCGCTAGTTTTGACTACTATTTATGAAATAAAACAGTTTTTGAAACCCCTTTAAAAGTATATTGAATACTGAAGTGATCGTCAAAATATCGGCCTGCAAACTAGAAAAAAAGGCTACCATATTTTTAAAGCTTTTTTTGCTTTGTTTCATTTTGCGCCGAAGAAGGCGAAAAGTATGTTTTTTGCCAGCATTCTGTTACAATTTCACTTATTAACAAATTGTATTGAAAAATTTCTTCAAAAATGCGCGCTCGAGCCTTGAAAATCATTTTTTGCAACTGCCCCCGCGTGTGCCACTGCGAGGGCCTCTGCGGTCCTTACTTATATGTTTTGCTGTCTTCTCGTTCATTAAAAATTGTAAACAAATATTGTAAAAAATTTACATAATATTAAATAAATATTTATATAACATTATTATGCAGCAAAGTTCTTCTGTTTGCTGAGAAGTCGTTTATAAGCCCATACTCTCTTCCTAAATTCGTCGACGTCTTTTGCCCTTGGAACCACGCAAGGGCCTTTATGTGGATCGGCTTTTCCAACCATCGATGGACAGAACATGCTGTTCAGCTTCACAGTGTCCCACCTAAATGTGCATTTACAAATATAAAAAAAATTGAAACAAAGTGTAAATATATATTTTTTCACGTTTCTTCGTTACAAATAAAAGACCACATCAAGACTTCGAAAGAACACCAACAATAGGTTACTAAACTTAATGGGTGTTTTAATATTAAAAACTACTAAGAAAAATGTTTTGAAGGCTTTCTCAAAACAAAACTTTTTTATTTGTTCTTCTCTTTAGTTGTATTGTTTACAGTATATTAAAAAATGGGGAAAAATGTCTCCCAAAACCGGATTCTCCATTTTCGTATCGAGATTTTCATATAAGATTTTTTTATACCTACTAACTGATGGCAGAACAAACGAAATTGTAAATGTAGTAGAATTCATAAATGGTCAAAACATTTGAACGATGTAGAAAATTTAAATTTCGGTGGTTTGCAACTGCATTCGCTAGTTTTAAAAGAACATGCGACAAAATTTTGAATTTTGAAAAGAGTTGTGAGCTCTTAGGATAAATGTTTCTGCAAAATAGCAACAATTGCTCAAAGACATCCAGGGTATTTAAAGGCAGTGTGTCACCAAAATTCGACATTCTCAGAATTGAAAACTTATCGTTTTTAAAATTAAACCTTCCGAAGACGAATTCAACAATGTATATATTTTGTCAAAAATGTGTTTTCGCTTATATTTGGCTCCAAGTTTTCCCGCGAAATTTTTGAACTGAAATTAGCATGCCGCTCTCTCCATTTCTAATGCTGAAAATGAATCTCTCGCTTCACGGTACGCTGTGTACAGTGTACTTTAACTATTACTATTATTTTTCATTGTTTTATATAGGTCACCTTGTAAGCAGCCCAACTCTTTGACCCGCACCGATGTCCGCATCATTCCTAGCTGGGCAGTACTGGGTCAATCGATATCTGAATTGTGGTTTTTTTTGTTTCGAGTAGTTTTTTTTGTTTACTTTTCTCTGGCCCAAAGAGGGACAGTGATGCTTTCGGGATCAAACGGCCACTCGAGTTGGTTTTGGTGGAAAACGGGGATGGCTGCCAAGGGAACAGGCCTGAAAAGAGACATATTTTCAGAATATCCACATATGCTATCTGTCATATCTTTAAAAAAAAGATTGTAAGAAATTGGTTATGCGAAAAATCCAATGTTTTACTCACGCAACAGGCTGCACATAGGAACTCGCGTCGGGTCGGTAGATTTCGCGTTTCATTCCTGAAGTTTTATCATTTGATTTTAAAATTAAAAATAACGAATAAATCTATTGTTAAATTTTTTGAGCTCACCCATGTATCTCACAAGCTGGTCCATGACAGCTCCCCTGGAGTGATTGAAAGATTCTTGTTGGAACACGAATTCAGGAAGGTAGAGCACAGTTCTATCAACCAAGCCTTCAACTTTATTGTCGGAGTAAGCTAAAAAAAGTGGTGAAAGTGGTTCTGGGAAATTCTTTATTCTTAAAGTATTATATAGAGTCCGTTGCTCGATGTTTAAAACGAGTGATGCATCATATCAACCGCAATTAAAACCGAGTTGAAACATTGACGAGAGTATTTTCAACCTAAACTCCCAGTTTTTTTTTAAATTGCCGGTTTATGTAATTCACATCTACATTGTTTTTTTCGATAAGCAAAAATAATTTTTTGGCACTTTTTTTTGGCAATTTTTTTTAATTTTGTACACTTACCTGCGTACTTTTTGCTCTTTCTGATTAATACGTAAGGCTTTGCCGCGTCCCAGCGATCAGCATGATACCAAGGTTTGAACTCCTAAAATTAGTTTTTTTCGGTCGTAAAGATAAAGAATCGTAAAGTTGTACAAGAACAAACCAATATTATATTTTTGGACAATACCCGTTCTGCGAAGTAATTAAGAAGGAATGTTTCGTTTGAGCCACATTTTTGAAACATGTACATTATGTAACATACAGTTCCGAAAAGAAAGAAAACAACTTTGGATTTTTGTACCTTTGACTAACAAATGAGTTTTTATAAGGAAAGGGGGAAAAATCAAGCTTTTTAGTCACAATTTTGCCTTTAACAGTCCGAAAATCCCCGAAAACACAGAAAGTCAGGAAAAAGGAACGTTGACCAGGTTTTTTCATACTATTTTTTTTAGAAACCCAGCAAAACATTAATTGAGAAAAATATTTACGTCACCCATTTTGAAAGTTGCCCTTTTTTTAATCTTCATCACTGTAATATTAAAATATTGAATTCATTGTGATTTCCATCAAACTAGTTTTTTTTACTATAATTTTCAATGAACGTCGTAGTTTTACACAACATATTACACGGTTTTCTAAAACCGTTCCAGCAAAAGTGGTTTTTATAAAAATATATCTTTCAACACAGTTTTCATTCACTGCGATAATTAGTTTCATAGAAACAAAAAAGAAAATGTTAATCTTTGCAAACTGAAATTGTTTTTTTCTGAATGTTTTAACGCTGTCATAATAATTAACTGAATCGATCTTCTTAATCTACCGGCGTTTTCGAAATTTATCATAAAATTCTTTTTGCAGTTCTAATCTAGTTGTGTTTTTCTGGGAATATGTTCAACAAAAAAAAACAAAATTTATGTGTCGGAAACCAACCTGTTCTTCAAATCGAATACAAGTCCTTCTAGCAATTTGAAGAAAGGCATCTCGAATTATTGATTTTTCGTTGTCAGAGAGAGAAGGCCAGAAAAAGACGGTCTGCACAGGTTTCCTGAACAGAGTTCAATAATTTTTCTATCCTTTTAAGAAAATATGTCAATTTTACGAGGCTTTTTGCATGTTTCATTAAAAAAGGGGGAATTTAAATTTCAAAAAAAAAATATTGGCCATAAACTGAAATCATAATAACTTCAAAGAAAAGTTTTTTTTCAGCCAAATATGTATGTTTTATTTAAAAAAAAAAAAAGAAATCGGCTGTTGCTTTAATTAGGCTTTAAAAAAATTCACTTAGAAAAAAAGCCGCTTTTATTGCATTTTTGTATTTTCAAAAGCGCTTTCAACCCCCATGTTTCACGAGAAATCGGGTCAGCCACTTGCTTTTTGGTGGCAAAAAGGCACGAAACTTTAATTACTTTCTCAGCGTCACCTTTGAAATTGTTTTCCTATCTCAAACGTCGGTACTGAAAGCCAAAAATCGATAATCGATTTTCATACTCATTTTTTTCTGTTAGGGAGTCTTAAATATCTCTTACAAATAGTTTGGGACCATTTAAAGCAAGATGGATTATTTTTGTCGTCGATCTTAAAGGGACCATCAGGGGCCTTTGTTGTTTATTTAAAATATGTATTTATTTTATTTTCAGAAATGTCGAAAACAATAATGAACTATTTCACTATTTCTCTTAAAATGGAAAATTTTAAGAAAACACCCGCAAATATTTTATTCCAATGGGCTCCAGCGAACGTTTTTTCACAAGTCCAAAAAAAACAATTGTCTGTTGTTTAACAGACCTGGGTTTTGGCCAATTTTCAAACGGATCTGACAATCGCTGTCTATATTAATTTTATAATGTTTGTTTAATTATTATTACAAAAATTGGAACACTTCAATTTATGATTACTTTATAAAGTTAAAAAGAGTTTTATAGGTAATTTAAATGCTGTGTGGAGAGATAGCTGCGGCTACTTGGTGCTCTCGTCGTCTGCGTCTCGCAGCGAGAGATTCGCGGAGCACTGCAAAACCAATGCAACGCCTCGCGGAAAGGTAGTCATTCACTGTGCGCCGCCCGTCGTATTTCAATGAAGGAAAATCGTTGATTTTTTTAACGCACGGAAACCCCCTGATAATCCCTTTAATAATAAAAAAACTTTTACTCACCTCAATGATTTATCCCCCTCCCCTACATGGTCAATATCGTTGACTGTCGCAGTTGGAGCGGCTCTTGCCTAAAATTACATTCCAATGTTTTACCATTTTCCTAAATCACCTTTGGTCGACAATCTTTTGCTATTGTGTAGTTGATGAACAAAGAAATTAACAAAAACCGGAATATGATGTCCATCAACAGTTTGAAGGACATGTTTGTGAACGGCGCAGGTGAAACTGTGGACTGAACTGGGCCGAGATTTCTCCGGTCGAGAACGGGTCCACCCCGGGGCGACTACTGGCCGAAAACTTGCAGCTGATCCAACTCACGGGCGCAGCGAATCAAACGATGGGCAGGAGATTAGGGTGACGGATGGGTAATGTGCTGCTAATGGGGAGGAATGTAGATGTTTCGGCTGGTTTCATATGTAAAAAAAAACAGAGAAAGGGACGAAAACACATTAACTCGGGACAAAACTTTGTTATTGGTCAGCTACGTGTAACAGTATTTCAAGAAAAAAAAGAAAAAGACGTAGGAGAGAAATAACAAGATTTTTTAAATAATTTCGAATATTTTAAAAAGACATCATTAAAAAATTATTTTCAAAAAAAATTTAGTTAAAATAAAATCCATAATGAAGTTTTTCGGAATTAAATGGTTAGTTAATGCAAAAGTTACAAAAGATGTAGGAAATAGAAAATAAAAAAAAGGGTTTTTTTATTTGTAAAGAAGTTGTAACATTTTGTTGACCTTTTTGAAATTCTAATTTGTAGATGCCTCTTTTCTCAGTATTTTCTCAAGTTGTAACACTTTGTTTTGTTTTTTTAAATTTTAATTTGCAGCTGCTTCGTTTTTCGTATTTTCTCCATTGTTATTTTTTTTCAAATTCAAGGAATCTTTATTTTGAAAAAAAAAACAATTGTCCCATTCAGTTTCAGAAAGAAGTTTCACTGGTCAACAAAAAAACAAAATATTATTCCTTGTAAAAGAAACATTAAAGGGACCATCAGGAACCTTTCTTCTACAATTAAAACCAACGTCAGAATACAACAGTACGATTTTATCAGCTAATTTTCTTTTTGCCAGCAAAAACCATTTGCACGAAAGTGGAACCGAACCCGGGACCCTTTGTTTACCAGCTACCGGCGCTAAAAAATGAGTTAAAAATGATAAGTAGATAATTGATCAACTAAATTAAATTTATTAATTAAAATAAATTTTAAAAAGGACCCTGATGGTCCCTGTAAAAAAAAATACAAAAAAAACTAAGTTTTTGATACTTTTTTCTATCATCAGCAGCGTTTTGCACGTTTGTGTTATTTAATTATTCATATTTAATTATTTAAGGCTTCCATAACCATTTTTTATTCACGTATCCTACAAAAAGTATTTTTATGAAAAATGAGTGCAATATTTTGTCGGAACGACTTTCAGTCAACGGTCTATACGCAGAGCCGACGTCGCGGTGTTTAAAAAAAAGGGTGGGCAAAAAGTGTGTTCTTTGTGAAATTTTAAACTTGGTTTTATTTTAGCCCAAAAGTGTATTTTAATTGTTTTTTGATCTTTTTACACTTTTTAAAATAATCACACGCTGAATAACTACCGTAGAATAACTGAAAATGGTAGAAATATGGCTGGTGACCGATAATGCCGTAGAAAAAGGGTCTCAGCAGCATTTCTCGTTCTGACTGCGTTTCCTAGCGAGAGGTTTGCTCCTCGCAGCCAATTAAGTTTAACAAGTCCACAAAGGGTAGTCGTAGGTGGTTCGTTGGTTTTTCGTGTAGCATAAAAAGACCCCTGACGATTCTTTTAGGTTCAATTTAAACTCGTTTCTATACTTTACCTACTACTTCGCCAGACAATTTCGGCATTATCAGCATTACTCACTCAAATGATTTTTGCGGATTGTCTGATGACTCTGGCTGTGTTTACCTGCCAGAAAGTCATATTTTTCACTACTATTGACTGTAGAGTCATTATAAAGCAAACTATAAAACTACTGCTACAGTCAATAAGCAGCTTGGAAAACGATGAAGGTCATCTTTTGTATCCTCGTTGTGTTTCTGAAGTCATCTGAAGCATTAAACTGTCATGCACGTAAGTCGTTTCTCAAGTGATTATCATCGTTTTGCCTCGAGAACAAATTTATTTTTAGAGTACTCCTTCACACTTCGCGATTTGGCAAAATCCATGGGTGAGGTAAACCCTGAGAAAGTTCCAGCTACATGGATGGGAACTCAGGACTATAATATGGAATGTATGGGAATTCATGATATATGCGCTAGGTATGTCTCTTTCTATCCTCTCTCTGTCTCTCTCTCTTACCATATTTGCTCAATTTTTTTCAGTCTTGTCCTCGACCCAAGGGAAGGAGGTGAACTGAAAAGCTGCACTTCGGCGTGTTGCCAGGTTTCTCTGCAACATTCAATTTTATTTTTTTTCAGAGCCTACTCGATCCTCTGCATCAAATCAATGATGTTCAATGCTGTTCGACCTATATGTGCAATAGTCGCAATGTCACTGGCGAGGCGGCTGCTTCTGGGAATCATAAGACTGATGGACTGCGGAACCAACCTTCTTTATCCTTCCTGCTTGGTTTTGATTCAATCTGAGTCGAGCTTTGAAAGAGAAACCAAATAAACATTTTGCCAACCTTTGCCGTAACACAATGAACGACAATATTTTAGTCATGGTCAGCAATTGACTGCAACATTCACGTGAAACACAGTATTTTTCCAGCGGGGTAGAAACAATTTGTCTGTTGATTGGTGTGAAGTTGTTTCAAAATTGAATATAAATATAGCCCGCCAAGACCCATAAGTAATTATGTTGAAGCATTTTGTTACTGTTTTCCTAAACATATTTTATCCAAACGGTCTCCAGCAAACGGTTTTTCATAAGGCCAAAATTCAATTGTTCGTTGTTTAAACTGGCTCTTGGCCAATTTTCAAACGGAACCGAAATTCGCTCAAATATTTAAAAAAAAAATTTGGAACTATTTTTACATTTAATACAGTACATGTAATAATTACATGAAAGGTTTAAAAAAAGTTTTATTAGTAATGTAAATGTTGTGTGTACAGATAGTCTGCTTTGTACCGTCGCCGTCTGCGTCTCGCCGCGAGAGATCCGAGAATACTTTTCCGCCGCGCGCAACCCGTCGCAACAGAGGCGAAAAAGAAGAATTGGAAAACTCACAACTGA
Source organism: Oscheius myriophilus (assembly GCA_964057215.1). Taxonomy (NCBI): domain Eukaryota; kingdom Metazoa; phylum Nematoda; class Chromadorea; order Rhabditida; family Rhabditidae; genus Oscheius; species Oscheius myriophilus. The sequence continues at coordinate 28,061,735 of OZ059903.1, forward strand.
AAAACTCTTAGATATTTGTCTTCAAAACACTTTTTGTTTTTACATTGTGGGCACATTTAAGACAATTCTTGCAGAAGGTATATTAAAACACAGTTAAAACAAAATTTTTGAAATTCTGTCACTCATTTTACATTATCAATTTCATTGTCAAAAACAGTGCAATAGTATGAATCATTGTTCAATTTTTCTGTTTCAAAACCGTTTGTCAGTTTAATGACTAAACAGGTGTTTGTTATTTACTCCCATCACACGTACAGTCAGCAATGTACAAGCAACATTTAAAGAAGAAAGCTTTCAACAGATTCATACACTTGGCATTGCACCAATGAGGCTCTTCCTCGTTTGTCTGCTCGGAATATTCCAGTGTTCCGAAGCATTGAAGTGTCATGCGCGTATGTTCTCTTTAATTTTTTAACTCAACCATCAATTTTCAGAGATTTCTGTTCACCTTCAATATTTAGCCGCTATGATGAGAGAAATTGGCTTCGAATATCTTCCTGACAAATGGTTACCGACAAATGATGTTCCAATGCAGTGCACTGGAGTAAATGATACGTGTGTGGAGTAAGTTTTTTTTTTACAGTTTCCTTCGTGTGAGTGTGTGAGTGTGTGAGTGTGTGAATGTGTGAGTGTGTGAGTGTGTAAATGTGTGAGTGTGTGAATGTGTGAGTGTGTGAGTGTGTGAATGTGTGAATGTGTGAGTGTGTGAGTGTGTGAATGTGTGAGTGTGTGAATGTGTGAGTGTGTGAGTGTGTGAATGTATGAGTGTGTGAATGTGTGAGTGTGTGAGTGTGTGAGTGTGTGAATGTGTGAGTGTGTGAGTGTGTGAATGTATGAGTGTGTGAGTGTGTGAGTGTGTGAGTGTGTGAGTGTGTGAGTGTGTGAGTGTGTGAGTGTGTGAGTGTGTGAGTGTGTGAGTGTGTGAGTGTGTGAGTGTGTGAGTGTGTGAGTGTGTGAGTGTGTGAGTGTGTGAGTGTGTGAGTGTGTGAGTGTGTGAGTGTGTGAGTGCGTGAGTGTGTGAGTGTGTGAGTGTGTGAGTGTGTGAGTGTGTGAGTGTGTGAGTGTGTGAGTGTGTGAGTGTGTGAGTGTGTGAGTGTGTGAGTGTGTGAGTGTGTGAGTGTGTGAGTGGGTGAGTTCAATAATTCATTCTTTAAGTGCCTACAAAAACGGCAGGTTCCTTGTAAAAAGCTGCGCTTCATCTTGTCAGGTTTTGCTTTTATAAAAAAAATCGAAAAAAAAGTATTTAGGCAATTAAGAACATGTTCCGGGGATTTGAAGTCAACTGCTGCTCCGAAGACATGTGCAATATTCGCGTTGCACCCGGTACTGCAGAATTTTTTGAAATCCCAGACGCTGAAGACAACAACTTCTGATTCATCGACTGAATATTTTGGACTGTTACTTTCAATAAATTATATCTCTTTTTTTTTACTCAGTTTATAAATCGATATTAGGTTTTCTTTTTTTGCTTGAGTACCTAATTTTGGACAATTTTTAAGCCTTTTTAGTGTCAGGAAGGACTTCTTAACTAGTTTCCTAATCCCAATGTTTTCTCTGACTCTTCACACTAATCTATTTGTTCGCTTTACTTGTTGCCACCCGAGAGTTTCATTTACTACACAACCACTTCGAAATCTCTAAGTAATGGCGGTGTTGTGGAAGTTTCTTGTTCTTCTAACTCTTGTGAACTTCGCCAACAGCAGAAGTGGAGTTCGTTGGAGATGGGGAGGAACTACAACTTCCAGGTGAGAAATGAAAAATCAATTTAAAAGGTTGTTATAGGGATTTATCCACCCCACATCCCCCGGAAACGACAAAAAATGACAAGAATATTCCAGGAGAGGAAAATCGATTTTCCACTCAACTTGAAAGCCAAGGTTGTTAAAATTGAAAAAAAGAAGCAAATACTTTTCAGAAAATTCTGAATTAAAAAAAATCGTGGCTGATTTAATGGAAGACTTAATGAAGCGTTTCGAAAACTCTTGCAAAAGACCAAGTAAGGTTTTTTCCTTGTTGAAAAACTTTGTTTTCAGGTAATGGAGTCAAATCCTAATTATGAAAATAAATATACTTCATACTATTTGAATAAATAAAGTTTTTGATTTGTTTTCCATGTTTCAGTTTGCTACAAACAACAGAGCCGGTGTTATACTGATAAAGAGTCTGCAGCACAACAAAAATAGTTTCGTTACATTTTTTTTTCAAAGAAATCAGGTTCTCTGTTATCAAAGGTTCTGGTTAGATTTATATTACATTTATTTATTAAACTTAGTGTGTGTATTTCATATTGTCAATTTTATATTGTAGTGTCAATTTTACATTAATATGCTCAAAATCGTTCCCAACTTGAATAACACTTCAATAAAAGCTTCGTTATTTTTTTTATAATCAATCAGGTACCATGGTAACTAACTTTCTGGGTTAGCTTGCCCTTCATCTTGAGAATACGAAAATAGTTTGTTTTTAGGAAACCCGAGCAGACTTTTCGCAAAACGTCAAAATTATAGAATTGCATAAAAAGGTTTTCACAACCTTATTATTATCTAAATATAGTCCATTTCCAACAAAGAGTCGACGACTTTTCAGCGACTTTGATGTTTAACCACCGCTATTTCGAAACAATGAATTGAATAAAAATATATTACACGAAATAGCACAGTGAAAGCGGAGTGCGCAGACAAATAGGCGATCTTGGCGGGACCAAATGTACCTGTCTTTTAAGAAAATCGCATTTTCCTTTACTCTTTTTTTTAGGAAACGCACTATATGTTGTTCGGACACTTTTGGGCTCAGAAAGTTTTTCGGTCCCAGAGACAGACCACCTGGTATCCTGTAGAAATCTTAATCAAGTTTTTTTTAATCAAGTTTTTTTTCAACATGTTTTTGGTCATATGTGAAATTTTCGCCTAAAAGACCCAAGAAAGCACTTAAACAACAAATTCTCAAAAAATACGAGATTTGTTGAACTTTTCTGAAAACTTTTTCATATGATCAAAAAGTTTATAAGGAAAAGAAGCGTTGTTTATAAAGAATTAACTGGCAAAAGAAATACGTGTATAAAAAAATCTTTTTGATTATAAATTTCTACCCTTCATAATTGGCAGTGAGTCGAGACCCAAAAACCACCCCAGCCCTAAAACTAAAGTTTCCTTATTTGGGTCATAGGAAGATTGTTCACAACTTTTCAGGAAAATCTGAGACTTTGACCTTTTTGCTAGGTCAGTGATCTGCAGTTTTATTTTTATTTTCTAACGCTTCATTCAAAAATGGTGGCTTTTGAAAAAAAAAACAGGGCTACAATATTAGGTAGAAAAACAAGTAATGCTACTGCAACAACACTCATACAAAGCCAGTCTATTTTTTGTCAAAGATCTGTATTTTCGGGAAAAAGTTTGTTCGACCGAAAACTCGATTCGTTTTCACACACTTTTCTCCATATTGTGTTTCTTTATTTTGCTTGGAATGCATTTTTCTATTTTGATTTAATTTTTTAGGCTTAATGTTTGACTCTGCCTCGATTCTCAACTTGTTGGATGTTTTTCGTTCGTAAGCCATGTACCAAAAAGTCCCAGGGACGAATAGCACACCTCTCCGTCAGTTATGATTCCATAAGCAGAACTCATCAAATATGAACGATTTATTTTCATTCAGATTATATTTTACTGTTCTTTTCGCCTCAGTCCTTTGCGAGACGGACGACATTGCGGAAGCTAAAGCATCAAATCCAAATTTTCAACAAAAAAAAATCCAAAATTACCATTTTCCAGCCCTGAGTTCATCGAAGGCCTTGTTGATGTCCTCCAATTCATACTCGCCGGAAATAAACTCGTCCAACTTCAGCTTCTTGGACATGTAGTCTTCGACCAACTGGGGAATGGCGTCTAAGCTGTGGTAGTCTGAAAACGAAATGTGAAGTTCATTGCTGAAAGAAGCATTTCAATTCACGACAAAAAGTGTTAAAATCAGCAAGATATGAACACTCACTTCCAAAAATAGATCCCTTCAAGGTTCTTCCACTGAGCAAGTAGAAGGGAATGATCTGCACCAGGTGCTCCTTAGCCGAGATTCCAACGATGCAACACTCTCCCCAGCCCTGGTGACACGCCTCGAATGCCTGTCTCTAAATACATCTTTTTCTAAGTTACTATTTAATCTCTCAAAACCATGGTGTCCACATTTCCCACACACTCGAAGGTGTAGTCGAACCCTCCGTTGAACTTTTTCACAAGGTAGTTCTGGAGTTTTGCCTTAGGAGGGAGATTGTTGGGGTTGATGCACTCTGTCGCGCCGAAGGTACGAGCTGCAAAGATATACATGAGTGTGTGAGTGTGTGAGTGTGTGAGTGTGTGAGTGTGTGAGTGTGTGAGTGTGTGAGTGTGTGAGTGTGTGAGTGTGTGAGTGTGTGAGTGTGTGAGTGTGTGAGTGTGTGAGTGTGTGAGTGTGTGAGTGTGTGAGTGTGTGAGTGTGTGAGTGTGTGAGTGTGTGAGTGTGTGAGTGTGTGAGTGTGTGAGTGTGTGAGTGTGTGAGTGTGTGAGTGTGTGAGTGTGTGAGTGTGTGAGTGTGTGAGTGTGTGAGTGTGTGAGTGTGTGAGTGTGTGAGTGTGTGAGTGTGTGAGTGTGTGAGTGTGTGAGTGTGTGAGTGTGTGAGTGTGTGAGTGTGTGAGTGTGTGAGTGTGTGAGTGTGTGAGTGTGTGAGTGTGTGAGTGTGTGAGTGTGTGAGTGTGTGAGTGTGTGAGTGTGTGAGTGTGTGAGTGTGTGAGTGTGTGAGTGTGTGAGTGTGTGAGTTTGTGAGTGTGTGAGTGTGTGAGTGTGTGAGTGTGTGAGTGTGTGAGTGTGTGAGTGTGTGAGTGTGTGAGTGTGTGAGTGTGTGAGTGTGTGAGTGTGTGAGTGTGTGAGTGTGTGAGTGTGTGAGTGTGTGAGTGTGTGAGTGTGTGAGTGTGTGAGTGTGTGAGTGTGTGAGTGTGTGAGTGTGTGAGTGTGTGAGTGTGTGAGTGTGTGAGTGTGTGAGTGTGTGAGTGTGTGAGTGTGTGAGTGTGTGAGTGTGTGAGTGTGTGAGTGTGTGAGTGTGTGAGTGTGTGAGTGTGTGAGTGTGTGAGCGTGTGAGTGTGTGAGTGTGTGAGTGTGTGAGTGTTTGAGTGTGTGAGTGTGTGAGTGTTTGAGTGTGAGTGCGAAGTAACGGTGCTTCAAACTCACCCATATCGAACTTGCTCTCATTTGGATCAATCGCCACAATCGTCGTAGCTCCAGAAGCCTTGGCCCCCATGATGGCAGACAGACCAACGGTACCGATGCCCCAGACGGCTACAGTACTACCCTTTTTCACCTTAAGAACAATTTAAAGTTTACATTCATGATGCGTAGTATACTTTGCTAGCGTTCACAGCAGCTCCGTAGCCGTTGGGAACTCCACAACCAACAATGCATGCCTTGTTCAGAGGAGCGGCTTCATTGATCTGAAACAAAAGTGTTTATTCAGGCTCAGGAAAGACAGTTAAAGGTTTTCATAGTTTTACCTTAGCAACTTGAATCTTCGAAGCCACGGTATACTCGGTGAAGCAGGAAATTCCCATGTAGTGGTGGACATCTTTTCCCTTGCACGAGAACCTCATCGTTCCATCCTCCATAGTTCCAGCCCTGCTAGTGTGTCTTAAATCCGATTTTACTAATTTTTCCAAGGTTTTCCCACTTTCCAGCCTGGCAGAGTCCCGTCTTATCATGGTGGCAGTAGTCACAATCTCCACACTGAGCCACGTACACGGGAACCACGTGGTCTCCTGAAATCAGTTGAAAACAAAACAAGATTTTGATGACCTGGCTTCAACTCGGAGACGCCTTCTCCCACACTCTCGACGATTCCGGCTCCTTCGTGGCCGAGGATGACAGGCCAGGAACGACCGGCTCCGCGGAGGGTGTAATCATCCGTTTGGCATATGGAGGCGTACTTCATCTGAAAGATACTGCGCCTCTCTGTCTCTCTGTCTCTCTGTCTCTCTGTCTCTCTGTCTCTCTGTCTCTCTGTCGCTCTGTCTCTCTGTCTCTCTGTCTCTCTGCCTCTCTGTCTCTCTGTCCTCTCTGTCCTCTCTGTCCTCTCTGTCTCTCTGTCTCTCTGTCTCTCTGTCTCTCTGTCTCTCTGTCTCTCTGTCTCTCTGTCTCTCTGTCTCTCTGTCTCTCTGTCTCTCTGTCTCTCTGTCTCTCTGTCTCTCTGTCTCTCTGTCTCTCTGTCTCTCTGTCTCTCTGTCTCTCTGTCTCTCTGTCTCTCTGTCTCTCTGTCTCTCTGTCTCTCTGTCTCTCTGTCTCTCTGTCTCTCTGTCTCTCTGTCTCTCTGTCTCTCTGTCTCTCTGTCTCTCTGTCTCTCTGTCTCTCTGTCTCTCTGTCTCTCTGTCTCTCTGTCTCTCTGTCTCTCTTTCTCTCTGTCTCTCTGTCTCTCTGTCTATCTGTCTCTCTGTCTCTCTGTCTCTCTCCCTATTACAAACCTTGATGCGGACTTCTCCAGCCTTCGGAGGCGCAACCTCAATGGTCTCAACGGACAGGGGCTTCTTCGGCTCCCAAGCGATCGCAGCACGGCATTTGATGACCTGATTTGTGGTAGATGATGCAAACCCTAAAGTGGCATTTGAAATCGTTAAAAAACTGGGTTAAACGGTTAAAACTCACTTTTGGCTAGAAGGACCGAAGGGCGGAGGGAGGAGAACGACCGCATTGGGAGGGCGAATCGAAAGAAATGCCGCTCAATGAGAACCCTGGGCAAGAGTGATTTGCATTTGTATTCTAACTACCCATTCAAATTTCGATAAAACATATTTGCTTCCAAAGAGTCTTCTCTCATCCTGAAACTCACATTTTCTTAATGAAAAGAGTAGCACGAAACATTGAAGAAAATTGACAAAAGTTGGAATTTGACTTTTTTCCGAATCCTGGTGTACCACAAGTTTCTATAATTTTTTTTTGTTTTTACCTCCTAGAATATTTTTGCTTCCGCTTCTTAAAACACGTTTTGTCCTGCTCCTAATCTGAAAACAATGAATGTTTTCATGAAAACGCAGACTGTTCCTCATCTTTGATATTTAGCTACTGTTGTAGTCATGTTTCCTAATCTTTTTGCTATTTGGTTGGTATAAAATGAGAGTAAATTCTGGTTTAATCAGTTTCTTGGTCGTGTTACTTACTGTCCACCTCTCTTTTCACGGATTTTTCACTATTAAACTTAAAATAGTGTATTTCATCCTTATTTAAGACGAGAATTTTATTGATTTCAAAGATTTTTTTCTTAAAGCAAAACTGTTGAATTAATTATAGCAAAAGTAGACAGATAAAGTACTGTAGTACTAAATATCGCTGTCAACACGGTAAAACTATATCTCGCTTCAACGTTATTCAATTGAAAAACTGTCATTTACCGAAATTGTTAACGAGGTTGTAATTGACACTAAATTAAAATGTTAACACTGTCACTACAAAAAATTTGAAAAAGTGAGAAAAAAAATGATATTATGTGACCTTTTTGGCTGCGATTACCCTAAACCGCAGATGTTTTAAAAGCGACCTGGTTTAAAGGATTTGCGACGCTTTTTGTTTAATCTGCGCCATCAGCTTTAGGCGCCACTAATCGGTGCCGAGGCTCGAATTCATCAAGCTTTCATACTGCTTTGACGTCAATTACAAATTTTTTACAATCTTTTTATGAATTCGGAATGCTATATTGTTTCATCAAATTAGTTTTTTTAAACAAACCGATTTAGCTTTGATCTTGCAAAGGTCGGGCAGAAACATAAATCCATCGCTTTTTCTCCCAGACTTGGCCAAATCCTTCGTCGAAAATGTGATTCGCAAAAAAATTTGCAATAAAAAAGTTCACATTTGAAAAAGAGCAGAGCAAAGCTCGAATTCATCAAGCTTTCATACTGCTTTTACGTCGGCTTGCAACAAATGATAGAGTAAAGGGGCAGTAAGGGGCTTTCTATTTCATTTTCGATTGACTACCTTCGGAAATTATGCGAATTACTTATGCTACATTGTATAGAACCTTCCTCGTTTCCAGCGCTCTCTCAGCCAAATATAATGAAATTCGGCTAATTAGAATGACTTGTAAAAACCGGACACGCAGGGCGTAATGGCCGTCTACAAATCTGTAGACGGAGACTCGTTTTGACGACTTTGAATCGTATTTTCTGGAACACGAGAATTTTTCGACTTTTCGAAATTGTAGAATGTATATTTCCATGATGAGCGATAATTTCACTCTTGATTGAGCCAATGTTCTGAAACCCGCCTGACTGTCCCTTTCATGCCGATATGAAAGAATATTAGTATACTCTATGTTACTCCACCTTTTGTTTTTAGAAATTACATCACAAGGTTCTACGGGGTTGAAAATGAGGGCGTCTGCCTCTTTCGACCTACTGTTTTACAATCTCAAAGGAATCAACTTTCCCGTTTTCCTTCGTCATTCCTTATTTTAAATTTTTGAATAAAGGGCCAATGTTTCAGGGCGTTTAGAAACAAATCGGAATGCATCTTGTCACTATTTGTGGCTTTGCTCTTATTAGTGAGATTTCAGTCCATCAGCTTGATCAAATCTTTTTTAAGTAGCAACATTTGCGGTTGAAATGCCCGAAGTTCATCATTCATCGACTCATATGCCAGAGCACGAAGGAAAACCAGAAGGTCATCATACGACAACCCACCATCCTGGAAACGAGGGAGGAGAGCATCCGAAACCGGGAACTCATCATTCTACCACACACCATCCTGCTCATGGAAAAGTGGAACATACTACTGAACCTAGTCATCATTCCACCCACCATACCACCCATCCTGGTATGGAAGGGGGTCACTCCGGTCACAGTGGATGAACCGGATGGTTGCTTTCTTAAACGAAATGTAGATTTAAAATCATTTAAAGAATAAATACGAATTTTGTTCTTGAAAAATCTAGGTTTTACAGCAAACAAAACACTTTTTTGCTGAATATACATGGTACATTGATAAACCGTTGGGCTACTTGGGATAGTTGTTTATATAAGTTTTCCCCAGTCGGCATTGGGAGAAATTGCAATTAATATAATACCTAAACCAATCATAAAGGCGATGTCCGAGAGCATTTAGCGACCCCCGGCGACAAAAAACAAAACAAAAATTCTGGGATTTGTCTGGGAGAGTTCTGGAACGATATTTGTTGCTAAAGAGCCCCTCCCAAGCACTGCTCACCGAAATTAGCAAGAAAAACTTGTGGATAAAAAAGAAAAGTTATAGAAATAAAAATGTTAGCTGTAAACATCGAAACAAACGTTTTCAATTCTGACTAAAACGTGGAAACGAAAAAAGCCATGAAATGACAAAATTTGCAATCTTAATTGAATTTTTACCTTCACTCGTTTTGTGCAAAATCTGATGGTTAATCGATTAAATATAGTTTGGATTCTTGCCTCCTAGTCACCAATATGTTGTCACAAAAAATAAAATTTGATGATTTCGGACTGTCTTCAAACATTTTCAAACAAACAACGCGAGACTTAAAGTTTAATTTCCTTGATATAGCTGTCGCTGAATTGGAATCCTGCTAAAAACAACCTTAATGCAATAATCGTGCGATTTGCAAGCGAAAAAAGCGTGCAAAAAGCGGAAACGCAGAGAAAAAGCCTTTTCTCGCCTATTTCCGTGTGGCGATGGCTATAAGTAGACCCGGATTCAAAATGTGCCATTTTTCCGCATTAAATTTTAAAAAAATGTAACGTAATTTTTAATGTTTTTAGGTCCTGAGTATTTTAAAAATTTTGTACTGTCCGGGGGTTGTCCGCAAGTCTCTCGAACCTACCAGAAAACGTGTCTTAACATTTTTGCAAAAAATTGCGGCTATATGTTTTCAGTCCAGAAAGTTAGAGATTGCATTTTTCAAGCCGTTTTTTGTTGTTGGACATAGGTTTGTGTGAATTTTACAACCAATTTATTTTTATGTTTTTACAGTACTGTTTATAAATTTAACGTGATTGTAGAAAAAATTGGCCCCCAAAATTTTCTATAATTTTAGGGACGTGTAGTTTTCAAACTTTCTGCTTATCAAATTATTTCGACCCGGTCCGGGCCAGTCTGATGTTTTTGTACAAATTATACAAAAAAACCATTGCCGTGTTTGCCTAGAAATTTCAAATTCCCAAGCCATATAATTTTCGCACAAACACACTCAAGCGCCAATTTAGTAAATATAGATAGCCATGCTTATTCAAAAACGGAGATGCGTAACAAAATTTTGCCAAAAAAAAAATCTAAATAAAAAAATGTGTTTGAAAAGGTCTTGTATTGGCAACAGTTATAAAAAATATAGGAATACAAAATTTAGTGTGTCTCTCCCTTTACGGCGTTGCTCTTCATATTTGTAGATACAGCTTTGCCGGGAACAACACCATTTCTTGAAGAAGATCCTCGGTGAAAAATTAATCTCTTCACTCGATTTTTGACAGTTTTGTTGAAAAATAGGAACACTATTAATTGACTTGCTAAAATGGATAAAGTAATGAACTGGAAAAATATACCATTCGTTAGGGCAAAAAGAATGGAAACAAAAATGACAGCTTCAGTATTTAAGTTTGTAAAAGTCCATATTATGTTGAGCACTCCGGAAAACACAATACTAAGGCTGGAAGCGCTTGTAAGAAAGAAAACCTAAACATTTTTGTGATATGAAACAGGAGTCGAAAAAAAATCACATGACCATTGAATTTTGATTGTTTTCTCCAATGAACAACTATTCAATTTAAAAGCAAAAAAGTACAAACTGACTTGTTTATGTGCTAAATTGGTATTAAACCTTGTGAGCACTTTGTATAGATAGGAGCATACAAAAAGTATTGTAATGACCGAAGTGCAGGATACAATCCAAAAATTCGTTATTTCCGTCAAAAAGTTGTGGTAATCCTGAAAAATGAAAATACAGATGGCGTTTGTTTCTACGTTCTAACACTATAATGATAACCATCCGTGTAGATGAGGGGATCAAAAAACCAAGATACTGCCTTGGAGTTGAATAAAAGCGGTTTGGAGTAAAAATAGCAAACCACAGCGTATGTGAAGATTATAATATATGTAAAATACATTCTGCTTCCTAAACTATGAAGTGTGTGTTTGTGTGTGTGTTTGTGTGTGTGTGAGTGTGTGAGTGTGTGAGTGTGTGAGTGTGTGAGTGTGTGAGTGTGTGAGTGTGTGAGTGTGTGAGTGTGTGAGTGTGTGAGTGTGTGAGTGTGTGAGTGTGTGAGTGTGTGAGTGTGTGAGTGTGTGAGTGTGTGAGTGTGTGAGTGTGTGAGTGTGTGAGTGTGTGAGTGTGTGAGTGTGTGAGTGTGTGAGTGTGTGAGTGTGTGAGTGTGTGAGTGTGTGAGTGTGTGAGTGTGTGAGTGTGTGAGTGTGTGAGTGTGTGAGTGTGTGAGTGTGTGAGTGTGTGAGTGTGTGAGTGTGTGAGTGTGCGAGTGCAAAATACAAACCTTCAAATAATTTATCGTGATTTTTCGGCTGCCAAACATATAACAACCTTGAGCTACTTAATATTAAGCACGTGATGCAATTCATACACCACGATGCTAAAAAACAGTTATCATTTGATGAATTTGAACTCTAACTTACTAAATCCGAAAATCCCCAGCAAATACATAAAAAAGGGATAACTGCAATAAACAGCTCCTTGAATAAGAAAATATCCTCCTCCAACAGAATTCATTAAAATCGTCCCCATTTCCGAAAAAGAAACCAGTAGTAATAATTTGTAAACAGGGTTGTTTCGAAGATCAGATTGTAGCAAAACTAGACAACAAGGTATGTATAAGACCTTAACTACGATATAAAAAAAAGTTGTTGGTTTTTCAACTTACAAGGCAAACAATTCCAAAAATAAGAAAAATGGAGCCTAAAATAGGGTAAGATTCGCCTTCTTGACTCACAAGTTGAGATGGCCAATCATTATTCCTGAAAATGGCAGGCTTTTTTCAGCTTGCTTTGAAACGAGTTTTGTATATCACAGGAATCTTTCAAAAGCTTTTTGACTGTTTTCTACAATTAAGAATACATGAAAACGGATTTCGAAATTTTGATATCCCGGAAAATTAAGCTTTGATCGCATTTCGTTTTTTCTTCAATTTCATAATGGGAATTGTTATCAAAGAAACTATATAAAATTACTTTTTGGTTAAAAAATACTTATATCGAAACAGTAAAAAAGTTTTGCCAAAAACATTTTTCAAATTTGCTTATGGTTTACCTGCTCACAGATAAAAACTTTTCCAAGGTTAAATAAATTATAAAAATAAAAATAATTAACTAGCGTTGTTCTATTTAATCAACACCAAAAAAGCAAAGTACAGTTTTTTAAATGAAAAAAAAATCATTTGAACGGCGATTTACTTTTAAAGTAGTAATAACTAAAGTTATTAAAACAGTTTTAGTGTGTATTTTAGAGCTTCTCAATTGAAAAAAAAGAAAAACTTACAAATCACAGCGATACATGGGTGGGAGTCCTCCATTAACAATAAACGCTTGCATGTCCTTTCGGATTTTTTTCTGAATGCAAAACATTTTTTTTTATTAAAAAAAGGCAGTGAGGGTGATTGAGAGAATGGAAAAAAAGATATAGACGTAAGACACCAAAAAACGATTTTCTCAAAAACACCAATAAAGAATGTTATTCTCGTAATAAATCTGTCTTAAGTTGATTTTCCTTTTGTTTTCCGCTTTCGCCAAATTGCACAATTATAATATTTATCAACCAGAATTTAATAACCGTAATTTTTATTAACCTGAATTTGATAAAAATTACGTTTTTCAAAGAATACGTATTTTTGAACAAAGGTAGAACCGATTGAAACACTCAGTGCACTACATAGTAATTGCACTTTTGAAAAGCCTTTTTTATAATATTGTATAATGCTGATTTACCCAACTTTGCAAAAAATCGTTTTCCGTTTAATCATTCTAACATAAACTCAAGTCTACTTTTAATTACAATTAATTGTGAAATGGTTAGAATTTTGCGATTGTACTTTGGTCTCATATTTTGAAAATTTGCTCAAAATTTTACACTTTTCAGAAAATAATATTGCAACTCGTTCAAAATATATGCAAATTCAAGGATTTTAAACAAAATATAGTTATAAAACTTTCAATTCGCTTCTAATAAAACGAGTAAAAAAATGCTCTACTATATCTTTGTGCTCCAAGAAATGAACATGTTTTCAAATTTTACAAATTAAACAGAAAATAAATATATAAAATAGATAGAAAAATAAGTAAGATAACGGCTTTTAAATTAGCTTTTAAATTAGTTGTACATTATAGCTATATCTAAATAATTTTATTGTGTGATTTAAAAAACGCTCCTTTCTTATCCTTCACAATGAATAGAAAGAACAAGGGAAAGAAAGACAGTTAGAACAATAAGGAATTTTTCTCAGCAACACAACATTAAGTAATGTTTTTCTGCCCAAAAATCTGTTTTTGACGCCGTGTTTTCCGGTTTCTTGACGTCGTATACTTCGATATAGTCTGTTTCTAAATAATGGTCGGCAACTTTTGAGCGGCCTTGGTCTTTGGCTCCGTTTTAACCATTGACGATTTGAAACATTGAAGTGAATAGAAATAAAACATGCGAAATAACACAGTAAAAGAGGAGTGCGCAGACAAAGAAGCGATCGCGGCGGGACCTAATGTACCATCCTTTAAGGTTTTTGGCCAAAACCGGTGCCGTTTTTAGGAAACACACTATAAAACCTTATGTGATAAATCAAAAGATGGAAATCACGGGTTTACGAAAATTACAGAGAATACGTAAATTTGAACCCAGGTAGTACCGATGATGTCAAAACAATATGAGCATAACAAGATTTGAATAGTAAATGCGCTTTTGAAAAGCTTTTTTCAGCAAATGCCTACGTGTGGAAAAATTACGAAAGTTTAAAAAAAAGCACTAAAGTTTCTTCTAAGCAAAATTGTCATATAAAAATATTTTTAACTTGAAAAAATGATTATAAAATCTTTTAAATTTGAAAATAACGAGAAGTATCAGCGTGTAGGCTGCAAAATAATACTTCGTTAAAAGATTGAAAGAAAGAAAACTCTCAAAGCACTTTATAGTACTTTTCGTTAAAAGAGCAAGGAAAATGGGCTTTTCCTAAAGGACTTGGTACATTCGGTCCCGCCGCGATCATTTTAATGTCTGCACACTCCTCTGTTACAGCGCTATTTCGCTTATTTTTTTTTTGCCAAGTTTGCCAAATCGAAAGTTGATATACTGTGTTTCCGAAAAACAGCACCGATTTTGGCCAAAAATCTTAAAGGATGGTACATTAGGTCCCGCCGCGATCTTGCAAACTTTTTGTAATTGTCTGCCCACTCCTCTTTTACTGTGCTATTTCGCTTGTTTTATTTCTAATCACATCAATGTTTCAACTTGTCAGTGGTTAAAAAAGAGCAAAACATCAAGGCCACTCAAAAGTCGCCGACCATTTTTTGGAAACAGACTATAAATACGGTTGGATATTAAAGTCGATGAAAAGTCGAAAACTTTTCGTTGGAAAAAAAACCATATTTGTCATGTTTTCAAGGTTATGCAAGCCTAAAGGCATCAAAAATCATAATTAACAAAAGAAATTAGGCCAGACTGCACCCAAAAGAATTTTTCTCCAAAACAACAATTAAGAATGTTATTCTGGTAACAAACCTGACCTTTTCTGATTTTCCCATGTTTTGCGCTCAAATTGTGTAGTTTAAAGTAACCGTTATTAAGTAAAATTTACGGATTTCAAACAATATGTATGTTTGAAAACAGGCATAGTACGTTTCCTAAAAACGAGTGGAGGAAAATAAGATTTTGTTAACTGACAGGTACATTTGGTCCCGCCACGATCATTCAATTGTCTCCGCACTCCGCTTTTATAGTGCTTTTTCGTGTAATTTCTTTTTATTCACATCAATGTTTCACATCGATAGTGGTCAAAAACAAAAGGATAACAAAGTCGCTCAAAAGTTGCCAACTTTTCCTCGGAAATAGACTATAGTACCGATAGATAGGATAGCTATCATGAAATAAAGTCGGTTTCCAAATAAAGGTCGGCGTTTTGAGCGGCCTTGATGTTTTCCTTCTTTTTAACCACTCACGATTTGAAACATTGATGTGAATAGAAATAAAATAAGAGTGCGCAGACAATTAGAATATCGCAGCGGGACCTAATGTACCATCCTTTAATGTTTTTGGCCAAAACCTGTGCCTTTTTTTTGAAAACACACTATATATGTCATAAAGAATCTGTGTCATAAAGATTTTGTGTCTACGTGTATAAATACTAGACAAACGTTCTTCAAAAAGTGCCTTCAAACTTAAATTGTACTTTGAAACTATTTTTCAATTTTAAAAAGTTGCTAACCATCTTATTTAATTCCTTTGAATGTGAAAATAACCAAAAATATTGGCGTTTAGCACGTAGAATTGAGAAGCGAACTGTAAGTCATTAATTGTTTTGATTGGTGGTTTGCACTTGTTCAATTTTATGAAGTTCTTTTTTATAACTCTTATAAATCTGTGTTTTCAATTATGGGTATTTAAGCACTTAAGTATAAAAACAATAAGAAATAGTTGGCTTGCTTGTTAGCATACAGATGAGAAAAATCCAGCTTTGAAAACAAAAATGATTGTGAATAGCTGCACTGGAAAAAATATTTTTGGCTGAAAATTGAATTGACGCCCTTCGTGGGGAAATGAAATGTAAATTGAATACGACTGAAGTCTTCAATTTAAAAAAATGAAAAAAGAACTACTCTAAAAAAAATGAAAAAAGAACTACTCTAAATAAACTTCCAATTACATCTATTCATTCTCAAAACTTAAATTTGCGCCATAGGCAAATAAAAAAATTTTGTTTTCAGAAAGAAAAGTTTGTCACTGGTCTGCTCAAGTCTAAAACGTCTATAGTCTGTTTCCAAGGGAAGGTCATCGACTTTCGGGCAAGGTTGAAAAATGACTGTTGTTTAACCAAAAATGATTTGAAACTTTGAAGTGAGCCGAGATAAAATAGGCGAAAGAGCATTGTAAAAGAGGAGTGCGCAGACAATTAACTAAGATCGTTGCGGGACCAAAGGTACCTAGTCCTTTCAAATTTGGAAAAATCCTTGCCCATTTGTTGGAAATGGAGTATAAAAAACAAGAGCAGAGAGAACTGTGCTTTGTCAAATTAGCTACATTTGGCGCGGAATCAGGATTTTTGTATTGATCGTAATCTGGATTTTGTCTGGAATGAAGAAATTAGCTTGTTTCCGTTTCCTCTCTTTTCAATTAAGCCACATAGTAAGGCTTTAGTTAATCTCAAATGTTTTCACACAATGCGCTGTAATTTGAAAAGGTTAAAAATGATAAATTGAAACCTTTTTTGGATTTTAGGGAAACAAGCATCTTTTTTCAAAATGGGGAAAGTACCTTTTATCGTCTGTCTCCACTAAATTCACTGAGAGTTCAATAGAAAAAGGTCTCATAAACACCAAGCATGCCTATTTTCGTTTTCAAGCTCTGAAAAAAAACCGTGGATACAGATTTGTATGGAATTTGAAGCTGTGTAACAATTAATAGCAAAGAACCAAAAAAAAAGCTTCAAAAACCATTGGTTTTTCATGTCTCAGTCTGTATTTTGTGACACTGAAATAGAAAAAGAATTCAGCTCGAAAAAACACAAATCCAAAATCCAATGTTCCCAAAGAATGCATCCGATCACCTTTTCAATACATTTGAATTATTTACAAACAAATTCATTGTTTTATTATGACTTATTTTACAATATAACATTTTAGTCCTTTTTTGAGCTTTTGAACTCGACTCGTCAATAGCTGCTCCAGTAAACCGCTCTTTGTATCAGAGCATCATACGAATCAGCCTTCTTTGAATTGTTTTATTTACAAAGATGAAACAAAACAGTTAACTGGCTGAAAAAACAATATTGGGAAAAACAAATATCCAACCTGTCGTTAGTTGCAAAAGCACTGCCGAAATCAAGACGGCAGTGTTGCTGAAATCGACAAATGTCCAAACAATGTTCAAAACTCCAGTGAAAACAAAGCTTAGGCTGAAAACGCTTGTGAGTAGGAAAAACTGAAATATAGTGTGTTTCCAAAAAACGGCACAAGTTTTGGCCAGAAACCTTAAAGGATGGTACATTAAGTCCCGCCGCGATATTCTAACTGTCTGCGCACTCCACATTTACTGTGCTGTTTTTATTTCTATTCACATCAATGTTTCAGATCGTCAGTGGTGAAAAAGAAGCAAAACATCAAGGCCGCTCAAAACGCCGACCTTTTCTTGGAAACAGACTATAATATAGTTAAATAAAGAAAATTTCATGGTGAATGGTAAACACGGACTCGCTTCCTTTGCCAAATCGAGAAAAAGACAAGAAGCAGAGAGAACGTTATAAAAGATTTAAGAAAGTTATGATAATCAAAAAAACGCTGAACGTTTTTGTTTGGTTTCAATTTTGTATTTGTATTTTGTGTTTTCAATTCTGCGTCAAAATAGTCAAGAATGCAAAAAAAAGTGTTTTGTTTTCTTGGTGTGACCACCAGGTTTTGATTTCTGACTTAATGGCATTCCTGCAAAGCATCTGTGACTGCATCCATCAAAACGGGATTTCAAAAAAGCGAGGGTCGTCATTTCGCTTCTGCGGCCATTTCGCACAATGTTCCGTGTCCTATTCTACTTTCATTTACTACATCTCTCATGTAAGTTATTTGTATATACTTAAATATTTTGGTTTGGGCGAGGAATATGTGAAAAACCTTGAACTGCACGATGGAGATGGTATCGCTATAAGATTCAACATGACCACCGAGTGAGTAAATTTTTTTTCTTGATTTTTGAGAACTGTTTTCAGCATTGGAATTGATATTAAAGACGGAAATGGCCAAAATGTTATGAATTACCGAGATATTCCCAAGAAGGTAATTTTTCAACGAGATATCGAATTTTCTTAAGTCGTCTTCCGTTTCGTGGTATGATACCGTTACAAAGAAACAGACCGCTTCTCAAAAATGCACTCCTCTTGTTTACGACAGTCCAGGAAAATTGGATTTATATATAAAGGTCGTCGGGACCACGTGGACGGTGAGTGATTGTGTCAAAGGGTTAGTGAAGTACATGATTATATAAAAAGTATTAGAAAAAGTTGACTGCCTGAAAGTTAGCACCGATTGTTCCAGAGCCTTCCTAGGGTTCATGCGGGCTTTTTTCAACAGAAAAATCGATTGTTGTAAAAAGTTTTATTTTATTTACGAAAAAAAACTTTTTTGCCTACGCAAATTCAGAATGAAATTTATTGAAAAAAAAATTATATTTCGCAATAACTTTGATTTCGTTTATATGTTTTTTAACCCAGGTAATTTTTTTAGTGTAATTATTTTCAATGATTTTTGGGTCAAGCATAAGAAAGGAGGAAAAGTTGAACAGAAGAAAAGAAAAGTGGAAATGTTGTAAAAAACGAAGTAAGTCAAAGGTAAGTAAAACATAAAGGATTCCTCTGTTTCGCCCCTTAGCTACTGACAGATAAATTATCAGTGAATATGAGTGAACGGGCAGATGTAAAAAAGAAAGTGCGAAGTTCATTGAATTGCGAGTAACGTATTTCTTCTTTCGACACCAAAACATTTCAAGGGGGTGAAAACCCCCTGAAACCCTGTTTTTCCACTCAAACCCCGCATCCTCACAGCACATTCGATGGGGTTTGAGTGGAAAAACAGCGAACTTATCTCCCTTAAATTTCTTAGGGGTCAAAAGAAAGAATATGCAAAAACTTAAGATAAGATTTCTGTAAGAGTCGAGCTGTCTGCTAGACCCTGCGACACGATATAATGGATTTTGCTCAAACTTTGTCAAAAACGTATATTTGGTGTAAAAAGACTATTTTGACGCTTTTGGACATTTATCGACATTTTTCATTGATTTTCAAAAGGTGTGGGTATTAAAGTCATTATAAATTACAGAGCACATTGCTGGTTTTTTGTTCTGAAAATTAGCACCAATTGTTTTCAGAACTTTCCCATGGATACGGTCCTTTTTCATATAAAAAAAACTATTTAACAGTGTTTTTTATTTATGAAAACGTTGTTTTAAGAAACATAGAAACGAATTCACCCAACCCAAAAATTGGAACATTCTCAAAAATCTTATAGATAATATTCTCTGAGGTATATATAACACACGTTTTCACTCTACTTACCCCAAAATTGCTTAAACGTTTCCGAAAGAAAATTTTTGTGCTTACAAAAACTCGCGAAAAAATTTTGTTTCGCAAATTTTCGATTTCGGTTATTTTAAAAATGTAAAATAGGTTTCTCATTCAAAAAATGACATTTTTAATAAAAAAACATTTGGTTTTCCAATAGTGTAAGTTTCAAAATCGCTTAAATTTACAGAGAATTGTTAAAACTTTCAAACAATTTTTTTTAGATTTACAACAGCGCCAGAAAAGTGTTTTGTCAGATCAGCTCCCAGAACGCCTCAGCAGTTGAAGCGGTTTACGCTGGGCCCAATGGAAAAAATCTGAAAAACGTGGAATGGATGGCGATTTGTGAAAACAATCAATTTAACACTGCATGAAAAATGAGGAACTTTATCAATTTGAATAAAGATGGTTTGCAGATTTCTTAGTTTTGAAACAGATAGATATATTGAAATATTTTTCGTACAGCGGAATGTCTTAACTATGACGTCATTCTGGGCCGTGTTTCGCCGCCGTGTTGATAAAAACGCATTGGTCGCAAGACCAAATCGCTTCGATTGCTCCTACATTTTCAGTTTTGCCCTATTTAGAAGATTGTAACAACTTTTCTAAAACCTGCTTTACAAGTAAGCTGACTATTTATAACAAAACAATTTTATGGGTAATATTAATAACTTTTGTTCGTTTCCTGGACCATGGAAATAATTTTTTTTTCTAAAATACCAATTCAAAATTAAAACTACCTTCACATTTTATTAATGTTTTTCACATCACTTCGATTCATCTTCGATTGCCACCGTGTTTTGCGCCATTTTGAAGTTTTCTTGGATGTTTTACTTTTAATATCTCGTCTGAACGGCTTCATAATATAGAAACAAACATTCAAAAACATATAGGTGTCGCCAAGGCTACTTCGCCCAAATTTGCTCCTAGCTCGGTGCAAATGACACCAGACGCGAATTTGCGTACAAAAATCCTGGGTTGTAGGATAAGTACGCAATACTGCGTCAGGGTTACATTTGCGAATCGACCAAGAAGTAAAATTGGCAAAGACTTATAAAGGAAATTCGGTTATTTTTTTCCCTATACTGTAATTGTTTACACTGAGGTTATTTTTTCTTTTTTGAATCAACTTGTAAGAACCCGAATCAGAAAAAAGAACATTTTACTATATGCAAAGTTTTGCAAACATACTGTAAGAATAAAGCTTTTCGTAGCTTCCAATAAATAAATTCCTTTTTGTTAAAGTCTTTCCAAAAATTACTTTTTTGTTGGTTTTTTAATCTGTTTTCTTTTTAAAATTTACAAAACGGTTTTTTTTGCAGAAACGCATTTATCGTAAGAAAATTGAAAATTAGTCGCTTTTTCGTTTAATTTTTTTTTTAACCCAATTCTTTGGTTTTCACCAATATTTATATCGGCTTATTTGTCTCCAATTCAAAATGAAAACTAATTGCTACTTATACAAATATCTTTTTCCATTTTTCATAAAATGACACACCATATCACTGTTTTGATTCTTTTGACAAAGCATTTCAGTCTTGACTGAAACATCGATCTACTGAAATTTCAATTTAGAAAAATAATGTTTCAAGAACTTGAATGTTCAATTGAAACTCTGAATCTTTTCGACTGGAAAGAGCCTCAGTTCCACCATGCAGTTCGCTTTGAAATGGAAAAACGCCTTCCCCATGTGAAATTCCGCGTTTTTTCCTTTTCTGTGAAAGAAAATTTCTATTTCTACGGCTACAAGAAGAACAGTCTTTCAAGGGACAGCATAATTTTGTACAACAAGGTTAGTATTCTTTTAAATTCAAGAAAAAGAAAAAAATATATATATTTATTCAAAATTTCAGGGCAGTTTTGTGGCTGAACAGTTTCTCGAAGGCTTTGATCATTTTCAAGAGGAGGTGGAACTGTTCGAACCAAAGAGGAATTTAATTTTCTTGGCTGAAGTGAAATTCACGAATGAGGTATTTCCGCCCTAAAATGTTGGAAAAAGTAGAAATTCATATTTTTTTGGGAAATATAGTAAAAATTCAAAAGCTTCAGTGTAGAAAAAGTTACAATGAGTAGCTTTAATTGCATTAAAACATTGGAACGTTGAGAAAATTCTAATTGAAACATTTGGGGAAAAAACAATAAGTTGATAATTGTAAGCACATATTTTTTTAAATAAAATCTTTATTTATTTTTTGCTTCAGGTTACCAACTACATACAGAAACACGGCATACCTGTCAATGTCGGCGGTAACAAATCCTTCTTCTTTATCGTTTCACCGAAACAAGAAAACTTGTTGATGGATATGCCGCTTCCCAAACTTCCTGCAGGCTATGTTTATGGTGAGATATAGTATATTTTAAACGGAAGGTCAATGAATTGTCAGCTACCTTAATTTCCATTCGTATTTAACCACTAGATTTGAGACAAAGTGAATAAAAATGAATTACACGAATCTGCACAGTAAAATAAGAATGTACAGACAGCTAAACAATTGCGGAGGAACCGAATGTACCTAGTCCTTTAAAAAAATCCCGTATTCCTTGTCTTATTTTCGGAAACTCACCACAAGTTCTTATCTTTTTTAACATTATGAAGGCAATTTTGCTGATTTTTCTTGACAAGAATGTTTTATGAAACATTCGGACTCAAAAAAACATTGAGAAATACAAAAAGAAACCTTGAAACTTATGTATACTTTAAATAAACGTTTAGGCAATGCCGATCCGAACGATGCAGAATTAATAACTGATTATTGGATGTATGCTCCAGAAGGCGAAGCTCCGAACACAAGGTAATCCCTTATAATAAAACCCTACCGTGTTTGTCTGTGTGTTGTGGGTATTATCTTAATCTTACCCCCCCCCTCACCAATGTCAATGAAGGCCCCCCAGAGGGGTGGTGCAATCTCACCCCCCCCCCTTCCCTCCTTTAACGTGGCGTGAAAATTATATTTCTTCCACCATTCGATTTCATGCGGGTCATTTTTACAATTTATTTGCTGGTTGCTGTCGGTCATGTTTCTACTCACTTTCAGTCGTTAGCTTGCCGGTTGGTCTTTTGTGTAAATTCAACTGATTTGCAGACGGAAACCTAATGAAATGCACTTCAATATGTTCTAACAGTGTTATACCAATTCGGTATCTATGCCAAACTCCAGGAGAATGCTTTAATTTGTGAAAGGATTATGATTAAAAAACCAAGGGGGTAAGATTGCGATGTGTGGGGGGGCATCTGCACCGGGCCAAATGGGGGGTTGCGATTGCGACTGGTGGGGGTAACTATTGCGATATGTCCTGGTGTCGCAATCGCGTCCCCCCACATAATTGGGGGGGGGGGGGGTGCAATTACGATATTGATAACCAAATCATACCCCCACCAAACGCAGTGGCGCCCCCCACGCACCCATATTAAATGCGCCACCCACACCCTATATTGCATTGAGTGGGGTGTGCAACTGCACCGCGGGGGGACCAAATGGTGTGGGGGGCGGGATTGCGATTTTACCTGTGTAGTGTATCGGCGTAGGTCCACGCGTTCATTTCCCCAGCGAGGGAGGGTGAGTTCGGCCGTAGGCCGTGTTTCACGTGCTTCAAGGCATTTTCACGGCCGAAGCACTTATAATGAATGACCGCAGGCCGTGCATCTGCGGGCGCAGGCCGCCTAATTGAGCGGCCGAAAGCCATATCTCTGTGCGGCCGCAGGCCGCAGACTAGGAGGGTGCGCGCCGTAGGCACGCGTACCCTCCTGGTACATCAATACAATCGCAAAACTATAAAATTACGAAAACAAAATTTCACTACTTGCCATTGTTGTATTAGAAAACTTGTTAACAAACCAAAGGAAATTTCAGGGAGAAACTGAAAGCCTTCCCCTCTTCTTGCATCCGTTTCGAGGGAAAACCAGTGGCCTTTGAGATGATAGATATCAGCGGAGCTCTGAATCATCAATACGTTATGAAGGAACACAGAGGGAAGGGACTTGGAGCAGCTGTGGAAATCGATCTGGCGAAGAAATGTATTCGGTAAACTTTTTTTCAGCTTTAGACCCTTTCGAAAAGCGATTATGTAAACAAAAGCGGCGGAAATGCCCATAATGGCGTTTTTAATAGCTTTTTTTGTTCCAAGGCTTTACCCTTTTTTCCTCCTTTCTAATTTTTGTTTAAACTCAGCTCTCCTTTTTCGAAAAACATCCTGAAAAACTGTTTCATGTTTCAGACATGTGTTGAGTCAAGTTTGTTCATATGTTTGTGCGGGCTGAGCACCCTCAGGACAGACTAAAAAAAATTCTCTGATTGAGCTCGTGCGTTTCCTGTAGGCTACTTGCGTCCCAAAAAGTCAAAAATGTATATTACGTTGAAAATTTTACATTTGACAGCAAAACAATGGCACTTTAACTTTAAATTATATATCTCGCTTCAAAATCAAGTTCAGGCTGGCAATGGGTTTATTCGACAGGAAATAGTTTGATGATAACAGACAAAAACATTACTAACATTAGCGTATACTTTTCAAGTAAGAAAACAAACGAAATGTACAAAATTGTGCCAAAAATGTTTGTTGTATGAATAACCGCGATTTTGCGTATAAAAGTGCAAAAATGACCGTTAGCGCAGCGGATTTTCCAGAAAATGTAGCACAAAATAAAATGTTCAAAGTTATCGAATGCCAAAGTTTTCAAAACTAAAAAAAGCATTGACCCCCCGAAAACGGCGTTTCTGAAAGTTATTTGCACAAAAAGCGGCTGACAAAAACGTCGCGAGTTCGGCTTTGTCACACGCTTTCTCGGTTCCGGCGCTAAAAACGCCTTTCATTGCAAGGTTTGAAAATATTGGCATTCGTGATTGTCAACTTTGAACATGTTTTTTTCGGCAGAAGCTTCTGGAAAAAAATGCGATGCGCAAATGGGAACTTTTGGACTTTGAAACACAAGAGCGTGATAATCATAACACCAACATTTTGGGTATATTTTGGAACTTTTCGCATTTTTTCTGTCATCAGCAAACTAGTTTCTTTTGAATTCACTACTTTCAGCCTGATACCTTAATTTTGAAGAGTGATATAAAATTTCAAGTTGAGGTGCCATAGTTTCGCTGTGGAAAGCAAAAGTGTCAATATAATGTTATTTTTCGACGTGTTGGGTCACAAGTAGATTATAGTAAATGTATAAGCTCAATCGGAAAAAAAAATTATTTTTTCCGAAAGGAGCTCAGTGCAATCAAATACATCTTGTCTTCAAATTTCCTTAACAATCCAGCAACCGTGTCTCGTTTTTTTCCAAGTGATACATAAACAAAAATGTTTTTGCAAATCTAAAAACTTCAAACCCTGGGTTACCACTCCGATTATTATTTAAAATAGTAGGAATCATTGTTTCTTATTTTTTTTGACCTGAAATATCTTTTTATAATCTGACTTTGCCACAATTATAACATTAGTAAGGATTTTTTCTATATGATTTTTTCTCTACATCTTAGTTAGAATTTTCCAATAAAAAAACAGACAGTTTATTTTCAGGGAAGGGATATTTGTCGAGAAAAATGTGGATGTGGTGAAGAAAAGCGTCATTGAAGCAAGTCGGCGTTCTGAATATTGGACAACTGTGAAGAATTCGGAGGGAAGCGACTGTATCAAAGAGTACTTGTATTTGACTCCCAAGTGAATACATGTTTTAATCATTTTGTAATACGAATTGACCCGTTTTTCTCAAAATTGGATTAAAGTTTGTGCCAAAGTGTTGTCTTCCTTTACGAAATCGGAGCTTCCCATTGATAAAGCAGACTTATCTGTCATTTCCACGTCAATTTCCGCAGACGCTTCTTCCTTTTGTCATCTTTTCCATAGATTTTAAAGCCGAAACCAATTCTTTCTATTGAACCAAATTGTGATATAGTCTTCGCCAACTTTACTTCTTGGCCATTTCGTAAATGTAACCCTGACGCAATATTGCGTACTTATCCTAAAACACACGATTTTTCTACGAAAATTCGCGTCTGGCGTCCTTTGCACAGCGCTAGAAATTCGGCGAAGTACCATTGGCGACGACTATACGTTTGCTGGCCTTGGTCTAAATTGAACATTTTAGGCTTTTTATTTAAAAAAAAAGTTTTTTGAACAAATCTTGCTGTCAACGGTATTCAAAAGTTTCGATAACATCCTGAAATTTTGGCTTTACTATAAACGTTGAATGAAGTTGGGTTACATGACTTTACAAAATTTATTTTACAATTCATAAACTTTTTTTCCAGTTTTAAAATTTAGAATGCACTCTAGCTTTTAATTGCTTTTGAAAAGCGAAAAATACTCTTTTAGCAAAACTTAATCATTTAAAAATTTTTAGTCATAACATTTATTTGATACCTAACTTTTAAAAACTCTATTTACCGAATAAACGTAAATTTTGGTCGAGGGTTGTTTTCATTTGCCAATTACATTTATTTGTTGCGTGTTTCAGGTTCGATGTTTTTTTTTTTTTAAAAATTGAATTAGTCTTAAAAAATGCGATTAAGAAAACATAAATTTTTTTAAATTTTTGTTTCAAATTCCAAATCTTAAACTTTTGTTCACATTTCTTTTTAAAATTTTGCCTTGCCTTTTCAAAAAATTTAAGATTTTCTTTGACAAGAACAGTTATGAAACCATCAAAATAGAATTCAGTTAAACGGTTGTATACCTACACTCAAATTGTTATGTTAAAAAAATCTACTATAGGTTTTTTTAGGTTCGAAAATGTCAACTTGCGCAAACTTTTCTACTTTCTGTCATTGTTTCCCAAGGTTTCACCAGCCTATTCTTTTTTTTACACAAAAATGCGATCAGTTTTTCGGTCGAAAGCTTACAATGTAGGCTTGTTTCTTTTTTCTCTTAAAAAAGGTTGTTTTAACCAAGTCAAAATTGCTGTGCAAATTATTCAAATGTTTTAAAAACATCTTGAGATGTTGCCTTCATTGCAAACCTTTCATGAAAATAGGTCACACGATTTCACAATAATTTCTACTAAAATTTTTAACCGTTTTTCAATTTCTTATCATTTCCTCCTGATCTTTTGTATTTAATCTATTAGCAAAAATCAATCATTTAAAAAGTTTAAACCTTGACACTCACAAAAACACAAAAACTTTCAAACTCTATTTTCAGATAAAAAAAACATATATTTTTGTCAATTTGCCAGATAAATTTTTTTAATGTTTCCGGCTCAACATTTTCAGAATTCAATTAATCACGTGCGATGACCAGACCAAACTGCTTTTTTCAATATTCTTGCATTTTCCCAATTTAAACATTTTTTTAACATATGGTTTAAAACATTTTTTCTTGCACGGGTTAAGACTTTTTTAAAAAGAAATTGACGACTTTCTGGGACCAAAACAATTTTTAAACTTTGAAACAGAATTTATTCGAACCCAGTTTGTCTACCTATGCTCCAATTGTTGAAAAAAATCCAATTTTTGTCTTTTAGGTTCAAAAATGTTTCGTCAACTAGAATGCAGCCCTTCAACCCTCGCCCTTTTCGATCGAAAAGACGCCCAATTCATTTCGGCCGTTCGCTTCGAAATGGAAAATCGCCTGCCTATGGTAAAATTCAGTCTGTTCTCCTACGAAACCAAGGATACCACCTACTTTTATGGATACAAGGAACACAAAACCACCCAGCCACATGTTGTCATTACATATAAGGTTAAAAAATGTATACCTTTTTCATAATTAATTCTAGGGAACTTTTGATAAAGAGTCGTTTTCGGAGGGTTTTGAAGCGTTTCAGAAAGCTGTAAAACTTTTCGAACCAGTTCGACAAGTCATTACCATGGGAAGTGACGTTTTGATGCAGGCGGTGAGTTATTTTTTAGTCTTGATTTTTACATTTTTTTTTTTAACATTTTTTAACCCAAAAAATTTCAATATTAGACGGCCGATTATTATAACACAAGAGGCCGTTACGTCCGCAGTTCTTTAGGTAAACAGCAGATTTCTGCCAACCGGAAATATCCTCTAGTTAGTTGTCGGATAGTATTCGTTATAGTCTGTTTCCAATGTAAGGTCTTCGCCTTCGGGCAATCTTAAAAAATGACTCGTATTTAACCAAAAAGGTTTGAAACATTCAAGTGAGCATATGTGTAAAAAAACGAAAGAGCGCTATAAAAGAGCGCAGACAATTTACTAAGATCGTTGCGGGACCAAAGGTACCTAGTCCTTTAAACATTGAAAAAATCCTTGCCCATTCGTTGGAAATGAAGTATAAGAATATGTTGCGTTAAATTGGGTTGATTTTCCCCCGGTCCCTGCTTTACTTTGTCTAGCTAAAACATTACCTAATTTGAAAACAGTCAATTAAAAAAGTATGAAAAACTAGTTGTAAACAACATGGTAGTTAAAGGGCCATCAAGAAGGGTTTTCATTTCATTTTTGATCGGATACGGTCGGAAATTATGCGAATCAAAAATGCTAAATTGTCTCGCACCCTCCTCTTTTCCAGAGCTATCTTATCCAATTAGAATAAAATTCGGCTCATTAGCATGCCTTGTAAATGCCGGGCACGCAGGGCGTACTGCCCGTCTACAAATCTGTAGACGGAGACCCGTTTTTGAAGACTTTGAAGTGTATTTTCTCGAAAACGGTAAATTTTCGACCCATAGTCATATATATTTTCTTTATCAGCGAATTTTTCTCTCCTGATTGAGCCAATGTTTTAATACCCGCCTGACTGTCCCTTTAAAGGAATCACCAGGGTCCATTTTTTGCCTACAGTAATAAAAACCCCACGGTAATAAAAACCAAAGTGGCATTAACTACGATTACGATCGGCCCTACCCCTCTGAGACTTTTTGAAATGATTTGACTGCGATGAGCACACCTCTCACTGAGAGACGCAGACAGAACGAGAAACGCCGTTGAGATCCTTTTTCAACAGCATACTCGGCTACCAGCTGTATTTTTATCCATTTTCATTTAGTTCACGGCAGTTATTCAGCACGTGATTATTTTAAAGTTTAAAAAGTAAAACACGATTAAAATACACTTTTTGGGGCTAAAATTTGAACCACGTTTGAAATTCCGCAAAGGAAATTTTGGAAAAGTGCCAGCTCGCCGATTTGCGCACACTTTTCTGTAAACACCGCGACATCGGCTGAGGGTATGGCCTGTTGGCTGAAGGCCGTTGCGATAAAACATTTAACTTATTTATCACAAAAAAAACTTTTTTGTTCGATACGTACATAAAAGCGGTTTTTGTCGCCTGAAAAAAATAATCAATAATTAATCAAATTAAACAAACTTGCAAAAGGCCCCTGTTGGTCCCTTTAACATTAATTTAAAATTTCAAGGTATTTACTAGGAAATATTCGAAAAATCTAGCAAAAAATAATTTGTGAAAGCGATTTTCGCTTTTAAGACGTCATCGGTTTAAAGGGACATTCAATTAAGCAAACATTCAATTAAGCAGAGCGCGGTTTCAATGCTTCATCGCGTTGGCAGCCGCTTTCTCGCGAAATCACGCGCGCGTAATGGAAAAATTCCATTAAAAACGTCTTTCAAGTTCTAAAAATTAAGCAAAATACATTTTGGGATGAAATCTAACAGAGAAAAATATTAACACTTCAATTTTGTCAAAAAGTCATTTTTGCGATTTTTACAGGCTTTTCGACGCATTTTATATACAAGCCTATACAAAAAATAGTTTTTGAACTGAATATGCATTGAAAACCAAATAAAAGGAAAAATAAAGATATTAGGCACCTTAAGTTCCCATTAATCCGGTAGCCAACTGAAATCAGCAGCTTTCGGCGCGCGGAAGGGCGCCACTTTGAAGTGCGCGCCAGCTTCTTCGCGTTTTTTCGATAACTTTGGGGTGCTCGAAAAATCTGAAAACAATATATGTTGTGCAGAAAGTATTGCTGTATAACATATTAAAAATCTGCCTTAGTCTTTTCAAACACTCAGAAGAAAACTTCGTTTTTGAGCCTTTCAACACACTTTTGGCGCCAAAACTTATTTTCTACGTGAGAAATAAATTTTAACGTCAATTAAAATCTTTGTCACCGTAACATTTGCTATTGTTTCTATACCTAACATGTAAGTTTTTCTCAAGTTTGACGGTAGTTACAGTACCCCGGTGGTCGATTACAGTACTCCGACCCAAAAATCGATAATCGATTTTGCAAGTCATTTTCGATGTTTATGAGTCCTAGGTAGTTTCTTTACAAAAAATCAGCCTGAATGGAGCACTTTGAAAATATTGTGTCCTTATGTATATCGAGTCTCTCAGACAACGCGTCTTAATGATTTTAAACAGTTTCACACTTTCAGGTTTTTTTCAATTTCAATCAAACTAATTATGTTTTTTAATGTTCTAGAATTATGTCACACAATCGAACAAGCTCAAAAAACTTTTTTTGTGTTTTTCATATTGGTGAAACAATCCACTGCGGCTACTAACAAAAATCTTTTTTTTTCAAGCAAACTGTATTTTGTTTTGATTCTTATTCAAAATATAAACCTTTACAATATTCAATTTTACTTCAAATTGTTCTTGTTTCAGGCCTACAAGTGTGTCAAAAGCAAGAATTTCTCCGTCAATTATCGTTTAAACCCTTGTTCTGAATTCGTCATAACAGAAGAAAACGAAAAACAAATTCTATCTATGCCCCTGCCAGAACTACCGCCTGGATATGAAATTGGTTTGTAAAAATTAATTTAGGAAAAATAATTTTATAAAGTTTACAAATTTGAAAAATTTGCTTTATTTTAGGAAACGCTGACCCAAACGACTGCGAATTTATCACCGGCTACTGGAAATTCGCTGACGAGGGAGAAGTGGAAAACACGAGGTTGGGCATCTAAAGTTTTTTTAATTACGACGTCGTCTCTGTGATATTTGAGCAGAGGTTCTATATACACTGTCTTAGAATTTTAGCATTGTGCATACACTCTATAGTTTTCGACAATTTTAATTCTCGGCCGATTCGCAAATGTAACCTGACGCAGTATTGCGTACGTAACCCAAAAAAACAAGAGTTTTGTAAGCAAATTCGCGTCTGGTGTCATTTGCACAGAGATAACTGCGAAATTGGGCAAAGTAGCATTGGCGACGACTATATATACATTGTAAAAATCAAATACAAATGCCCTGGGCAGGTAAAATAGGAGCTACAATTATCAAAAATGAAGTTCTGGTGGGATATTTGGATTGTCACCAGCCCCAGGGCATGTATACTTACTTAAGACACTTTTAAAGAGTTACTTTGGAAATCAGCGCAAAAAATTGACGCAAAATGCACATTTACAAAAATCATGCATCAAGCTTATAAATTGCCGCTGAAACATTAAAACGCAGGGACCAAAAAATTTTTCGCATTTTTGGGCCATTTTTGGTCATTTTTTCACATTCAAGTGGATTTTTAACAAAAATAGCCTCCTCTTATTTTTGATTTAAAAAATATTCGATGCCAAATTTGACGTAGAATTCAAAAAAAAAATTCTTTTTTGCACGAAGCTTGGTGAAATTCGAAAACCTCGAAAACACATTTTTCAAACAGTTTTTTAAGTTTAATTTTTTGTGAGGTGCTAAATCATAATTTTGTACATTTTGCTTTTTTAAAATCAAAAATGGGACTACCTTGACAATTTTACACGTTGGAATTTTTAGCCTAATCGAAGCACTTTGAAATTCTAACTATAAGACAGTGGTAAGCTCGCTTTTTACAGAGACGACGTCTTAATTTTCTGAAAAATAAAGAAACTAAAATGAGTGTTTTTAGATTCAAGTTGGAATGTTTGCCATCTTCCTGCATTCGTTATGAGGGAAAACCGGTTGGTTTTGAAATGCTCGGCGTTGACGGCGGTTTGAATCATCAATACGTTCTGGAGGAGCACAGAAGAAAAGGCTTGGGAGCCGCATTGGAAATCGACATTCTTCAAAAATGTCTAAAGTAAGTGTTATGTCTTTCTCTGTGTCTTTGTGTCTCTCTGTTTTTTCTTGCCATCTAAAGTGCGTTTCCAAACAAAAAAGACAAGGAAAATTGGATTTTCCTAAAGGACAGGTTCATTTGGTCCCGCCGCGATCACTTAAATGTCTGCGCACTCCTATGTTACAGCGCTACTTCGCTTATTTTTCTGATATCCACTTTAATGTTTCAAATCGGTAAACACGATTGGATATCAAGGTCGCTAATAATCCGAAATCCTTTCGTTGGAAATAGGCTGTATCTAAGTTTTTTTAAATACATTTTAAAACTTATTTTTTTAGGGAAGGGCTTATCATGTTCAAGAACGTCGAAAACTCCAACATTCCAGTAATTTCTGCAAGCAGAAAGACGTCATACTGGACTGTTGCGACGAAACAGGATGGGAGTGACTACGTTAAGACTTACTTCCAGCTTACATTGAAGTAATTTTACAATAAACAAGCTGTTTTGTATACTGCATTTCATTTCCGCGTTTCCAAAAACGGGACAAGGGAAAGGGGATTTTCTTAAAGGACTAGGTATAATAGGTCCCGCCGCGCTCGATTAGTTGCCTGCGCACTTCTCTTTTACAGTGCTGTTTTGTTTTTTTTTATATTTATAGTCACTTCGAAGTTTCAAATCGTCAATGGTTTATGCCTTTGTGTAAATTGCTTGCTTCGAAACTTAAAAACAACAAAATCAGGTAAAAGTATCATTTTGTTACAATTTTTCAAAAGCAAATTGCACGTGTTTTTAAGTAAATAGGCAAATTTAGCAACGAGCAACTACAGAAGCGATCACTGTTGGGCTATTGCAGTCCCCAACGTTGAAAGCACTCACATCAGATGCAGGGAGGGATATGATGGCACAGCTGACAGAATTGTCTTCGTTTGACAACTGAAACAGAATTCCTTATTCCTGCAAAATTTCTTCTTTTTTTCATAACTTAAACGGACAGTCAGGCGGGTTTTGCAACATTTGCTCAATTAGGAGAGAATAATTCGCTGATAATGAAAATGTATATGACTGTGGGTCGAAAATTTACCGTTTTCGAAAAAATACGCTTCAAAGTCGTCAAAAACGGGTCTCCGTCTACAGATTTGTAGACGGGCAGTACGCCCTGCGTGTCCGGCATTTACAAGACATGCTAATGAGCCGAATTTGATTAAAATTTGATGAGATAGCTCTGGAAATAAGGAGGGTGCGAGACAATTTAGCATAGTCGATTCGCATAATTTCCGACCGTAGCCGATATAAAATGAAATGAAAAACCCTCCTTACTGCTCCTTTAAGATGCCGTCTCTGGAAAGCCCCGCAGGCCCTAAGAAAAAATTCATAGTTTCAGAATTGGCTAGAAATTGGTCAATAACCTGAATATCCTAGGACCAATATACCACATTTTGAAACTTTTAGGCCGTTATCGATTTTGCGACCTGGGTTACATAAATGGTCAAGAATTTTAAATCTGGGTTAATTCTAAGAATGTTTTTGGCATGGATACTCCTAATAAAACGGTGAAAAAACGAAATTCTTGTATAGTTCGGCAAAGAAGCTCGAAAACCTTGAAAAGTCAAAATTTACGTTTGATATTGCAGCTTTCCGCGGCTTCGCAAAACGCCAAAACAAACAAACGCGCACATTTTCCATTGTTTTTTAAGTACAAAAAACTTTGTGACCATCATGGCGAAAATAGACCTTGAAGATAAAATTTTTCATCGCTTTCGTGAGGAATAAATTCAATTTTGGTAGCTCAAACCACTTTTTGCTCTTAATTTGTTCCAAATTTCGGTTAAAATTGCCTAAACGTTATCTTAAAAGCACATTTTGCGAGGCATTTTGCGAAGTGGAAAAAAAGTGAAAGCGCTTTTATGTCATAAGTAGAAAAAAGCGAAAAACTGTGCAATTTAAACGTAAATTTGGGTTCTTGCCGAATAACCCCAAATTTACTTATTTCGGCCATTTTTGTAAATTTACATTTCCCTACCATAACCCAGGTCGGGAAATCGATATGGGTCCAAAAGTTTCAAAATGTCGTAACCATTGATTTTGGCAAGAATTTTGTTCCCAACGGTTGCCTGGAGCAGTGTTCGACAAAACCATTTCAGTTGGAATCATAACTCCCTTTTTCAATCAGAAAAGGCCCCTGACGGCCCCTTTAAGAATTATAGACTTCCTCTTTCATTTTTACACATACTCACCGTCCACGTTGCCCCGTTGACCTCCACATACACGTTAACATGATCTGTCACATCGAATAGTAGTGGTCCGCATTCTGTCCAATTGTAGTATGCGGTAATGTAGCTCTGAACAGGCATGGTTGTTATATTATGTTACAACTGACGCCTGCAGGTTCCTGAACAAAGCGAAATACAGTTTTGTCTTCTTTATTGATATTGATGCACATCCTTAAAACATAATTTTATAGGCGATGTCTGCGTCTTAAAAGCGGCAATGTAGTTTTTCCAAAATGTTTTCAATGTTTTCGGCTTTGACAGTCGCTTTTTCGCCTTTAATTTAAAGACAGTCGCTTTCTCTGACATTTGCCCGCCCATTTGAGGGCGCGAAAGGGCGGCGCGGTGGGTGACGCGCGTTTTTCTTTGCGTTTTTTCGTTATGCCAGGACAGCGTGCGTGAGTTCGGAAAATATATAGTATGCAGACAAGAAAGCTCAACAGCATATCGAAAATCGGCGATAAACTTTTTTTTGAAATTCGGATGAAAACATTTTTGAGTACTTTTTCATCCATATTTTGACTTCTAACATTTTTGGGAGAGGGAAATCAATTGTGGTGATAATTACAATCTTTTAGGCGTTAAAAAATCTATTGATTTCATTATTAACTGGTTAAATTTTCTGAAGTTTGAAGACGGTTACAGTACCCTGAGGGTCGAGTACAGTACTCCCCCCCTAAAAATCGACAATCGACTTTAGGCATGTTTTTGCATGCATATTAGAAAGTCATGGGTGGCTCAAACACCAAATCTGAGTTCAATTGGACCACTTTTAAGTTATTCTGACCGAAGGGATTTCTTGTATCCCAGACATCGCGTTTTAATTGAATTGAAATAAAATATGGTTTGTTTCTTAAAACGTGCTGTAGTCTGTTTCCAAAGCAGAATCTTAGACTTTCGGGCAATCATGAGAAATTCACAAATTTAACCAAGAAGGATGTGAAACATTGAAGTGAACAGAGATGTAATAAACGAAAGAGCACTGTAAAAAAGGAGTGCGCAGACATTTAACAAAAATCGTTGCAGGACCAAAGGTACCTAGTCCTTTAAAATTTGTGAAAATCCTTGCTCATTCGTTGGAAATGGAGCATATGTTGTGTCATTTATTTTTCTTCACTTCAATGTTTTGAATTCTAAATGTTTCATAACCAGGAAATACCACAGTGGTTGAAAAGTAAATTGACTGCCTAAGCAAAAGAGCACTGTAAAAGAGGAGTGCACAGACAGTTGGTGCAGAACCAGTGGTACCTATTCTTTTAAGATTTGGTCCAAATCCTTGCCCATTCGTTAAAAACAAAGTATAGTCCATTTCCAACTTTTTTTTTTGCAGTTCGTTGACAATAAAGCAATCGCAGCGGGACCTTTTTCCTGGGCTCTTTTTTGGAAACGCACTATATAATTCAACAACAGAGCGCACGGAAAACTGTGGACCAGAAAATTAGCATAGGACAGACAAGAATCATACGAATACATCACCAATAAAGAATTTAAACTTACGACTTTGAAGAAGTATTGAATCTAATGGCGAGCCCATCGCCATCTGCCATCGTGAATTCACGGAATTCCACGCCGCATTCGCAGAGAATTACTAACAAAGATTTCAACAGTTAGTATGTTTTCACAAACTTACTCATTAGCAAGAGAGCAATCAAGTGAATCGAATAATATGAGGTGAGTAACATGTGCATGCTGAAAGGACGTGAGACCAAGCAACGGAGTGGGTCCGACTCGGCAATGCCGCCTTTTTTGATGATTACGCTCATTCAAAAAGAACTATACATGGCAACCAGCGCAAGTGATGACTGCGAAGCGTGACAAATCACAAAATTCAAAATTTTGACGAGTACAAAGTGTTTTTGGGTTTCAAAGATCTTGAGTTTCAACAGATGTGTTCTGAGAAACTCAAAGTGAAACAATTTATGACATACAAAAAATGGTTTGTAAACAATTTTTCTGAATTTTGAAACTAAACAGGTAATGTCAACCAAACAAACTGGTTAAAACGCCATGTCTGAGATAATCGACACCGGGCAATTTACGTTTGGTCATACAATTAATTTACTGAATGCGTTTTAAAATAATTTCAATTGAGAGAATTCTACGGTACGACAACTCGAATTGGGCGTATTCAATTGGTGGTGATTTTCTCATTCTGGTACTCAAAACAACCGTTGGCTATAGTGTGTTTCCGAAAAACGGCACCGGTTTTGGCCGAAAACCTTAAAGGATGGTACATTAGGTCCCGCAGCGATCGCATATTTGTCTGCGCACTCATCTTTTACTATGCCATTTCGCTGATTTTATTATTCACTTCAGTGTTTCAAATCGTCTCGTCTGTGGTTAAAAAGGAGCAAAGCATCAAGACCGCTCAAAAGTAAAACCGTTATTTGGAAACAGACTATAGAAAACAACAAAGTTTCTCGTGAAGGAGGATATCGATGCATTATTTGAATTTGATAAAAGACGAAAAGTTTGAGAAAGAGAGGTGTAGAGAGATATACAGAGTGAAACAAACAGAAACAGACAGAGGGCCTTTCATTAAAGGGACCATCAAGGTCCTTTTTCAAGTTTATTACAATTATATAATTTAACTTTGTTAATTACATATCTAGTTATCAATTTCAACTACATTTTCCTAAAAAAAAAAGGCATAATTTTAAATCAAAAGTCAAAATCGAATTTTCCCAACATGCTCCAGCGTACGTTTTTTTCACAAACTGCCTGCAGTAAACAGCGGGCAGGCTGTTGAAAGCCGTTGGTCGCCGCTGGGTCATTAGGAACAAGCAGCGCTGCGTACCCATGAACCTCATAATCGACTGTTATCACCGGCAGCTAGTAACCAGACTGTCCCGAGTTCGGCTCGCAAGCTGGCACTTCGCCTTGATTTTCTTTGGGGGATTTTAAATCTGGGTATTAATTTTAGTTTTAAAAAGTGTATTTTAATTGTTTTTCACTTTTTCCCTTATTTAAAATAATCACACGCTAAATCACCGCGATAAAATAAATAAAAATGTAGCTGGTAGCCGAGTATGTTGAAGAAAAAGGTCTCAGCAGAGTTTTTTGGTACTGTTGCATAAAAAGGCCCTTGGCGATCCTTTAGCATCAATCTTTAACATCTTCAACATAACAAAACATCCATTTATACACTTTATTACTGCAGAATAGACATGTTTGAAATACTGAAAAAGGAATTATTCATGGGGGATAGAAATCAGCACTCTTTTGTGTCGCGGAAAGTATCTGGCAGTAGGGGTTGCCTATAATTGGCTAGCGATTACAAATTGGGTAGAATTTAGGGGGAGGGGTCGATTCATATACGAAAACAAGGGTTTAGTGAATCTGGATGCCGGTGACCTCGACGTCTCCGCCGATCTGGAGACCGTTGAGCTCATGGGGCTCCAGACGGTGGGCGTAGGAAGCGAAACGCTCTCCGTCGACGTAGATCTGAAAATAAATCTCTTTTCTGTCTTTCATTAACAATTCTCACTCTGTCTCTCTGTCTCTCTGTCTCTCTGTCTCTCTGTCTCTCTGTCTCTCTGTCTCTCTGTCTCTCTGTCTCTCTGTCTCTCTGTCTCTCTGTCTCTCTGTCTCTCTGTCTCTCTGTCTCTCTGTCTCTCTGTCTCTCTGTCTCTCTGTCTCTCTGTCCCTCTGTCTCTCTGTCTCTCTGTCTCTCTGTCTCTCTGTCTCTCTGTCTCTCTGTCTCTCTGTCTCTCTGTCTCTCTGTCTCTCTGTCTCTCTGTCTCTCTGTCTCTCTGTCTCTCTGTCTCTCTGTCTCTCTGTCTCTCTGTCTCTCTGTCTCTCTGTCTCTCTGTCTCTCTGCCTCTCTGTCTCTCTGTCTCTCTGTCTCTCTCGCTCCCCTGTGTATTCATTTCTCTACCTGGAAGGCGTACTCCTCGTTCTTGATCTCAAGATCGAATCCAACAGCCTTCTCGAAGGGAAGCTTGCCCTCACGCTCCTCATTTCCCCATTCGTTGCTGATGAGGGAGTTGCGAACGACAGCCTTAAAATATAAACCATCTATCCCGAAATTCAGCAAAAAACATGTTTGCCCCCAACGAACATACCGACGACAAAAATGGTTCGGTCAAAATTCAAGCGAGGAGATTCATTAAAAATTTCCCTTAAGACGACAAAACATTTTCTATTCCAAAACGTTGAACTGAACGAAAATATCTTTTTGAAATTGTTTATTGTAATTCAAAAAATTTTCATTCAATGTAACATCCCATTACATTAAGTTTTATTTTTAAAATTCCTGCTTTTTCAAACGTTGCGGTTTTAAATCTATTTACAACAACAAAAATAACATGTTAAAATGAAAAAAAAATATAAAATCAAATTTAAAATATTGTGAATTTCTGTTGCAAAAAAAAATTTGTTAATATAAATCGTTTTGTTGTCATGTGCAAACATATGCACAGTATTGAATCGAGATCATAAATAGATTGAAAAAAAACTGTTTCATGTGAATGAAACAAAAAATCACCTTCTCGTCAAAGCGAACATTGAAGTGGAGAGCGATGTCTCCGTTCTTCTTGAGCAGGTTCACGTGGAAGCGCTTTCCCTTCTTCTCGGGCATTCCGTAGATGAAAAGGCTCTTTCCGCAGGCAAGACCATCTCCGGCAAGTCCGCTCTCGTAGGGGACGGGCTAAAAATATTTTTTTGTAGTTTATACAAGCAAGTGTAATTTTTTATCTGGCTTTAACACCAACCACGCGAATGTTGACTTTCACAAACCACTTTAGTCATTGCCGGTCCTGTTTGGTTTTAAATTGCCGACTTTTGAATGTTTTCTTTCCTTTCCAAAAATTGAAAAATAGCAAATGGTTAATAAAAAATCATTTTAAAAAAATCGGTTGAATGTAAAATTTGTTTTTCTTGTGAAAAAATAAAATTTACTTACATAGTACTTTCCTCCCCAGTGGATGTCAGAAACAAGGACATCTCCGTCAATGGAGAAGTGGGTGATGGAGGAGAGAGGCACGCGGTGCTCGTACTCCTTGAGCTCCTTCTGAAAAACAAAAATTAGAAGGAAAACATTGAGAAAAAAACGTTATAGAGTTAAAAACTACGTTAAAAACTAGAAAAGTATTAAGACGCGACGTTTGAGAGAAAATCGCTTAAAATTCAAAATGGTCTAATCGGGCTCAAATTGTGTCTAGACGCTCATCATGACACTTTAATGTGAAAAATGTTAATAAAAGTCGATTATCGATTTTTGAGTCGGGTACTGTAATTCTACCCTGGGATACTGTAACTACCCTCAAACTCGAGAAAACCCTCACGTGTTTGGTATGGAATCGATTGAAAATTTAACGCTGAATAAAAAACAAATAAATTAGTGTGAAAGATCATTTCATGAGCCCGATTGAACCACTTTGCATTTTATCACAAAATGTTTTAATTGAAAAATTTTACCTGATCTACGAAGATCTGGAACTTGCTGTCGTGAGCGCGGATTCTGATGTCGACGTCGTCTCCCTTCTTGTAGGGGTTGCTCTTGCGCTCTTCCTTGCCCCACTCTCCCTTGGCGAAAGTGTTGCACACGATCTAAACGAATTCATAACCTGAGAAAAATGAGATTTTTGATATTTATTTTGTTATATTTTCAAAAATTTATCTTTTCCTCTTTACGTCAATGTTTTGAGTCCCTTCAATGAAACAAAAACTTCATTCATTTCTGTTATAGCCAGATAAAATTTCAAAAACCACAATCGTTCAGAAAAAAATGAATTGTGTTTTTATGTATAATTCCGTTTTTTTTTTAAGTTTTTGCTTAGGGTTTTTGGAGTTTTCATAGAAAAACCAAGAAATCTCAGCAAGAAAAAATACCAAATTCATGTTTCAGCTTCTAACAATCTTCGTCTTCCATTCGATTTTAACAGCAAATTTAGTTTACAAAAACTGTTAAAGGGACCGTCAGGGACCTTTTGCGACTTTGACTCGTGTGAAAGAGAAAAATCAGCAAATAAAAAGTTGTATACAAAAAAAGGATCTAAAATTCTCCGTTCTCTAGATATCTTGCTTCAAAGTGCCCAAAACCGGCCGACCGTTTACAGACTCTGGGGATAGCCGCAACGCCTTCATAAACGATTTTTACAAGCCAGTCTAATTTCGAAATTGTCTTTCTAATTGGACGAAATTACTCGGAAAACGAGGAGTTTTCCAGACAATTTAACTTATATAATTAGTATAATTTTCGACCTTTCCCGATGAAAATGGAAATGAAAAGGTCCCTGACGGTCCCTTTAAAATTTACCTTTCCCTCGTCGAAGCGCACGCTGATATGAAGGGGAACATCGTTTCCGGCGAAGTCGGCGGCGTTGTTATGCAGGTTGATGGTGAAACTGAATATCGAAATTTGAATTCAATTTTTTTCTTTTTGCTATAACGGTAGTGGACGGAATATGAAAAAAAAATCTTATTCTAACGACAATGTGAAACATTGGGGTTGCATGTGTTTTAAGGAATAAATATGTTTTTGCATTAAATATGTTTTTAAATATATTTAAATATTTCCCTTGCCAAATCTACTTTGGCGGATTTGGCTGCATACGAAGCCTGACTATCCTATATTCTACGCATTACTTCAGGAACAACATCATAACTTTGCTACATTATGAAAATTCCAAATTCCGTTGGTGAAATTCCGAAGTCTTCCAAAACAATTGCCGCAAATTTAAAGTGTTCTCCATTTATCACAACTAAAAATATCATCCCCCTCTTTCCCTGTTTCCATTTCATCAGCCGCAATCAAATCCAACCTGTTTGCTTGTTCCCTCTCAACTTCTCACACTCTCTCGCCCGCGTGAAAACAAACAGACGACATTCCACAGATATGACACGTTTCCAATTAACAGATCGCAATGTTGCGAGAAGAGAAGGGAAAGGGCGCGGCCGCCTTGTCTTGTGACAGGCGGAAATGTGATTTCTGATTATTGGAGACATTCTTTTGGGGCCGGCATTTGCTTTCAAAATCTTTTTTTTTTCAAAATGAAATCTATACGTTTGGGGCAAAAATGTATTATAACTTGGGTAATTTTGGTTATATCGAACGCTGAAAAGTTTCACAATTTTTGCTGTTGGATTTGCTCTAGATATCACACTAATACAAAAACACCAAAATGCCCTTACCCCAATGTTGAAACATTTTTTCCAATTTCTTTTCAAACAATGTATTGTGATGCAAAATTTCACAAATTTTTCAAAAATATTTGCAATGTAAAAAATATATAAATAAACTAACCGGACGGAGTCCTCTCCAGTCTTTCCCTTCACAATCAGGGTCTGTCCGGGCTCGAAAGGCTCAGTCAGCTTGCTGCGGTAGGGCACGGGCTAAAAATATATCATAAATAGTTTTTTTATCTACAAAAGTAAATAAAACGACCAAAATATATTTTAATTTTTCTTGTTCCACTAACAAAAATAGTATTTTTTATTGCGTTGGAAGTTTTGAAAAACAGTGAAAGATTTCCAACAAAAAAACTACGGAAAATCATACACTATTACATGTTTAGAGAAAAATTGCGTTCTTTTAAATTTTTGAACCTGTTTAAAAAAAATTTTCACTGGCTTTTAATTGTGTCGGATTCTTGTTGAAAAGTTGTATAAGGAAATTTAAAAAATTATTCAAAGAAAATATTTTTGATGCATATCCTAGTTTTTCACTGTTTTTTCAAAAAGATTTTTTAAAAAAGCCAATTTGGCAAAAATATGCCTTTAAAAATCATTTTAAAAAGCCAAATTTGGTTTTTAAAAAATTTCATTTTCAAAAAGCCATATTAAAAAGAAAATTTGGCAAAAGCAGCTTTGAACTTTGCTTTTTAAAACAGTAAAAATAGTGTTCAAATTGTGAACTTATAAACAATTTCTTCCTTTTTTAACGATAGGTAAAAATTTTTCTTTTTGTCCACAAACGTTTGGTTCCAAAAGGGAAAAAAGAGGAAGACAAATTGAATCGCACCGCCTCCATGCAAATTTGATTCGTTTTCGTGTTCAGCTAAAGGTTTCGTGCATATTAACGCTCCAAAGTGCAATTTATGGGGAAGAAAGAAGGGAAATGGCTACGGAAGCCAAGCGGAGAACTCGGGCACAACGGCTAATCTGCCCTTCGCCACTCGGCCACTGATTAATGCATGGCAGCGCTAATCCGAAAAGAAGATGAAATAGAATGATGTTCCTCAGAAAGAATTTTTTTTTGGGGTAATTTTGTATTCAAAAACTATCTTTAAGCAAAAAACCAGGATTCGGTCCCACCCTGGCCTTCATAGGTTTTTTTTAATTGAGAAGAAAGAGTTTTAAAAGAACTCGACCATGAATTTATTATAAAATATTTGATAATGATTTAAAGGTGCAGTTAAGGGGGTTTTCATTTCATTTTCGATCGGCTACGGTCGGAAGTTATTCGAAATAAATATGTTAAATTGTCTCGCACCCTCCTCATTTCTAGCGCTCTCTCAGCCAATTAGCATGAATTTCGGCTTATTAGCATGCCTTGTAAATGTCGGACACGCAGGGCGTAGTGCCCGTTTTTACGACTTTGAAGCCTTTTTTCTCGAAAACGGTAAATTTTCTACCCTTGAGCCAATGTTGTAAAACCCGCCTGACTGTCCCTTTAAATTTTACAAACTATAATAAAGAGTCAGTAAAACAAAACTTTTTAATTTGCTATGAAACATTTAAAAATTCCATGGCTTTGAAAATAACTAAAATAATCCGTGTCACGTCGGCGAATCTAAGAAAAAAGCTTAATGTACTCTTACTTTTTTATTGGGCCACATGGGGAAAAAATAGAAAAAAGTGTGTTTTTGACGCAGTTAATTGTAAAATGAACTTTTGTAAAATTGAAACCTTATTCCCTTTTAAAAAAATCGCAAAAAGTCACAAAAAGTCAACAAGAAGTCGGTGTCCAAACGTGGCTCATCGTCGTCCTTAACAACGCTTCTGGGAAACCAATATTTGAAGCAATTGGGCTTGTATTTGAACATTTTATATCCAAAATTGTTAACAATTCTAAGCTTTAGATAAAAATCAGCTAGTTCATGTGTTACTAAAAACTGCCAATTTCTTTGTTGAGAAAACATTATATTAGACCAATTGCACAAAGAGACAAAAATTCTCATGGCTCTTTTTCCTAAATATAATGCTATACTCACGTATTTGGTCTCGTACACAGCCATGACGAATCAACGGTTTACCTGAAAATTCACAAATTACAAAACATTCAGAAAATATGTACAAAAACAATGTGATATGATTCACAGAAAAAAGGAAAGTGATGAAAAAATGGCTTTTTCATTTACATTTGAATACCCACTACAACGTATACCAATACTACGGATTAGCTAATTCTTTAAAACATTGCTTTGCTATCGATAAAATGCGAGCAAAATAAACATAGAATTTTGAAAAACTTGTTTGTGCCTTTTTTTCTTTCGGTGTTCCTTTTAAAACAAAACTTTCTCCTTTTGACCTTGGCTGTTTTCAGCGTCGTAGGTGTTTATGGCTGCGCTCGGCATCGCAAACACGTCGACTCGGATTTATCGTTGGCATTTTCGGCCTGGCGCTGCCGATGCAAAACTATCAACACCTTGATGTTTCATGAGGTAGGGAGAATCCAGAGGCCAAAATACGATATTAAGCTTACATTTTTCAAAATAAAATTTATAAAGAAACTGTTTTCAAAACAATTATAAAATCTAGTTCGGGAAGGAGATTTAAACAAAAATCATTCTGTTACCATCTTGATGTTTTATTGATTTGGAAAATATGTGGTGGAAAACGCAAATATTTGTCGCTTTCCTTCACTCATTTAGGAAATTAGAGGATAATTGGATTTTTTGCTTCAAGTTTATCTTATTATTGAACAGTTATTTTTTATATAACTCTCACTTGCCGGAAAGTCGGATATTTTCGGAACCCACGGCAAAAGTTCTTTACTCAATTCTTTTGAAATTCGAGTTTTTCCGGGTTTGGCTGCAATTATATTTTCAAAAAATTTGATAGAAAGAAAATGACAATAGAAAAAAATCACACAATGAGAATGTTTCATTGCATTGTGTGGCTGGTTTTAATTAGAAAAATTTCGAGGATTTCCTTTAGCTTGAAAAAAAAACTGAAAAGGCCAAGGAAAATTGCGACTTCGATTCATAATCTGTGTTTCTTACTAAAATCGCCGAAACATTGCGTTCATTTTAACTGAAAATGTAATAAACGGCATGTATAATGGAATTCGAACCCATGATAAAAAATATGTATTTTTCAATTATCACACAACATTTTATTACAAGTATAAAAGTAAAAACAGCCCTCTGAAAAAAAAATTTGTAGTAACAAAAATAACATTTTCTTTCTGATATTGTGAAATATCTGCACGATAACAACTATTTTCCCACAAAGTTATTGGATTTCCCACGTTTTATCGGCGACAGCGATATTTCATGTGAGAACTTTTTTTTATAAACGTGTTTGCATTCAAATTCGTTTTTGTTGTTGTTCAAATTCGTTTTTTACGAAAGATCAAAAAATGAGAAATATAAAAGCTTAGGTCTCTAACTTTAGTTCACGCAAATGCATAAAACCGTTCAAAAAAATGACAAACGTAAAAGTCAAGGTCTCTAACTTTACAAATTCTGGCTTAGTTTCAAAAACTGTTTCTTAATTAAGTTGAAAATTTTAATCACGATAATGGACGTTTGAAGTTATTGTGAAAAAAGGGAGATTGAAACCCAACAGGGAACGGAAATTTGGAACAAACAAGAATGAGTCGCCTTCGTTTCGTTGTCCGCCGCCCGATGTCAATATGTTTGTTCCAAGGGCGGCTGTGTTTTTTTCTTAAAAGGGTTGAGCCGCGCGCATCGAAAACAGCCATGAATTGCGAAGTGAGCCTAGTTTTGAAGGGTTTTGAAAACGAAGGGTGTAAAGTATGAAAGCGAAAAAAAGTGAAATATTTCAAAATGTTGAATACTTGAAGTTCTGTTAGCTTAAAAAATACGTCATATGGTAGTAGGAAAATTGGAATCCTGCCAAAAAAAGCCATAAGATAAAATTTGAGCGAAACACAGATGAAAAAAGCGTGCAGAAAGCGAAGACGCAGATGAAAATTTGCCGATTCGATTTTCGATTTTCTTGCCGATTTTTGTTTGGCGACGGTTATAGAAAGGTACTCAATTACAACAAAAAGAGACTCAATTACCACTTTCGGAATGTTTCCGTCGTAGCACAGTTTTAAAATGTGGTATTCTTGCCTTGAAGCATATTTTTCACTGAAAAATCGCAAAGTTACTTGATTATTTAAAAAAAATAAATTTAGAAATTTGGAAATTCGGAAGCAAGTTTTATGTGTTCTTATCGCAGCGGGTATTTAAAAATTATTATAAAACTTGAAGGCTTTTGAAAAAATATGAATAGACGAAGTTTAAAAAAACTTGATTTAATTTTAT
This sequence comes from Oscheius myriophilus, assembly GCA_964057215.1. Taxonomy (NCBI): domain Eukaryota; kingdom Metazoa; phylum Nematoda; class Chromadorea; order Rhabditida; family Rhabditidae; genus Oscheius; species Oscheius myriophilus. The sequence goes on from OZ059903.1 coordinate 28,106,577, forward strand.
CTTTTGGAACGCATATTGCGAAAATTCTCACTGAAATGAAAGTTGTTCCTGGTGTGTACTGGATTGTTTGAAATAATATATATATATAAAATAGATAAATTAAATAAACGAAAAAAATCAATAGATCAAAACACGTTCCAAGGAGAAAGCGTAACAACGGTTGGCAATCGGCGACCGATGGCAGCCGGCTGTCGCCAAGCCGCCGCCTCCACCCGGCTGTCATCAATTTGTTTGCTGTAAAGAGACTGGGGCCACAAATTGCTTTCTCCAACTTCTCTCTCTCTCTCTCTCTCTCTCTCTCTCTCTCTCTCTCTCTCTCTCTCGGAACAGAGCACTGGGCGACGAAACTGGCAAAAGAGAACAGCTCGAGGTCAAGGGGGCGTGGCTTGAATCAATGTGAAATAAATAAAAGTGGGCGTGGCCAAGGCTCGGACGGGTTTTTGTTTTCCCGGCGCGGCCCCGCCCACTCTGTTTAGCCCCGCGTGAAGGACACCAGGCGCGCGTGTGATAAGGCAAACGGGCCACGGGAAAACGGGTTCCAACGGGTGGAATGTTTCACGCGCGGAGAATATGATGCACCAGAGCGCGTATTTGGAGTGAGAACATGAGATGGGACAAATTTGAAAAAGAGTGAAGGCAGAAACAGAGAAACAACAGAGATAGAGACAAAAGTTTTTCGTTTTTTTTAGAATCGCCCTCAGCAATATAGTCGTTGCCAATGCTACTTCGCCCAATTTCGCTCTTAGCTCTGTGCAAATGACACCACGCGAATTTGCGTACGAAAATCCTGTGTTTTAGGATACGTACGCAATACTGCGTCAGGGTTAAATTTGCGAATTGGCCAAGAAGTAACCTTGGCAAAGACTGTACCAAAAACTATTTCACCAAAGTAATTCTCAAACACAGCTTCATTCACCCTTAAAACTGTATGATGTCAATTTAAGACACGTTTTCTCATATTTGTGAGCTATCTGGCCACTCTGCGGACAGATTGGAAATTTTTGTGTCCGATAGAGATTTTATGTTTACTGTAGGCTACTTGGGACTCACAAAAATAAACAATCAATTCACATTTTCTTTTTCATGTTGCACAGCGAAACAATGGAACATTAACTTCAAAATTAATACTTCCCTTCAAAATTGCGCTATCAGGGTGAATGCGGGTTCATTCGATAGCCAGTTGTGTGCTAATAACAGTACAACTAACACTGGTTTTTATTTTCCCTTTGGAAGTAGGAAAAAAATGAAAATTACATCAAATTTAGAATGCAATATTAAAAGTTAAAAATCATGTATTCGGATAATTAGGATAGTGAAAATCCACCCAGTGTTTCATTCTTTAGACGAAGTGTAAAAAAATTTGGTGAAAGCTATTCTGTCTCCCCAACCAGTCAGGTTCCAACTGAAATTTTTTTTCATCCCTGATGGTGATTTTTTTAAATGCTTCAATTTTCTCATGAGACGTTTTAAGAGAACGTGTGATCTGCTGAAGGCTAAAAGTTGTTAAAAAGATTTTATTAAAATAGGTATGATAGACCTTCTCTAATTCTTTTCTTGTTCATATTTGAAACTGTAAATGTAATTCTAAAAGCCCAAAAAAAAGTAGCTTTTTTTTAAACGGGATGGCACTTCTCACAAGTTGTAGAGAGTTTTACAGTTATGGTACAAAAAACACTTGTAAGCTTTACCTTGTTTTACTTTCAAAATATACTCGGAGTTTCTTGAACAAAAAATATAAAGTGATCGACGTTAACATGTTTACGATTTTGCTCCTGTAATTGATCATTTTTTAAATTCAATATTGGCTTTAAATTGTAAGTTTTTGTTATAAGATTTAAATGTTTCATGACATTATTTTAAAACAAAAATTATAAAAAAATGCAGCTTTTTATTTAATGAGTTAATATGTATCTCGAGAAACATTCAATGCATTTTCTTGCTAAAAGCTCATTTTTCAATTTTTAATCTGCATTTCTCAAATGTTTTAAATTTCCCGTATCGAACGAATTATATCAAAGTATGCAGTATGATGAGTGGACAACTTCTACAAAAAATCTACTTCCAACTCATCGCCTCTGACAACTCAATGTTTCGTGGTCGTTGTCTCTCGCTGTCTCCGTAGGACCGTAAAACCAAACTGCTTAGCGTTGATGCCGACGGAGGATGACAGATCGCCGCCGCCACAAAACAGAAAGAAGCAAACAGAAAATGGTTCAAAGAGAAATTTGAGCGCCGGCTTACTGTCCCACTTTGAGTCAGCATCGGAATGTTTCATTTGTCTGGTATGAAATTGATTTGGGACCGCGAGGCAGTTTTTCAGTAAAAACCCCAAAGACTACGGCAAAATGTAGTATATTTCATCTCCAGTGTATTGGCAATTTTGACCATATTTGAAACATTCATGTGAAAAAGATATTTACTCCAAGAAATGCGACGCAATATTTGGACTCGAATAAGTTTCAGAATGGAAAATTTGGACCTCTTTTTTTATTAAAAATCACTTAAATGTTCAAAACACGCGAAAATATCGCCCAAAATTCGATACAATTGAGTTTTTACGTTACAAATTTAAGGCGCAAATGATCAGTTTTTAATCCGGTTATACATATAATCTAGGCGTTTTTTCGTTTTTTTTTTGTTTTTTAAACTGGTAATTAATATTTAATGAATTTAATGAGCATGATGGGTATTTTGGGCCGCACGACAGAAATTCAAAACTGGTTACAAAAGATGACGTCACTGTATAATTTATATTTTTTAAGCAAATTCGTTTAAAATGATGACGGAAATCTGGAAAAAGATGCAAAGCAGATATAGCTGTCGCCAAACGGCATCCTGCCAAAATGGCCTTAATGCAGCAGCCGTGCGATACTCAGGCGAGAGAGCGCGAGAAAGACGAAGACGCAGAGAAAAATCAGCTTTTAACAGCCTAAGCTTGTTTGGCGACAACTATATATAGCTCAAAGTCACAATACCGTTTTTCAAAACATGCCGTGTACCTCAAAATGAACATCAAAACAAATCACGCAATAGATCAAAACTTTTCAACTAGAAAGAACGAAGATTGGCGTGAATTAAAATTGTTTAGTTTCTTATACAGTCTTCGCCTACTTCTTGGCCGATTCGCAAATGTAACCTTGACGCAGTATTGCGTACGTATCCTAAAACACAAGATTTTCGTACGCAAATTGGCGTCTGGTGTAATTTGCACAGAGCTAGGAGCGAAATTGAACGAAGTAGCATTGGCGACGACTATATTTGAATTTGAATAAGTCCGCGATAGTCACTTTAAGTCAAGCGATTGTAAAAGAAACACATACAAATCTAAGTGGTTGAAAAGTACTATTTCTGTTTCCATGGCATCCGATGATTGTTTTCCCCGTAAGAAAACCCTTCGATGGCAGCAATCAAGCAAAAATAACTGCTTTGGCTGAGCATTCCATCAAAACTGATCTCGGTGGGTGGCAGAAGAAAAACAACATGTTTATCGCAATTTGAAAAAGGACAGCAGGGCAACCAGCTCATTTTTGGTAAATTTAGTTTTCTTATGACAACTTCTGTTAACGAGAGGGTTTCTGGAAATTCAACGAAGCAAAACTGTATTTGGAGATAAAATGAATGTTTGAGAGACCAAAAGACATTGTTGCAAAAGACAAAAGACAATGTTTGAGAGACCAAGAGACCAAAAGAGAAGAGATTTCTTTTTAAATTTTACCTAGATTGTCCCCCACAAATCGCTTTTACACATATTAACTTTTACACATATTAGTTTTACACATTTTAGTTAAACATTTTTGGTAAAACATTGACTTCAACAAAAAATTTAAAAATTTGTTTTTTGCGTTTTATCGATTTTATTTAACTGTGAGCATGTGCTGATTAAAGCAGTTTCCATTTTTTTCCTGAAAGATAACTTCAATTTGCAAATAAAAAAAAGACATTCCACTTTATATTTTAAAAAAATTTCAAGAAATACAAAAAGAACGCATTGGTTTGAAGCAGCGCGATCAAATTGCCGAATTTTGTTTTTCTTTGTAATTACAAAAACCATTTCTTTTCGGCTACTTTTATTCAAATCATTTTTGCTTAATTTTTCATCGAAAAACATATTCAATCAAATTTTCATTGCCAAATCAGGTAACGTGGATACGTGGATCCATTTTTGGACTGGTCTAATTTTGGTAAATTTAGTTTTTGTGAACACGTACGTTTTCAAGACGGGGGGAGTAGGGATTGGTCGAACTTCAGAGAAACGCTTAATTTTTGAAGCAAACTCCGATCCGGTCCAATCAAAAAGCGGCAATGGGTAAAAGGAAATGATGGAGTTGAAACAATGGGTTGAGGACAAGTTTCTGATTTTTTAATCAATAAAAGCTGTTAGTTTAAACAGGAAAATATCTATAGTATGTTGGACGTTTGAAGAAGCTATTTTTCTGTATTGTTCTTTCACGAAAGATTTTTTTTTGCATTACAATAAAGCCCAATTTTCTTAGGACAAAATATTATCTTAACAAATAATCAACATTACATTGGTTCTCTTTTTAATGGAAGTTTTTATTGACACATCTGTTCACTTTAGCACAGATAAAAAAGCTGGTTGCATAAACTGTGAAGTTTGTTTTTGTTGTATTATTCGTGTTAAAAAATTTATTAGTTGTAAAATGTTGTGTATTTATAAATTAAAATAAAATACATTTTTTTTCTATTTCCCTAGAAGACGATTATATAGCAAACAGAAAACGGACAGTAAATAAGTAATTCAATAGAGGGAGTTTTTTCTATTCATTATAAATAGAATACGCAGCAATGTTTTTTCATACCTCACTTTGGATTAGGAAAAAGAGAAGTGAAGGTATATTTGTTTGACTTTACCGCGCTTGGCAGAAAACGTGACAATTCAAACGGCGCTGATCTTTGTTGCTTTCAAGTTCTCAGAGTTCTCTTTTCCGTTTTGATTACAAAGCCAGACAGGGCTTTTAGTGAAAATAAAATATTTAAAAAAATAAATACACAATAACAAGTAAAACTAAAAAGAACTGTGTTTGACAGCCTCCGAAATCTTAAAAAAAAAATAATATTTACTAATTTTTTACGAATGAAGTAAAAATGCATATGAAAATGGGCAAATCACGGTAAAATGAAACTTATTTAAATTTATAGCGAATTATTTTTGTTACGGACAAACAGTTTTATCATAATAATTGGATACAAAAACGGGACAGCCATTATTTGAAACACAATTTTAGAATAGACGCTTTGTGTAAAATTGCACGCTTTCTTTTTTTTTTAATTTAAAAGAATTCAAAACCGAAAGAAAAATATTTTGGTTTAAACAATTCCATGAACCTGCGACGTATCAATACAGGAAAATGAACGAAAAATTTATTGTAAATGAAGCACTGAAATGCAGAAATTATTTTTTCCCCTTTCTTTTCTTTTTTTCAAATTTTAATAACTTAAATGTAGGTTTTTTCAATCTTATAAAAATTCGCATTTTTTCTTCGATAAGCGGAAGTGAGCAGCAGAACAGAACCTTTGCGGCAGAACAGGTCTGTGCTAATCTGTTTCTCGCCGGAAATGCGTGTCAACATCTACCCGCTCAGTGGGGCGAAAGTGCTCTTAAGTTCAGCTTTGAGAGAAATGGGAAGACTTTAGAAAAGTATTTGTAGTTTGTTTTATTAGACAATTTAATCGTTCTCGCTTTTTTTGAAAATGCAAAACTACTAAAAAAAGTATTTTTGTTTTAAACATTTGCGAAGATCAAATGTAATTGATTTCTTTCTACCCGTTTAAAAAATTTAGCAAACGCGAAAGTTTGTATAGTGAAACGGCACAAAGGATGGTGCATTAGGTCCCGCCCCGATATTATAATTGTCTGCGCACTCCTCTTTCACTGTGCTATTTTGCATATATTATTTCTACTCATATCAATGTTTCAAATCGTCAGTGAGCAAAAACTACGACTGCTCAAAAGTAACCGACCTTTATTTGGAAACAGACTATAGTTTGGTTACCAGTTTAAAAACAGAGTAATTTCAACTTGTAAAACTTTGTGTACGTTTGTCGTTGGTTTCACCAAAGAACAAATATCTTTAGAACTTGCAATACAAAAAAATATAGAAAGAAATTTCTTGAGCGTAATTAGATTTTCAATAATTTTTGTGTTTGTCACCGAAAAACCGCAATTTTTTTTAATTCCAAGAAATTGTTTTTTGACATGAAAGTATTTCACAAAAAAGATCATTTGTGTAGCACATTCGGCGTTCTGTCGGTCAACAATTGGAAACTGTACTCGTGTGAATAAATAACTCTTACAAGCAACATTGAAATGATTCTTCTTTCTTTTTTGTTCAGAAAAACTGGGTTAAAACGAGTTCTGTTTTTATTCTTTATTTTCAATGACTCAACCGTTTCAAGGGTCATTCTCAAGTCTGTTAGTCACTTTTTACTGGTGTTGTCGGCGCAGAAAAATTTGCGCGGTCAGGTGCACTGCTGACTCAAAGGAAAAATAACAAGCGGTCGATGATCAACGAGGACAAAGGGGGTTTCGCTTTTTTGTTTTTTTTTCACATTAAACTCTTTTTTTTAATGAAGAAAAAACTTGGATGGTTATTTAAAGTAATTAACAAAATAATAGGGTTATATTGTTTCGCCATAAGGACCGCGCCGCACAAAATTACACAAAATTTGGGTTTGAAGCGAGATACGTAATTTGGACTTAAAGGCTTCCCTAAGGACCTTAAAGTAAAAACCTGCAACTATTGTAAAAAAAAAAAAAAGTAAAACTTTGGCACTAGGGTCCATCGATTTAACATATTCGTTTCCGAAAAGTTTCTGAAAATCGTTTCCGAAAAAGATTTTAAGATTTTTTAATCGGGAAAAATCCGACAAATGGCGATAAAAGTTCACACTGGAGCGCAGACTATGAAAAAAGCTTTGTTTTTGAATTCCTTTTATTGGGGTGTTTCCCCAAGCTCTTTCTGATGAAACAAGGAAAATTTTAATTTTTCTTTTTTTTTTTTTTTTTTTGTAGCAAACCCTGTTACCCTGTGTGTATGTAAACAGAGGCGATCTGTATGAATGACAACATGACGCCATAAAAACATGATTTTCCAAGGGTTATTCGTTTTTTTCAGTTCTTGTGAACCAAAGAAACTGCAGTGGTTAAATATGGGTAGACATCAAGGTCGTTGAAAAGTCGTTGCTTCTTTGTTGGAAATGGACCATAGTAAAAAGTTTGAAGCAAGATCTGTAGTTTGGAAAAAGGATTCCCAATCGAGTGGCTCGACTCTTACAGATATCGCGTCATAAGGTTTCCACATAATGCTATGCACTTTTTTCAAAATCAAAATATAGGGCATTTCCAAAACTGAGACAAGGAAAAAGAGATTTTCCTAAAGGACAAGGTACAATAGGTCCCGCCGCGATCGTCTAATTGTCTGCGCACTCCTCTGTTACAGTGCTATTTCGCATATTTTATTGATATTCACTTCGATGCTTCAAATCGTCAATGGTTAAATACCAAGGAAATTCACGGTCATTCACAAGTCGTCGCCTCAAGATTGGTAATAGACTATAGCAAAAAAAAAAGAATAGTCCTTGTTTTTTCCAAAACTGAATTCATTCGAGTGCTACAGGTTCTCTCTTTCTGCCGTAGTAAGAAGACAAACATTGACGTGAATAACAACTGTTTACGTTTTTCGTCGCCGAAGGGACTCGTAAACAGCGGAGGCCGTTGGCAACTATCAGGAACCGGTCCGCCATTTCCAAACGATTCGAGAGAACGATTTCGAATTAACCGCGCTACGGCCGATGGCAGAAAACTAGCGCCGGTTCAGTGTTTTACCAAGGGCTCATTTGAAAGGAAGGAAGGGAACATCAATGGTCTTTCACCGAACAATCCTGAAACTCTGATAAAATTGTTATTTTTGGCACCTTTAAGCGTTGTGTCCAGAGTGTATAAGCTGAATGGTGCATTCTAAGTACCAAACAAATATCAAAATGATGATGAAAATTTCTGCCACACTGACTCAAAACATCAAACCAAAATGAATAAAAAATCTTTTTTTTTCTCAAAATCAGCAGCTGCAATAATTTTTAGCAATAATTTTTGCAATAAAATGAGGGATTTTCTTCTAAAACAACATGTCACACCAATTTCCTGATTTAAAAATTCTAATAATCTCTAATATACACTTTGGGTGAAGACTCCCCTAATGACCTTAAAGTTAAAACTTGCAACTATTTGCGTCCTATATTTTTTCAGTTTGAGTGAACTTTTCTTAGAAGGTTGGCTCGACTCGTACAACCCTTTGGCTTTATTATTCTGTAAAACACAGTTTGAACATAAAAACAATTTGGTTCTGCTAACTACTTTTTCTTTAAAAAAAAGTTTTACTTGTTCTGAATTTTACACAGCAAATGTAAATGTTATTTTTAAGCATAGACCCTAGTGCGCTTTCCCATTGATTGGAAGTCGCGAAAATTGACAGGTTTTTGTGAAATTCAGGTTGAAGGAGTCTTGTTTTCAAACTAGCAACACTTTTTACGCAACCAAAACACAGAAACATTTTTAATTTATTTTTTTCAATTCTTTTTACAATTCTTTAACATTTTTAATTTATTTTTTTCAATTCGTCTAAAATTAAATTATTCTTTTTTTTGCACTTTGATGCTATACTTTTGGCGGGAAAACAATATGTTTGGATATACCGGTATATACTGCTAGCCCATCGAGCTGGAAATAGCGACCACCTCAGGTGACCCAGAAAAATGTCTGCGTCTCTATGTTTGCACGCTCATTATCTCGTTAGATGCGCAGGATAATCAAAACTCCTTCCAAGATAGATGGGTGAGTAGTACGGACTGGCTGATGAAAAATCGTTATTAAATTGTTTGAAAACATGAATATATGGGCAAGGTAGAAGGGCAGCAAAGAAATTTGAAAGAGAAAAAAGTCTTCGCTAATCGCTTCAAAATGCAATTTGGCGTGAAACTCGCTTCGACCTTCGGCCGTCCAACGGCATATGTGAGAAGAGGGAAACCGTTTGTAAAGCGGGGGTCGCGATGACTAAGAACAGCTGTTGCGCCCTCAGCAAGCAAGAAACATGCGAACAACAGGAAGAAAGCGGCTAAGAATAACCGAGTTGGCTGCGGCTATAAAAGTGGCATTGTGTCACGAAAAAGGCTATAAAGTGGCAGAATATCGAAATTTGAAGAGAGGCAGCGGCGGAGCTCACTCGTTTATCTCAATTTCATGACCATCGCGAGTCAATCAGCGCCTAGGCGCACGCGATCGTTGGTCTTTCTTCTTCTTTTGCGGAGACGGACGGGCAATTTGGGACGAAGTGAAACAAACCGCTTGGGAGGGGGTGGAGTGGTCGAAGGTTTCAAATTCAGTAAACTGGAAATTGCGGTTCAATAGAAAAAACGGTAAATAGGAGTTTGGCTTCAAAACCAATTTGATGCTAGCGATTTGATGCTAGCTTCGGACCCAGCAAGCTTAGTTTTCAGCTAGAGCTGTTTTTGCATCATTTTGAATGATTTTTGCTTGAGACATTGTACAGTCAGTTTCCAACAAATGGGCATGGTCAATTTGGTCAAAATATTAATGGATTATAATGTCTGGCAGGAATAACAAAAATCTAGGGCCGGCCCATTTTTTCTGCCATGCTTGGCAGAAAAAATGATTTTTTGATTTTCATCATTTTTAAGGATCGAAATTAGCGTTTTTCTTGTGATATTTTCAAATGCTTAATAATGTTTGTGAATTGGAAGACTGAATTCTCAATTAAATTGAACTTACAAAAGAATACTGAATTTAAGGTTAACCGGAAACATTTTTACATTATTATTTTCGATTTTCCGACGAAAAAACAAAAAAGCCAAAAACAATAGAAAAACAAACAATTTTCGGCTCAAAATTCAAATTATTGGCGCTCGCGCCATTTCTGTCAGGGCCCACAGGGCCCAGGATTCCCCTGTGCCACCCCTTGTGTCCCCCAACCCTACTTCGTTGGAACTGGATTAAAATATTATGATGTCGATATTTGAATTCCGTATTATTACATAAAAAAAAGTGCGCTAAAAAAAGGGGCGTGGCCGCTTTTTGGCTAAATTAGGATTGGCGAGGAGTGAAAACATGAAGAAGATAGATGGTAATAGAAAGAGATCAAGATTCTAATCGTACCTGCCATTCCAATTGTTATATTTCAGTCCACAATAATTTTTGGTCCTCGCAATACATAGTCCTAGTCGTAGTTATATAATAGTTTCTGAAATTACAGTGTGGGAAGAAAACCAAATTAAAAGTAAAAGGACTGATTGGAAAGCGAAAAAGCGATGGCAGCTTTGGCTTTAATCGTCAAAAGTAGGTCAAAGGGCATCTGTGAGCATCTGAAAATGACGAGGTATCGATCCGTTCTGCGCCTGTTTTGAATATGACGTTATCAAAAAGGTAATTAAATTTGCCAATAGGGTTCAATAAATCTTCATGTAGCACTTATTTTCACTATTAGTTATGTTCCTTTTAAAAAGAATTTTATGGAAAAGTGTTTTAACCCCATATTTGGATCTGATTTCTGCTAAACGATGTAGTTCATTGATTTGGTCCAGTTATGCATTTGCAAACAATTCAGAATTAAGGAGTCACGATCTATAGATAAATTAATTTTGTAGTTCCTTAAATCTTTATATGGTTTAAAAAAGTGCGTTGCAATTTTATTTTCTGAAAATTCGTTTTCAATTACATTTTTGTATAGAATCTTAACCTTTCAAAATCTGAGACCAAAGTACAACTTCGAATAATTCGAGACGGGTTCACAACGTTTTTGAAATGGCGTTCGGCAAAATGATTTCCGCGCCAAGCCATTGGTGCGGGATTCGTTTTGTCGAAACTGGAATTTCCTCGTTGTTTATTAATTAATTTATTTTTTGTATGATGTCATCAGTGACTGTTTTAATAGGACATACGCTTTGATGTTTTGGTCGCAGTACTTTTTAGAATGGCAAACTTTATTAGAATGTTTTTATTTGAAAAGTTAATTCTAAAACTTCTGCCTTTTTTATAGCAGTTAAACTGAAATTAAGGTAGTTTTACAAACACTTTGTAATGCTGTAAGATAATAAGAAAATAACATAATAAGAAAAAAACGTTTATGTTTAGTTTCTCTTTCGCAAACGTCTACAGACATTCGAAAAACCACTGTTTCTGCGAATGATTTAACCGCAAACCCATTTCTCTACGCACTTTTTACTCGCACGCCGCCTCTTCGCCACATTACAGCGAGGACACCCGTCACGTAAATAAATCTCATTGCGGCCGGCGGAGACACTGACCACTCTGGTACACAACATGCCGACGGATGAGCGACAGCTGCAACATCCCTCTGATCTATGAGGAATTGAAGCAGCTAGCAGCGAGAATTTGATCTTGGGGAGAATTTGAAAAGGGTTTTCTGAAAAATCGGACGGACGGAGCATTTGCAAAAATGAGACGAAGGCTGGAACGTTCATTTTTCACTGCTGGTATCGATTTAATTTAAAGTTTAAAGAAAAATGTGGCTGTCAGATTTTCAACCTCACAGAGAACCAACGGGTCTAAGTTAAAGAATGGATTTGTCCTTTCAAAATGGCAGTTTCCTTTAATGTTCAACATTGTAACGACAAATAAATTGTACTTTTTCAAAGCTCTACTATTGTCTATATTGAATACATTGAATGGGTAAAATTTGTTTTTTTTTAAGAAGCGAATTTTAGTTTACAACGGTATCACCCTTTGGAGGCCGGAATGGCTGCGTCGATTCTTTCTTAAAATTGGTTTGGGATTGGAACTTGCTAGGAAAGTCAGAAACTTTGCATATTATCAAGTGTGAAAAGTAGGCTAAACGTAAACATTATTAATCCAAAAATAGTTGATATCTTATTTTTGACTTCAATGTTTCACACATCTCGAATAAAAAAAACTGCATAACTTCTGTAATTTTTTCCCTGAAAAATTAATTTGCTTATTCAACTCGATAAAAGTTCAATTTCAAAATTAAACAGCCTCCAATATCGAAAAATGTGAGCCTCAAATTTCATTTCAAAAAATTATGTATTGAGCTGGTTTTATTGCAATTTTACCAGTTATGTCTGAAGCACAAACAAATAGAACATGTTTCCGTAATGAATAAATAAAATGTAGGTGTATCACCCAGTCGATTTGTCCATAAATTTATTTATAAAAAAAAACTTAGTTACCCTCAGTTTTAACATCTCCAAAATCAGGTTAAATTTTCCAGCTGTACTCCCCAATTTACGCATTAGTAAACAACTGTTTGCTTAATTCGGCATGACAGGTTTATGTGAATTCGCATTATCCGACGAAAATTCTCGGGGGAGGGTTCACAAATTAGTCGAATCTGCCGGCTGGCCTTCCTTGAGTTTGCCAAATGCACCAAAACTTACAAGCAAATTCTCGTCATATGATCAATACTATTTTAGGGCTGATAATGTCGAAGCAAATTCTCTTGTTGACACTGCTTGGGCCGATTATTGGTAACCAATCTTCGAAATACAAAATGCCAGATTTTTCAGCCTCTCATATCGGCCTCTTCAATCAGAATTTGAAAGAAGGGGCCTGTATTGCAGTTCGACTCAACGCTAGCTATACATCGTATGTTGGAGAGAAGTAGAGAGAGAGAGAGAGAGATGGAGAGAGAGAGAGAGAGAGAGAGAGAGAGAATACCCAGCATTGAAAATTGAAAATCTTTGTTTTAGGTTCATCTTTCAGTTCTACTCGAGAGAACATAATAAATCTATGGAATTTACGTGGATGAATGGATCATCGGAGAGTCATCTCGCCTACACGAATGAAGTTGTAAGCTGTGATGGATTGGACTTTTCTGGAACGAACCACACAAATATCTATGTGGAGCATGATAAGAACAACGGATGGAAGGTATTTTTAGACAGAGAGAAAGAGGAAGAGGGAGGGAAAGAAAAAAGAAGAAAGAGAGCGAGAGAGAGAGAGAGAGAGAGAGAGAGAGAGAGAATGAGTGAGCCTGAGACAAAGGCAAAGACTGAGATAAACGAATAAAGTAGAGAAAAAGATACAGACACGGAGATAAATGAAAATGATTTGACAGAGTAGAAATCGTTTCAGATAACTGACGAAAAGAACTGGAAATGTCCCATAAACCGCGCCGGTATCGCTGTTGACTACAAGCCATCTCAAATCGGAAGTATCTACCTGGGTGAAATTGACTCTAAGAAGATACCAGAAAACATCGAACTTGTCGCTTACTGTCATCAGTGATCCCTATCCTGAATATTCCAATATAGTGAAAACTTTTTGTAAGCGTGTTTATGATTGTGGAAAGATATATAAGTGATATATACGACTTGTCCGATTTTGCAAACCTTCGCAATAGTAACAGGTGAACACAGAGAAGGAGATTCGGATACAGAGATACATAAAAACTGGGTCAGTGAGAGCAATTGAGAGAAACCGAGTTCTTCAAGAAAAGGCTTCGCCGCGGATAATTGCCCTGGGTGCTTGGGAGGGAGCCGGTCCCTGTGTTATAAAAAAATCTTTTTTTTTAAATGTAACCTTTTTCAAAGTCATTATTTTTAAGTTCTGCTTGTTGCAAAACATTGTTCTAATTGTGCAAACCATACTGTGTGAAGGAGGATTCGAACTAACCTATATAATCTTATTTTTTTTAACTCATGGCCGAGTGGTTGGACTGGCAATCCTAAGTTACCCCAATTCGATCCCCCGTCGACAAAACTTGTTTGTCATTATTGCTCTGTTGTAATTATTATGCTAGAGACACATTTGCCGTGTATAAATAGTGCAAAACGTTTTTTTTCTAACTTTTAGAAATTTTGACCTCGGTTCGCGGGCCGGGCCGAGATGTTTTGGAGAGCGGCCCTGCCCGGGGCCGGCCCACAGTTATCTTTGGCGATTAGTATAAGTGTTTCACTCATTTCTTGTTCAATATAAACCTTTCCGTCCTGCTTCAGCCAAGAAGGACGAAGAACCCGACCAGGATCGTAACGTTACCTAGAATAACCTTTTTGTCTTCCTTTTTAAATCTAACGTAAAGGTGGGAAGCTGCAGCTGCCCATGCAAATTACAAATTACCAAATACGCATGTTGCTTAATTCGCGGTGACAGGTTTATGTGAATTTTCATTATCCCACCCCTGCAAAGGGGTGGCCTCACATTTGCCTATCCTCCCAATTTGTGTAGCAGAATCTGAGTCGTGTGCACGACTTTAGACAAAACTGCTTCATTTTCCACAGGAAACATATTGACTAAATTATTCACATTTTAGGCAGTCCCCGATGTCGATGCAATATCTCTGGTGGCTTCTGTTTGTGCCCTTTTGCAGTAAGCGTAACAAAAACAAACAGTCCGGTATTTCAGTCCCCAATATCGCTCTCTTCGGTAAACATTTGAAAGATGAAGCATGTATTGCAATTCGACTGAATGCGAGTTACAAGCCGTGAGTTAGAGTGCGTGAAAGAAAAAAAGAAAGGAAGGGAGATAGAATGAATGAAAAGTGAGTGAGCGAGCGAGCGAGTGAGTGAGTGAGTGAGTGAGTGAGTGAGTAAGTGAGTGAGTGAGTGAGTGAGTGAGTGAGTGAGTGAGTGAGTGAGTGAGTGAGTGAGTGAGTGAGTGAGTGAGTGAGTGAGTGAGTGAGTGAGTGAGTGAGTGAGTGAGTGAGTGAGTGAGTGAGTGAGTGAGTGAGTGAGTGAGTGAGTGAGTGAGTGAGTGAGTGAGTGAGTGAGTGAGTGAGTGAGTGAGTGAGTGAGTGAGTGAGTGAGTGAGTGAGTGAACAGTTCAAACAAAAAAGGTAGCAACTAAACTTTTTTCAGGTTCTTCGTTAGTCTGTTATCCACACCCTATGATAAATCGATGTGGTTCAACTGGACTATTGGATCTTCGGAAAGCGAACTCAAGTACAGAAGCAGAAATGAAACAATAACTGAAACCTGCGATGTGCTTGACTTCTATGGAACAAACCACACTAACATCTACATCGAGCACAATAAAGAAAACGGATGGAAGGTTAGGTGAAACCGAGACAACCATTTAAAGACAGAAAAGCGGAAGAGAGAGAGAGAGGGAGAGAGAGAGAGAGAGAGAGAGAGAGAGAGAGAGAGCACGTGAAAGAGACAGATAGAGATCAAGGAGCAATTAAACAAAAAAGATCAGCCTTTCAAATAGTTGAAAGAGTAGCATTTATGAGACCATTTCAGATGTCTGACGAAAAATCCTGGAAGTGTCCCAAGTCCGCTGCTAGATTTGCCATTGACTACAAGCCTTACCAAGTTAAAAGTCTGTATGTTGGTGAAGATGGATTTGTGGAGAAGCCCAAAAACATCGAACTAATCGCCTACTGCAACTAGTGAATCGCTTGTCTGCAAAAAGTGACTGTAACGATGCAAGTTGACTTTACATCACCATTGTTTCAGTATTCAATAGATAGAATAAATATAAAATTTGAGTCGTTTAACAAATGCGGGGCAAATAAATGTCAATTGCGAACCGTGCTCAAATTAGACCAATGGATAAAAGTAACGGCAACATTTGTAAAGCTCATAAAAAAAACTTTGAATTACTTATTCATTACTCACAGATCGGAATGAGACAGTTTGGGGCAAATGAATATGTACATGTTCAAACTACGAATTTGTGAATTATGCAATAACTTCGTCGTATTGGTTAGAGGTAAAGTATAAAGCAACTGAAAGGATCAATGTCAGCAACGGAAAAGAATACACACAAAACAGAATGGGCTAAAACTAGTCGGAAAAGGAAATTAAAACAATTCTGATATCGCTTTTGTGGGATGACACAGTGCTGAGCGTGGAGGTCACACGGACAAACTAGACCCAAGAGTGAGGATACCGGTGAAGTAATAATCTAATAGAAGAATAAAAATGTATACAGGAACAACAAAAGTAAATTAGGGAGATCGGCTCAATTTCCACCGAACTCATCCGTATTCAGTTTCTGGTAGAACAACATGTAGGCTTCCGTCTGTCGGACGTAGTTAGGATCGACCCGTGTTACCTAAAAATTTTATACTACATTTGTAATATATGAAAACCCCACAAACTGATCATCGCAACGGAACCAACAGTCTCCAACAGTCTTGACAAAACTAATGTAATGGCCACTCTGCATGCTGCCGCTATGGTGAACAATTGCAAATAGGCTGTATCTGAAATTTCATTTGTTGTCTGAGTTGGTTGTATTAATTCACCTATTTTTCAGACGTTCCAACATTCCAACTGAGCCATTATCATAGAATTGAGGTCGACTTTCATAATCTCTCAAGTAGTTTGTCATGTCAAGAATTGAATCGTACCTTAAAAAAGATACAATAAGAAAAGTGTCAATGACGAACTTTACGACTCTCTAATACTTTAAAGATATCAACTTACTCGACTTCAGTGCTGACTTTGGAATGAGTTGACGGGTTCAGTGATTGCCTGAATCGCTTCATATGAAACACCATTATTGTCGGAAGCCTCCTAAAATTTTGGAATAAGCTAAACGATTGAAAATGTTATGTACTTGAACTTTGTCTGTCTGGCGATCGGTTTTGCTTTACAAAATTCACAAGCGTAGTCGGCAATCACTTCGTCCTTACAGAACCTAAAAACGAAAGTTGAAACGAATTCTTGTGAAAAAAAATCAGGAAAAAAAATGGAATACTCACTCAGAAATGCATTCAGTGAGGTGAATTCTTCTGTCTGCCTCTGGAATTTCCAATTGTATGTCGAGGAAAGGTATTCCGTCCGCTGATGTCCACTTGCGACCGCAGGCTCCACACGATGCCACAGCTGTCGTTTGCCCGTCAAATGCTCTGTGCATGATGCAGCGACAGTTATCCGAAATTTTCGAGTCCGGTGTTTCAACTGAAAACAACCACAAGCTAATAACAATCAGAACAGCTCTTACTTTGAAAATGTTTGTGCATGAGATCGTGGGCAGCAAGAAAAAATTCCTGAGCGTCATGCTGACGGTAGCCAGAGAGATGGGGAGCAAGTTCCCACAAAAGGGCAAGCAGGCGGGGTGCGGCCACAGCGGCAACGTTTTTCTCGTTCATGGACTGAAAATAGTCTAGATAAGAAAATAAAATTCATAACTGAATAAAAACGGAAACTGTGAGCTACCTGCACCAACGACGAAACTTCGCAAAGGAAGCATCGCCCTCCTTTCATCTGACAATAGTCCTTGGGTTCCGTGAAGATTGGTTTGAACAATGGGGTGTGAATAAAAGCCTGTACAACACAGTTCATGAAGCATGTGTTTCCCATGTTGTAGATTCCACGAACTTCTGAAATAGTTCTTAGTTGAAAAATCCGGCATATTTGCTGTGCAAATCGTTATTTTTCAGTTTCAAAAAATAATAGCTCACCTAATGGTTTTCTCAAGGGAAAAGTATTCAACAGTCCCATAAGGTCCTCTTTCTTGATTGAGTTGCTCTTGGACTTAAGACCAACTCTCGTTCTTAAACTGAATAGAAAACTGAACATTAAAAATGGCTTACTTGAATTTTGCAGTGATCTTCCTCCTTTTGTCCTCAATACAGGAACTGTACACAAAATCTCCGCAGTACAGACAATAAATATATCCAGTAGCGAGAGAAAGCGCTAAAAGTAAAACAAGAGAAAATGTAAAACCAATAATTAAAAGCAAACCTAAGGGGTGTTTCTTATCCCTCAGATGAGCAGGCATGTGTTTCATGCAGAGGAATGTACAGCAAGAAGTGCAACAAGTGAGCAAAGGGAGACAACGAAGGCGTTCCGAACGAGGACAGCCAGCACATTTTAGGTAAAAGGGCTGAAAATTAGGGATGGAGTGGGCTGTTTTACTTATAGTAAAAATATATCTTGAATATTATTCAAGATTAATCGTTAGTCGAAAAAGGTAACGAAACACTAACACTGAAAATAATTGCAACTAACCATAGTTTTTGAATGTTCCCTGGTAGTGGGAAAGGAAAGACGGGCGCAAACCGAGTCGTACCAGCAATGGAGGTTCGGGTGGCCGCTGTGCGGGCCTAACTCCTTGTCCACATGGGAGCAAGCTGAGCCGGAATACATATTTCGACTGAAATTGACGAAGTAAATGTTGATTTAAAACAAAGTAAATTAAACTTCTGAAATAAAACTGCCATATTTACAAATAAAAATTCAGGACAGAAAATTTGTGGACATTAAATCTCTTCTTTTGATTTAAAAATATTGTTGTGACTGAATCTAACCGAAGTGTCATGCTGATACCGGCCGCGGCACTTTTTGCTGTTTTCTTAAGAATTTTGAGAAAAAATGCCAAACTTCTGGCTCCAAACAATTGTTATGGAAAGTAGATGTGAATACCCGCTAAATTCCACAAAAAGTATTAAATCCATAGCTCCGTTTGTCTGAATGAGCGACGGGAAGAAAAAAGTGAGGTACCGGTTAGCAATAGAGCGCGACAGTGATGACTGCTTTTAAAGAATTTAGAGAATTAAACATGTGCACAAATTTGGAATTGACGATTAAGAGAAAACACTGATAGATAAAACATGAGCAGTGCTTTCAATGTTTTGATTTTTTTTTTAAATTCGGCGTTATAAAAATGCGCTTTTCAAGGGAGAAAATAAAAGCTAAAACGATCCGTTTCAATTTTTTCGCTTTTTTGTCACAATTCAGCACAAGTTTACATTTATTATACACTATGTATACTTTCAGTTTTTTCATACTGTGTGCGTGCCATAAAAACGAAAAAAAGCAAAGCTGGTAAAAGCCTAACGTCGGTCGGTAAGTCTGTCGGAAAATTCTCCTGATTTCTTATTCATATTCAGGGCTGGTAAATTTGAGGGCCGACCCGGGCCCGATTTTTAAGGAGACGGCCGGCCCTATCGTTTAACAAAGGGCTTGCCCGGGCCCAACTTTTCACCGAGCGGGCCGGCCCGGCCCTTTGCCAGCCTTGTTCATATTTAATCTTAAAAATAACAATTCCGTTTTGAAACATTTTATTATCAACAAAAATGCGCGTTCCTAAAATCCGCTTTTCATGAAAAAAAACTCAAGCTAGCTTTTAATTCAAAATATAACACAAATTATTTGCATTTTCAATTTATGACGCCAACCTATATTGGCATACCGTGTGATGAGTATAAAAAACGAAGCCGGGCAGGAAATATTTATAAACAAAAATAAAATAAAAAATCAAATACCCACATCCTTTACTCCAATTCCATCACACAATAACAGAAAATATAAAAATTCGTCGACAAATAAGTGAACTACCTCAAATAAAACATAATATCACTCCTGAAAAAGTTAAATTTGAATAAAAAATATTTCAGGTTTTATTAACCCATGCCCCCCCCCCCAGCAAAACTCATAAAATTCATTACCTCTTATTAATAAAACAAATTATTAATAAATAAACAACAGACGAAGGGCAAGAATCAACAAGTGGAGTACACCGTCAGACACACGCAGAGTGGGGAAATGCCTCATGAATGGCGTGAGATGTACTACCGTATCACAGTTAGAGTAAGTTCCTATGGGCCGAAGGAGAGGGAATTGGGGAAATTACCCAATGGAATAATTACCCACACAGGGGGCAATTACCTTAAACAAGGGTGGATAGAGGGGCAATTTACACAGAGAAATACATAACAAAGGAGGAAGGGAAAGCTGGGGCGACCCGCTTCGGCGAGAAGGCATAAATATAATGAAATTGCATAAGAAATCGACTGGAACTCTCGTTTCTGGGCCTTAACTGGGCAAAGAAAAGAACTATTTGGGAGGAAAAATGGGGCCCAAATCACAAGGAATAAGGAAAGATCACAGAGGGTCAACTGAATCACAGCTCTTCAGAAGCCCTGAAGCCCATTGTAGGCCTTGGGCTTGGTGTCCGCCTGTTGGAGGATTGCGATTATCTGCTGCTTCTGCTCCTCGGTGAGCTCCGTGCGCGGGAAATCCACGTCAAAGGTGATGTAGAGAGTACCCTTCTGGTTGTTGTCGGTGAGAGAGGGCATTCCCTCGTCCTTCTTGCGCAGACGCGCGCCCGGCCAGGTAACCTAAAAATAAAATAGTTAAAAAGCTTTAGAGCAAATATAATTTCGTTTTTAAAAATTTATCGAGCCAAATCGATATTCTAGAAGGGTTATAGCAGAACCATTTTAGCAAAATCAAACATTTAGCAAAAATAGCGAAAAGAGAATCCCTGCAGCTGTTTCCTGTTGCTAAGACACCAGAAGGGCAATACAAAAAGTCCGATCAATGTGACAGCCAGCTGTCACATTATTTCTCAATTACGCTTCCGTAAGCCCTATTGAACTGCAATTTGAAGAAAAAAAATACTTTTCAAACAAACTACAACGTCACAGACAGTCATGGGCCAAACGTTCGCGCTTTTCCCTGAACGCACCCCGTTTTTGTAATAAATGTGGTACTATGTGTAGGAACTTAAATGACGTCATTATGACCCTTAACACACCCTCCCTTTGTAATAAAAGTTTGAAAAGACAAGGTAAAGCCCAAGACTGATCACAGACAGGTGTCAAAATGAAAATCGATCAAATTTCGATAAAACCGCGCAAAACGTAAAACGTCAAATTTGAGGATTACAAACCCAAAAATTTGGCTTTCTGGGGGAAACATCAATTAAAAATTTTAGCGAATCGATTTTTGGTCGCGTCGAGCAAGATTTCTTATTTGGGGGATTTCTCATTGGGCGCGCAATAAGCAGCATGTGATGCGTTGAGGGGGGGGGGGGGGGGTTGCGCAAAATCAACACAGGTAGCTTGTTCATGTATGGTGCAAATTGAAACTTATTGAATTTACCCAGCTCACACCTTGGGAACCAAATAAACGGGGTTACAAAAAATAAAAACAAAAATAAAAAAAGAATACAACACACCTTATCCCTAACGATCTGCACTTTATGTCCGTCGAGGTGCTCGATTTCCATTTCGAAGCCGTTCAGAGCGTCCTGTAGCGAAATGGTGACATTCGTGAACAAATCCATGCCCTTGCGCTCGAATCTGAAAAATGTCGCTGGAAAATGAACAAAACTGACCATTCAGTGAGGAATTAGTCCTTTAACATCACCGTACCTGGGGTGTTTCTGGATCTTGATCCTGAATTTGAGGTCTCCCGGCTCTCCCTCGATGTGGGGTTCTCCCTCTCCGCTGAATACCTGCTCGTGGCCGTCGTCCGCTCCGACTTCGATTTCAACCTGAAAAAAGGGTTATAGCCACTTTTTAAAAGCAAAATTCGGGTTTAAATATTCCTTTTTTAAAAAATTACAAAAAAAATTAAGAAAAAAAACCAACCTCCAGGCTCTTGGTTTCCTGTACGAGCTTTACGTTCGGACACTCGTCGCACACCTTGACCTGGTACATTTGGAAGCGACCCATTCCCATTTGTTCCGTGCGCATTTCATGCCTGAAAGTGGTAAATAACGAAAACTTATTAAAAAGAAATCGGTCAGAAAAATAGGAGAACGTGAGGTGGTTGAGGTGCCTACGTAAGTTAGTTTGGTGAAAAAAGGTAACAAAAATTGAAGGGGGCTTGCTTTGCCTCCGTACAACATTTGGGGGGGGGGGGCTTACGTATCGAGCCTCCAAACGCGCCCTGTCTAGCCATGAATCGGAATCCCCCATAAAATTGTGCTGAGGCACGAGACCTATAGAAATACGATTTTACGCACGAAACCTCTCATCATACATGAACAAGCTACCCGCGGAGTCCCTTTGAGCGACCCCCTCCCCCTATGCATGATCGACGTATGGCGCAAGCCCCCCACCAGTGGGAATGGCTGGACAGGGAGCGTTTGGGGGCTTCAAGCGTAAGCCCCCCAAATAAGGCCCATATATGTGCATGGCTCCGTCGCTTATGTCGCGGCGCGACCCAACTCTGTAAACTTTACAGCCTAGCAATACACCCCCCTTTTCGATATCTTGGCTCGATGCGTTAGTCCCCCCAAATGATGCCTCGAATGCGACGTAAGCCCCCATTTAAATTTTTGTTAGCAATTTCAACCAAACGCCGAATTACGTAGCCACCTAACGTCCACCTATGCCTAAAATATTGGTAAACCCCTTAAATTTAAGAATTAAGTTCGCGATTTCACAAAAGTAGTATCTCAAAACGTCACAAAGGTGGAATTTACACGTACCCAACCCTTTTTAGCCGACTAATCACACAGTTCTTGTGATGGCTGGACGGGAAGCGTTTGGGCGGTTAAACGCGTAAACCACCAATTTGTGTTATCATTTTCACCAAACGCCGAATTACGTGGGTAAGCACCAAACGTATATTTCCAGTTTCCAAACCAAAAATAAAAAAAATTTCAAAGCAAAAATTGAGAATTTACCTGCAGTTGCACTGGCGGGTTCCACTAGTCTGCTTGTAGACGGATTTCCTGCGCCGCATCTCCACAAAGTGTCCATTGTAGGCCTCTTCCAACGAGACGAACAGGTCCACAACCACGTCGGCTCCCTAAATTATTTTCTTTGTAACAGATATTTTTAACAAAATTCTGGCTATAAAAAATCACGCTTAGCATGTAAAATTACAGCTAAACACCAAAAGCTTGCATTTACCCCGCCAAAACACTAAAATAAGGCAATTTATGCACAAAACCATGTATTTATAAGTTTTGATCTAGAGAATGTTGTGTTTCTGCCATTTATCTGGCTATTTCTTACCAAAAAGAAAGAAAAAAGCTCACCCTGGGAATTTGGTCGTCGCGTTCTCCACCACCGCCGAAGAAATCGCCGAAGAAGGAGGAGAAGGGATCGTGGCCGCCTCCGCCGCCCTGCTTATTCACGCCCTCCTCTCCGTGGCGGTCGTAGATGGCACGCTTTTCCTTGTCCGACAGAACCTGCAAAAGAAAAGAGTTATTAGTGCAATTTTTTTGCAAAGAAAGGGTTGAAAAAGTACGCGAATTTTAACTAAAAAGGCATAATTTAATGCATTAGGGCACTGTCGGTCATTTTAATGTCACGTAAGAAAGATATGTGGATGTGAGGTGATTGTTGTCCATACGTAATTCGGCGATTGGTTAAAACTGGTAAAAAGGTAGCTATAATTTTCTGACAAAACGCCAATAGCCAATTTCTGGAATTTTCGTGTCGGGACCCGCATATCCAAGACTACAGTGGCTTTTCTTTTCCCAGGGCGGGTCGCGGGCCGGGCCGTCTCCAAAAACTCTCGGCCCGGCCCAGCCCGAACGGGCCCGGTTTAAAAATCGATTGTCAAGTTAACGTGATATTTTTCGTCTGTAATCTATAACATTGCCCACAAATTGACCTTCATATCATAGGTGGACGTGAGGTGTTTACCGTACGGACGTAATTAGGATTTGGTTTAAAATGGTAACAAAAAAAAAATGAAAAGGGGCTTGCGTTACCTCCGAGGCCCTATTTGGGGGGCTTACGCATCGAGCCGCCCAAACACTTCCTGGCAGCCATGCTTCGGATAATTATAGTATTAAAATATTATAAAATTCGCACCACACAAAGAAGTTTAACTTCACTACATTTGCTCGATTCTAACATGGTCGGGCCGAGCCAGGCCGGGCTAGGTCTGTCAAATTTCTCGGCCCGGGCTGAGCCCAATGTTTTGCTTCTTGCCAAGGGCCTCGGCCCCGCTGGTGCAAGGTGCAAGAGGTGGGATAAACCGTTAAAATGCACAAAACAACGTAAATTTTAAAATAAAAAACATAAAAATAAAGAAACCCCACCTCGTAGGCAGCGCCCAGGTCCTGGAACTTCTCGTGGGCAATTTCATCATCGGGGTGCCTGTCGGGATGGAGTTCCTTGGCCAGCTTGCGGTAGGCCTTCTTGATCTGATTGACGTTGGCCGTTTTCGGGACGCCGAGGATTTTGTAAAAGTCTCGGCCACATTCGGCTATCTGGACCAAGGAACTAGCGACGAATACTAGAAGGAGGGCTAAGATCCTCATACCTGGAAAAATAGAAGATATCAGTGAAAAAGTTATGAAAAATAAGAAATTCACACAAACAGGATGCTAAAAAGGAAAAAAATGCACTAGCAGTTTAAAAAAAAAAACTCTAAATTTGGGATCTTTCGGATAAGATTTCGAATAATTAGGCATTTTTCAAATGAAAACGCCGTTTTTTAACTGGGATTCCAGTTAAGCGGCATATTTCCGCTGCAAAACAATGCGCAGTTGTGAAAAAAGCTAATTTTGACAGATAAAACAGTTCAGAATCGGCCAAAGAAAAGCCACGCCAATTTGCTAAATTAACATATTCTTCTCCAATTTTACACTATTTTGTCAGCTTTACCTTACCAAAAATCGACATATTTTAATTGCAAACAAATTTAAATTGATCAAAACCGATAGAAACAATGAAAGTAGCGAAAACACAGCAGAATACAGCAAAGTAAAATCAAAATCGGCCAGCGCTGACGTTGCACAGGGATTAAAGGACTGTCAATTTGCGTTAAAAGCGCGCCCCATTGCGAAACATTTGAAACGGTGATTACGGTAGAATTCACTTTCTCATTCCACGTTTTCTCTTTTTCTACAGTTTGTCTGTGTTTTCTTTACCGTTTCGTCACTTAAAAATGTTTTAATTAGTGCTCTACATATTTTAAATATTAAACTAAGTAATTTCAGGCTATGGCCTACCTGAAATTGACGGCTGTGGCCGTTTTTTGCCTCGCCGTCGGCTGTTCGGCCAACATCGACACTCCCCGCTACCACAAAGGAGTGGAATTCAGCCGTGAGTTTATTTTTTTGTTCGGAATTGGTTTTGGAATGGAGGTAGTTATGAGAAATACGTAGAAAATTCAATTTCCTCCGCAAAATTGTCAGTTCTGGCCAGACGGAAGAAAATTAACTATTCCGCGAGCGAGAGTAAAATTTCTGTGATTGGGGGTTACAAATATTTAAAATATCGTTTTAGGAATCTCCCTCTACAACCAGGGCAAGGAATTCACCTGCCTCGATGGCTCCAAGACGATCCCGGCCGAGCAGATCAACGACGACTACTGCGATTGTCCCGATGGATCCGACGAGCCAGGTTTGCTTTTATTTATTTTTTGTTTTAACTGGTTTACGGGCAATACTGCAACCTAAAATCACTGAAAATGTGTCAAAATCCATATTTGCCTGAGGAATTCCAAGTTTTTACGTCTTTCGCCTTAACGTCTCGTCGAAAACGGGTATTTCGCTTGAGACTGATCACAATTGTTTATTATTTGCGTAAAGTGCAAATCCTAGTTTCTGAGAAAGGTTGAATTTACTGGAAATTAAGGAGTTTTGTGCTTCCGAAACATCGATTTAGCCACCTGGCGTTTTTTATCTACATTTGGACACGATTTAAACACCTGGGATTAGGATCAAAACGAGTCACGCTCTATTGCTAATCGGAACCTCACTATTTTCATCGTTCTTCCAGGCGAACGGAGCTGTGGTTTCAGTCCTTTTTATGGTTTATTGCGGGTATTCACACCTGGGTTCCATTTTTGGCACTTTTGGAGCTATGAATTTTGCAGTTTCGCGCTGTGTTTTGCATTAATACTTAAATGAACCCAAAAATTGCCGATAAATTCTCATAAATAAGTTGTTTTTATGATTTGTATAACTCTAATTTAATTTCTTTGTTTTCAGGAACCTCCGCCTGTTCCAATGGAAAGTTTTACTGCGCGAACAAGCTGCACAAGGCCGAGTACATCCCCTCCTCCCGTGTCAACGACGGAATCTGCGGTATCGAATTTCTCAATTTGTTTATATTCTAAGGAACTGTTTAGATTGCTGCGACGGCAGTGACGAGTGGGATGGCCGCCACACCTGCGAGAACATTTGCGACGAATTGGGCAGGAGTGCCCGCGAAGAGCGACAGCGCAAGGCCGCTGTGGCCAGGAAGGGATTCTCCGCGCGACAGGAACTGGCCAAACAGGGTGAACAGATGAAGGTTTGTGGAAAGGGGTTTCCTCTCCCCCTCGCTTCTGAAATTTGTCAATACACCGTAAAAATTGATCGATGTCAGCAGTTTTCTAAAAGTTCATGTTAAATGCGTTACCTTATTTAGGGGATGAGAAGATGAAGACAGCCGTATACTGGTAAAAAGTTAGTTGAAATGAACTTTACGTATAAAACGCGATTGTTCACGTCTAGGCTAATTTATGTACGTTTTTCCGTTCATTTTCTCTTTTCGAGAAGCATACTGCGGGTGGTAGGCATAGGTGGACCTACGACATTCGACGGTTGGTTGTAAATCGTAACAAAAAATTGATTGGAGGGTTGCGTTTCCTCCGAAGCACTATTTGGGGGCTTACGCATCGAGCCCACGAACGTTTTATCTCCAGCCATGGTGGTAGGTCATTAGACATACCCACACTTGACCTTTAAGGCCTTAAATCAGCTAACCCCTTAATTTTGTGACCTCAGGGAACATTTTGTGTCCTTAGGGCTGGTTTTATTAAAAATAGTCGCGAACCTTCGTTGCATCTGCATTTTCTGTGCATTGCTTAACTTGCAGCAAGTTGACGGATGATTTTCTAGCCAAATCTTTTTTTTCCCCGTATCAGTCGTGAGCTAAAAATTCCGGGCTGTATACTCCCTATGTCTTTTGTTCCTTTTTTTTAAGAGCCAAAACTACGCCTTTTTTTTCGTTGACGTCCGTTTTAAATGTTAAGTCGCCCGAGTAACACTCTTTTCTAGGAGGAGAAGGTCAATGCCGCCCTTCCTCTGAAGACCGAGAGGGACGAGCTCCAGCCCCAGAAGGACGTCCTCAACAATAAGAAGAACGAGCTGGAAGAGAAGGAGAGGACGTTGAAGGACGCACACAAGAACGCCTGGCAGGGTTGGTTTTTTTTTTCATAGTCCGTTTTGTTGTCTCGAAATCTCAGCGTGCTAAGCTTTGTTCTATCAAGTTGCGTTGTAAAATCTCTCGCTTTTTTCATTTTCTAAATTATTTCAACTTTTTATAAAGTAGTTTTTTCAGCTTCCAAGGACGAGAAGAAGAAGCTGAAGGCCTCCGCCCTTTTCGTCGAAATCGACACCAACAAGGACCAGAAGTATGCTACCTCTTGGAATTATAGATATTTGGTGCAATTTCAGGATCACTCTCGCCGAAGTCGTCGCCCTCGCCTACCTGGACAACGACCACGATGGCGTCGTCACCGAAGCTGAGGCCAAGATCTACATCAACGTGGAGGAGGCCGACTTGGACCACTTCACCTCTCAGATGTACGACACGCTATCGCTGACTAAGAAGAACCACGAGCTAGACAAGAAGGAGCAGCAGGCGGTGGATGACGACCTCGTCGCTGGTGAGATATTTAAAAAATTGTTTCACAACCTCTCGGCCCGTCGATTATGCATCGAACCCCCAAACTCTCCCTCTCCAGACTTTTACAGCAGCCATGGGCTATACCTTGCCTTTTCAAACTTTTATGGCAAAGAGAGGGTGCGTTAAGGGTCATAATGACGTCTTTTTGGTCCCTATTAACACTCGGCTGGTACGAATTACGGTAGATCACCCACGAAGTAGCACATTCATTACAAAGGGGGGTTGCGTTCACGCTATAGCGCAAACTTTTGGCCCATGACTGTTTTACAGCCAAAAACTGCCATGAAAATAGTGCCGTCGGCGTCTAAGTCACTAAAACCTAGTTGTCAAAGTACTTCTCAATTGAGCCGAACGTACCACTTCTTTTGTTAGCAGTTCACAATAGTTTGTTTTCAAATGAAACCCTTTTTTACCAATTTAGCTCATTTTTATCGGGGTTCCTTAATGACGAGCCGGGCCGTTTATGAAAATTAAAATTTCGTTCTTAAGGGACTCGCGCCTAACCAGACATGGGCCGAAAGTTTGCGCTATATGCTTAACGCAGCCCTCTTTTGTAATAATTTCCGTACTTGGTGGGTGGTCTACCGTAATCCGGACCGGGGTTCTCACGGGCCGGGCCAGTTGGAAAATTTTGGTCGGCCCGGCCCGTTCGGCTCGTTTACCTTGGACTACCCAGCCAAATTGCCACCCACACGACCAGGGTTCGATCCCGGTTGGTGATATTCTTTTTTGTACGACTAATATTGACTTATATGTTAGTAACAAACATTATTTAAAAAAAATTATTGTACCGATTTATACAAAATTTAAAATTTAATTTTTCATACCCGGGCCGTCCCAAAAAATCCCTCGGCCCGCCTGTCATTTGAGAACCCTGGTCCGGACCAGCCGGGTGTCAATAGGGACTAAATTTTAAAAAGCAAGGTGTGGCCCATGGCTGCGCCTTGGGCCACACCTTGCGACTGTATTTAAGTTCGTAATTTTAAACAATGGCCATGACATTAACGCAATATGTTTATCATACCTGGACACGGTACGGTGTGGGCTCAAAAAGTTGGGTTCCCCTAAAGGGAGGGGAGCCCAAAAACTAAGTATCCCCATTTTTACAAGGTCTCCATACAAATCAACCCCCCTAAACCAAGGCCCCCCCCCAAACACTACGTGTCCAGGTATAACGAGTCGACATTTGGTTGCTCTTGCCACTGGATAAAATGCTTTTCTGAAAATATCACCTTTTCCCCAGCAATATTTCGTATTTTAGATGAAGACAAGCACCCGGAGCCGGAGGATCTCCCGGCCGACGAGCACGATGAGGAGGACGATGAAGTCATGCCTCCCTACGACGAGGAGACCCAGGCTGCCATTAATGGTGGGTTTTTTCTTCGTTTTCTTTTTTTAAAACTATTACTTTGTCATTTTGTGTTTCCAGCTGCCGACGCCGCCCGCACCGAGTACAATGACATGGACCGCAAGATTCGGGAAATCGACGACAAAATCAGGTAATTTTTGTTTTTTTCAAAGATTCACTTGGCTATAAAAAAAGACCAAAATTCGGTTATTGTCTTAGTTGCTGGATTTCACAGTTTTATTACCTAGTTTATGTTGGTTTTGTGTACTTTTCAACGAATTCAGTGGAAATTACTCTTTTTCAGGGAAGCCGACGCCTTCTCTCAGCAAGACTTCGGATCCGACCTGGCCTGGGCTCCTCTGAAGGGCCAATGCTTCGAGCTGAGCGAGTTGCAGTACGTCTACAAGATGTGTCCCTTCGATCGCACCGTCCAGAAGGACAAGAACGGCTATGGAGAGACCAGTCTGGGGTGGGTTTCAAGTTGAATGGGTGGACACTTTTGGAACGTTTCAGAAGCTTCAAGGAGTGGAGTGGAAAGGTGCCGAGGAAATACGCGGAGCAGATGTACGCCGACGGACAACAGTGTTGGAATGGACCTAAGCGGTCGACGAAGGTGAGAAATCATACTTGGCCAACCTACGTGGCCGTGACGATACCCATACCCTAAATTGGGGTAAGGATCTGCGGGGGGGGGGGGTGCGCCGGGGAAAATCGGGACCCTGAGTCAGGAGAGGGGTTTTCGGGGGGGGGGGGGGGGGCGCAGGGGGTGCAAAAATTGTGTCCTCGAAAACGCGTAAAAACGGGGGGTTCCGCCGGCCCACCGGACCCGCCAAAAAATCCGGGGGGCTCCGCCCGGTCCCAGCCGCACCCACCAATTTAGGGTATGACGATACCGCAAATTGACTTTTACCCAATTTCGCAGCCACTTTTTAAAAATTTTTCTAAAAGAGGGGGCAGTCGCAAAATATATCCATGCGGTACGGACCAGGTGTGTGAGAAATTGAAGAAATGTTTTTTATTATAGACTAATTTCTAACAAATGTTGGCTTATCCGACCCCCATGCTAAAATTGTTATGTGCGCATGAGTCTCCCAAGCAAGCATGGCAACGGGCCGGCTTTCAAATTTTTCACGGCCCGGCCCGAGCTGGCCCGACTTAACCGAAAATGTATGCCTTTTTTCAATGTAAAAACCAAAAAAAAAATTTTGGGCCTGCCTGGTTTTCAAATTTTCTCGGCCCGGCCCAAATTGCCATGCTTGCTCCCAAGTAAGAAAACATAAGTAAACCTGAGGTGCTTGCGGTACCTACGCAATTCGGCGCTTAGTAGAAAATCATAAAAAAAAGAATTTTACGTCACCACCGAAGCCCCTCTTGGGGGGCTTAGGCATCGAGCCCCAAACGCTCCCTGTTCAGCTATGTAAGAAAATTGGCTTCACGCGACCCCTCAACCAAAAGTGACACTGTTTTCGGACACCGAAAAAATAGGCGGAAACTTTTTCATTAAATTGGGCGTGTTAGACAATTCCTTAATACGTTCCTAGATTAAAAATTGTTCCATAAAAATACTGATTTATCGATTGTAACCCTTTTAAATGGCCGGCGCAAAACTATGGCCCACCTTGTTTTTTTTACAAGCGACATGTGCGAATTTGGAATTCGTGGTCACTTTAATAGTAGCCTGCCTCTTCTTCACATACCACCATGCGCAAGCGCTTGTAAAGATAAGAGTGCACAGCCAGACGGTACCACAACGTAAAACGTAAATGAGACGTAAAAGAGTGGGGGGTATCACGATGTTCCCTCACAGGTAATTTTTTTAAAAGTTCGGCGAGGAAGGGGGTATAACCCACACCACATTGACGGAGCTCCACCCATATAAGTTTGGGTTCGGAAACGGTTGGTTAGCAGCGAATCGGCCTTCGTGACTTGCCATTCGCCGCGGAAAGCGCTGATAGCCCTAAATACAATATCAGCTCATATTTGCCTTGTTTCTATGAAAATTGGCCTCTTTTCAGGTCGTGATCGAGTGCGGTGAGACAAACGAGCTGGTCTCCGCCTCCGAGCCTGCCAAGTGCGAGTACGAGTTCCTCTTCCGCACGCCGGCCGCCTGCAACGACCCGGACAAGGAAGAACCCGTCCACGTGGAACTCTAAGCCACCGTCGCCATAATTTACGATTAGACTAATTGCTCTGTGATCCCCGTTTTGCGGTTTTTATGGTTGTTATCTCTTTCAAATTAGAACGTTGTTGCCCACTGTGGTCGTCTGGGTAAACATTCGTTTTAATAGTCTTCTTTTTTGGGGATGGGATATTGAAAGCCTTGGGGTATAGACAGAGGGATAAATATGAACTCAAGTGCGAAAAGATGTTTGTATTGGTAATCAACCCGTTGCGACGGACCGCCCGCTTTCCAAAATTTCTCGGACGGGCCTGATGCTTCTTGAAACTGCCAGATTCACGGATGACTATTATATTTATATTAATAGTGTGAAACATTTTCTTTAAAAAAATTCAGAGGGCGAAGTGGGAAGCGGTGCAGACCGAGTGGGGGGTTCTTACTTAAGCCCCCTACCCTTTGCTGGAACGCCCGAGGGTAGGGACATAACGGAATCACTTTTTTTAACGGGAATGCTCTGAATTCGGTTGAGCCCGAGGAAATGGAATGGAGAGGGAGGCTCAGGGCTGGTCACGGGCCGGGCCCGCCTCCAAAACTTTTCGGCCCAACCCTGCCCGAACGGGCCTGA
Source organism: Oscheius myriophilus (assembly GCA_964057215.1). Taxonomy (NCBI): domain Eukaryota; kingdom Metazoa; phylum Nematoda; class Chromadorea; order Rhabditida; family Rhabditidae; genus Oscheius; species Oscheius myriophilus. The sequence goes on from OZ059903.1 coordinate 28,138,004, forward strand.
TTTCGGCCCGTTTTCAAAATCGATTGGCAAGTCAAGGTGAAATTTTTTGTCATTATGCTTTAAAATTGCATAGAAATATGAATTAGATTAATTATATAACAAAAAGATTAAAAAACAACACCTTAACTTAAAAAATATCTTTCACAAACACGTTTCACTACACCATATTTGCTCGATCACAAAAATGTTATGATAATTTTTTTTAATAAAAGAGAGTGGATACCGAGTAATTGGGCCTAATTGAATAATTTGGGGTCTCTTAATTACCTTTACTTGATGCGATTACTTGATTTCGAATTTCCAACAATTTTTTCCAACTGGGAAACAAAAAATAGTTTTTCTCACGTATTCATTTCCCTACAGTTTTTTATGAACTCAATTGAATTGCAGATGGAAATGAAAGAAAAATTAAACGGTAAATTGAGTTATTAAAGAAATCTTTTCTCATAACTCTGCTTATTTGATCAACACCGCCCTTCTTGGGACAGTTTTTTGGTCCTCTCCTCTTTTATTGCTTCCCCCAGGCTATGGGAGGAGCGCACTTGTGTGTTTTGCCTGCCTGTCGGCGAAGAAGGCCTCCCCGAAGTGAGAATCGCGTTAGCCTCAGGCGACATCTCATTGCTGCAGCCTGACCCGATCAACCTCATTTGGCAGTGACGACTTCTCACGCTTCCGCAAAAGAGGGCCTCCCACAGCGGCACGTGGCATGGGAAATTATATTTGACCTCACGTCATTGAGAAAATCCTGCACTTGCAATTGACACGTCTCTGGTTCTTTCTCTTTCTTTATTTCTCTTTCTCTCTCTATTTCTGTCTCTCTGTGTTTGTTTTCCTCTATCCGTCTCTGTCTCTGTCTCTGTCTCTTTCTCTCTCTGTCTCTTTTTTTTAATGACTTTCACATGAAACACGTAGAAACGCGTTCCCGAAACCTGTTGCATTTTTTAGAATCCCAAAACAGCAATAGATGGGAGTGGTTTCCCCTCAAATAACTAGCTTTTCAGCAGATTTCCCAGAAGTCTGGTATTTTTAATTGTCTGTTGCTACGGCAATGCAGTGTATTTGCTGTCGGCATTTGGCAGCTGCCTTCGGTTTCTTTGTGATCGAAGTTTTAACATATGGATGAATATTAAAGTTAAACTTCAAAACTACCTCTTTTCTTACAATATTTTCCTTTTTTCGTTTTCGTAACCCACAAATTTGCATTTTCGTATTCACGCCATTTTTATCCGACCTACTAGATTCTCAGGAAGAGACAGGGCTTGAAACCCGGAACCTTTAAAAAAGGCCTAAAACTGGGAATACTTGAAATCCAATACAGATGTTATTCCCGTTTAAGGCTGGGCCAACAACAACTTTGGCTCTGTGATCAAACATCTGTGACTGTTCAAAACTTTGTCGAAACTTGCATATTATTATTTATTGCAACATATATTTCAAGTTTACAATGTTTCGAACGCCAAAAGCATTTCTTACACTTTTATAATTGCGAAAACTGTGTTTGCTTTAAATGCTTTGTTACACCTTCATTTCTTCTTGGGGTGATTATGTGATTAGGAGCACCTGAAAATTTGGCGATATGATGTTTTAACAGTGGTCTCAGAATCATAGGACAAGCTGTTTTTACAAATCACCTTTGCCATCTAACAATTTCCTACAAATTTCAGTGCCATGTGATGGTGTGTTTTAGAGTGTTACTGTACCTACAGTAGAGAAAACAGCGTTTACGATTAAAAGTACCGATGTTCAGCTGTTTCACTTTTTCAAAATACTGGAGTGAAAAAACACACATTTTTTGTTGCGGTAAGCTTGAAGTTTGGGTGTCAGAAACTGATGCGGTGTAATTTACTACTTGTATTATCATATTATCGCGTGAAACAATATTGACTACATTTTTTTCGTGCACTTTGTTAAAATGCTCCATTTTTACAGAGTTATAGAAATCGCTTATTAATGGTCACATTTTCCCTCCATAAAAGCTTTTGTTTTATGCAAAAGCCTCCATGCATTCCTGAACACAATGGTGCAATTTGTTTCAATGAAAAATGCGCCTTAGCAGTTTTGCACTAGAGTGCATTTTGTACAGTTGTTTTTTAAAAATCTTTTTTATGTGATTTCTACTGCCTTTTGTTGCTAATTTAATTTGAAATTTGAAATTTTAAGTGACTGCAATGTTGCAAAATTAATTGACACGTGGAAAGCATGCCATTTGGGGCTATCCGAAGCCTAAAATTTGTAAAACAACAAATTATTGTTTTAGAAATTACACAATCAATAACATAAATTTCAGTTTCGGCAAAATGACCAGTACACCAATTGCTTGGCGTGGTAGTCATTTTGCCAAACGCAATTCAAAAACGCTCGGAACAAACATTTAGCGAAATTAAACTCTTACTATTATGGAAAAATGGATTTTTTATTTTTTCCCCAACTAACTATTTTTCTAAAAACAAATGAATGTCACAAAGAAAACAATAGGATTTCATCTTGGCGAAGATTTCATTTTGCCGCATGAAAACTAAAAAACTTTTTCCTCTCTTATTCCAGCAATTGACAAAAAATGAAATATTGCTAGGATATATAAAACATATTTTTCTTAATTTTTAAAAAAGAAAAAACTAAACAGAAAAATAACTCAAATACACATTGTATTTGCTTATTTTTCTATTGAATGTTGTCGATGATCCATGATTTTTTGTAGAAAAATCCACACAAAAATATTAACGTCACATAAATGTTTTATAGCGGTAAGGTATACTCTAACCAATTTTGATTTCGGCTTAATGAAAACCATACCTCAAAACAAGGTATGGCTTCCATTCAGCCCAGAACACTGAAAAAAGAAAACTGTGTTTTGCCTAAAAACATTCTCAATTTTTTCCCAAATTAACATTACGTGGCTCAGCTAGTAACATGCATGTTAATAATAATTTGAGTTAAAAAAAACATGTTATTAGATCACAAAAAAGGTATTAAAATGCGCCACGCTCTTTTCTGATTAAAAAATATTTTTGAAATTATAAATAAAAGATTTCATATATCTCTGGATCGTACAGATCACTATTTTCTACGTACAAATAAATCATGATTTGAAAAATGTATGCGAAAAAACTCCTTTTTGCAATTGAAATGGTTACTAAAGCAATTACAAAAACATTTTTTTGAATTTATATTTTCACTGCAAGCAAATGTTTCTGTGTATTTGTTTTTTTTAGAAACATAGCTACATCATTTATTATGAGCTCGTCATATGTTTCGCCCGCACATATCAAATGACAAATCCAATTGTGGCATCGGAGAGCGACCGGAATCCGATTATAGTGGAAGCACGGCTCATCTCTACCTCTTTGCCAGGGATTTTAGCATTTTCACGGTTCATCTCTCTCTCTCTCTCTCTCGTTCTCTCTCTCGTTCTCTCGTTCTCTCTCTCTCTCTGTATAGTGCGTTTCCTAAAAAGAGACAAAGAAAACGGGATTTTTATATAGGACAGGTACATCTGGTCCCGCCGCGATCACTTAGATGTCTGCGAACTCTTCTGTTAGAACGCTATTTCGCTTATTTTCTGATATTCACATGAATGTTTCAAATCGAGAGTGGATAAATACGATTGGATTTAATGCCGAAGAAAAGTCAAAATCCTTTCGTAGGAAATAGACTATACTACGACCAAAAAAATAACGCGTATGTTAAATACGCAATTTTTTTGTCACAGAATAGAGTGACTTGTGTGACATGGCATAATTTTTTTTGTTTTGGATTCAGATGAAACATATAAAATATCATAAACATGACCAAAGTAAACAATCGATTCCGTTTTTGAGGTTGTCGGGTTACTGTAGCCCAGACTGTGGATGTCGTTCCTGCATTTCTATATCTCGCTTCAACGTGACTCAATTGAAAAACTGCCAAATACAAAAAAACTAGAAAAACTTTTTGTTAACAAGATTGTAATTGACACTAAATAAAAATATCAAGATTTAAACTACGAAAAATTTGGGCAAAAAATGATATTTTGTAACCTTTTTGGCTGTGGTTACCTTAAACCGGAGAAGTCTTAAAAGCGACCTAGTTTAAATGATTTGCGACGCTTTTTGCTACATTTGGTTTGCTTTCACAAAAAATTTTTAGGGCTCCGACGCTCACAGGCCTTTTGACCGACTTTTGACAATTAAAGCCAAAGCGCTGCCATCGCTTTTCACTTTCCAACCAGTCAGTTTACTTTTGATTTGGTTTTCTTCCCCTCCGCCCTTTCAGAAACTATTAAAAAATATGACTAGGACTATATATTGCGGACCAAATATCATTGTGGACTGAATATAACAATTGGAATGGCAGGTAGGATTAGAATATTGATCTATTTCTATTACTATCTATCTTCCCTATGATTCACTGATGGCATCATACAATAAATAAATAAATAAATAAATAAAGAGGAAATTCCAGTTTCGACAAAACGAATCCCGCACCAATGGCTTGGTGCGGAAATCGTTTTGCCGAACGCCAATTCAAAAACGTTGTGAACACGTATTAGTGAAACATTGGTGAAATTAAACTATTACTACCATTACATTTTAAAATAATGAAAAAGTTGCTAAAAATATATAAACTTATTAAAAAAAACTACCTGTTCTCACAATGCAACCAAAAATATTCCTTGGAGCGATTTTCGTTTACCACTTAGAATTTTGGATTCAAGCGTTAACAGAAGAATCTTCTTCCGTTTTTGTTTTTTTTTTTTTTTTTAAATTTTTCAATGCCCGCAATTTTGTTCTAATATAAAAAGTTTCTAAGAAACATTTTAATACTGTGATTTATAATTTGAGCCATAATCTTGTTTGGTTTTGCGCTGCGTGTAAGATACTCAGGCAAGTAACAACTCAAATCGCACAAAAAATTCGCACAGGCGATGAGCATGTTAGCTTTTGGCTTTATTTAGAACCGAACGATCCCCGTAAAGTTTTCTTGTCAAACATTGGTGAAACAGTGGCTGACATTCACATTTTCTTTTTTAACCGGAAACTGTTCTTGTTTTTCGAAACTTACAGTTTGTGCCAAAACTACTTCGAAACAACGTGTCAATATTTTGATATTGTTCCTTGAGTAAAGTGTGCAATTATATGGATACCCAGTCCGTGTACGCCGCCAAAATGACTAAAGTAGGTTTGGCGAGGAGTATATGTTTATTGCAATCAAAACTCCATTGCTACAGACAACAGCTAAAAAAGCTCTTTACTGATGACAGTAGGCGATCATTTCGATGTTCTCTGGGTGCTCGACTATTCCATCTTCACCTAAATAGAGTGTTCCCACTTGCGAAGGCATGTAGTCACTCGCGAACCCAACGGTTTACTTGGGACACTTCCATGTCTTTTCATCAGTCATCTGAAGCATTCGGATGTTGTCTCTCTATGTGTCTTTCTCCCTCTCTCTCTCTGTTTTTCTCTCTGTTTCTCTGTTTCTCTCTCTCTCTCTCTCTCTGCACCTCCATCTTTCTTTCTATTAACTGTGCATGTTTATTCAACTTCTTAATAACCAACCTTCCATCCATTGACTTTGTCATGCTCCACGTAGATGTTAGTGTGGTTCGTTCCAGAAAAGTCTAGTCCATCACAGACTTCGGTTTTAGTTCCATTTCCGTTGCTGTAGGAGAGCTGGCTTTCCGATGATCCATTTTTCCAAGTCAGCAACATTGCTTTACCAAAATTCCCAGCGTAAAGGTTAACAAAAAACCTTAAACAAGACAATTTCTCTCTCTCTCTCTATTTCTCTCTCTCTAACATACGGTTTGTAACTGGCATTGATCCGATCCGCGATACAAGCCCCATCTTTCAATTGCTGCCCGTAAAGTTTTATTTCTGTGACTGAAAAAAAACCTGTCCCTTTTTTTCAAGATTTTTGTTACCACAAATCGGCACAAGCAGGAGCCACCATAAAAATTGCTTTGACATCAGGATGTCTTGAATTGAAGCTAGGGAATGGTTTAAAAACTCAAGTTTTGGGACTCTAGCAATACTGTTTAAGGGGGGGGGGGACGAAAATCGGTTTGGCCCCCCAGTCAATGCGAAGAATTTGGGAACGTCCGTAGCTGGGGGGGGGCATAACTGAATTATGAATCCTTGGGGGGGGGGGTATATCTGAATTCAGTTTCACCCCCCGCAATTGAAATGGGGGGCTTGACTAGTGTACCCGGAACTTCTTCAGATAAACCCCCCGTCCAATTCAGTTATGCCCCCCCAAACGAATAATTCAGATAACACCCCCATCTAATTCAGTTAAACCCCCCATATAATTCAGTTATGCCCCCATATAATTAAGTTATGCCCCCATACGAACAATTCGTTAAATTTAAAATTCACACGGAAAGGTAAAATAAAATTCCTAAGCAGATTTATTATCGGCAGGCCATGTGCTTACAAAATTTAGAAAAGAAATAGTTCAATCAATCAAAAATGCAAAGAATATGTAACTCAAATGAAGATGACTTAAAATATCAAAAATATATGTTAGTAATTCAAAAAGGTAAATTTTAAATCACATTAATTTAATTTTAACTGAAAAATATCAAAATTAAAACAAGATAACAGAACAAATTAAATTTAAATCAAATTAAAAACCCAAAAATGCGAATTTTGCTTTTTAGAATAATGCATTGAACATTGGATACTCAGTGATGAGGGGCTTAAATGAATTTGCTGGGGTGCTTATCTGAATTACCTAATCAGCATCTGAAGTGGGGTGCGCAACTGAATTGACTGGGGGGTTTAACTGAATTTCTTCCAAAAACACCTAATAGCAAATATAACAGTCGCCACACGGAAACCAACTAGAAAAAGCCGCTTTTTCTCTGCGTCTTTGCTTTTTGTGCATCACACTAATGCTGCATTAAGGCTGTTTTTGGAAGGATTTCAATTTGGCAACAGCTATATTATTAAGTTTTAGATCGGATTTGAAGGCTAGGCAATACATTTGATACTAAGCATTTGTAGATTGCCTAAGCTTATCCTATCTTTAATCATTGATCGTTTCAAAAAATTTATAGATTGACTACGATAAGATAAAAATTATATTGTATTTTTTGTTGTTCAGCTAATGAATTGAATATTTCACATGTAGAGAATTTCAACCACCTCAACTTGTTGAAAAAAGCATAAAACATGTTTTTAATTGATATTCATTAACATTTTCATCGATTGCGAAGGAAAAACTTTTCAACCTACCAAAATTTAGATTTTTTCCTGATTGAATCAAAGTAAAAGTTCACTTTCAAACGTAATTTTCTTCACGATGGCTCCAGATAATTTCAACATCAGTTTAAAAAAAAACCTAGGATTCAATGGTCACATCTTGCGAGTTTTCTAAATCACAGGTCTAAAAACGCGAAAAACTGCATTTTCAAACGTGAAATTTCACTTTTTTGACATTTTTTTGGGCTCTGTGCGAAAGAACACAGACCTATCGGCAATCAAGGATTTGGTTTGGTGTATTCAATACTTAAGCTGCTTTAAAACTCCGTTTGCAAAAAAAATTTGACCAGTTTGACAAAATTACAGTGCCCTACCGTAACCCCTTCAAAGAATCGATATCGACCTAAAACTATCCAAAACTTGGGTGTTCTTTATGAAACCAATTGAAAAGTTTGTTCTGTCTCAACGTTAACCCCAAAATTAGAGTTTTCTTGCGAATTTTGTAGAATATTACGCATTCCACTGTATTTAAATACAATTGTAGCACAATTTTGATTAATTGGTATCAACAAAGGCAGTTGGGATTAACATTTGCCCTTACGTTTTCTTTTGTCATCTGCATGAATCATTAAGATGCCAGACAAGACGGCATTTATAAATGTCGAAAAAACAGCGAATGTGTTCTCTTAGGAACGAAACTCGACTATTTTTCTGATTTTTTTGTGTGTCAATCTTTTACCCATTTTTTAACAAGAATAAGATATGAAGGACAAGAAAGCCAAAAATAAATGAAACAAAAAATATGTTTTCACTTTTTTCTTTGGCTATCCAAAAAAAGGCTAGACTCCTAAAATATTTACCTAAAGGTATTTTGTAGTGCTTGTTTTCAACTCGTGTACAAGAAAAAGTCATTAAACTTAAACACTTAGTAAAAGAATGATTTCAATTTTTAATAGATAAATAAGGACATGAATATGTATAGACTATTTCCAACAAACGGTAGGCGCCTTGTCAGAGAACTTTGATTTTTTGATCGTTTTTACATTTTCAATTTCTCAAATTTTTACGGTTTGTCAACAAGTACCCAAATTTCTACAATTTTTCAACTACCACACATTGAAGAGAATAGAAAAAATAGCGACAATGAAACGATCGCGGTGGGACAAAAGGTTCCTAATCTTTAAGAAAAATCCCGTTTTCCTTTATTCTTTCTTTCGGAAACACACTATAGCAGATGCCCAGAGACAATGTGGTTATCTGATCGTGGATTCCTGAACAAATGACACAAAAACATTCATTTAAAACATTGTTTATCTTTGTTAATCAACGAAATTGATAAAAAACCTTCAGATAAGTAGTAAAGTACGGGAGCTTGCATAAAAATACGTAATCTGCAGGGAGCAAGGACAAAAATTTGATTTTTGGCAGTAATTTTTTTAAAATTGATAACGACTTTTTGATTGCTTTAAAAGTGACAAGTTCGCAAGCTCTTTCGTTTTAATAAAGTCCTGAAAAAGTGAAGTGACCTTCGTTTTGCCCCATTGAATTTAGAGTAGCTCATTCCGTTTCGTTCAGATCCTTTCTTTCCAATTAGGTGGCTGACTGGCTCCGCCCTTCCGTCGGCCTTCTCGCCGATTCCGTCCCCGATTTGCAGACTTCACACGCTTTCCGCCGATCAGGAAACCACATTGTCTCTGGGCATCTCATCTTTCCTTCTGTCTCGTTTTCTTATTCTTTTGTGGTTTAGACCAGTTCTTTTGCTTCTATTTTTCAACCGGTTATAATATTTTTCTCTATTTATCTTCTATTTTTCGCATTTCGGTTTGCACTCGAAAGATATAGTTGGCAAAAAATTTCATTATGAAAATACAAACATAGTAATTGATTAAGACTTAGATTGAAACATTTTTGTCTCCGATTGAGCTGATATGTTTACTGTAGGCTACTTGGGACCGAAAAAGGTAAAATATCACTTCACATTTCCATTTTCATTTTTCACAGCGAAACAATGGCACGTAAATTTAAAAATTCATACCTCCCGTCAAAATTGCCCCATCAGGCTGTTAGGAGGCTCATTCGATTGTAAATTGTCTGCTGATAACAGAGAAAACTAAAATTGGTCTTGATTTGGAATTTGGAGCAATGGAACAAATTGAAAGAGACAAAAGTATGTGAGAATCTTTGGTTTTTGCATTATCACGGTTTCGCATGTTGTGAGCCAGAAAAACCGTTTTGATCATTTAATTTTCCATCATATTCTGCGCAAAATTAAATCTTGAAAGTTGAAAATTTTGTATTCCAAAGTTTCGAAAAATGTGATTGAAACGCCAAAAACTGCTGTTTTAGCCGATTTTGGCCGAGAAAGCGTCTGACAAAACCGACCCCGCGCTAGTGCGTTTAGATGTTTCGGCTTAGCAAATCTATATCAAAACGCCGCTTGAACGAAAAAAAAAAAACAAAATAACGAAGACAAAAAATTTTCAATCTGTTCGCAGTGTGCTCATACCGCTCGAATATTTGAGAAAACGTGTCTTAAAAATTGAACGGCAGTTTTATTTTTTAATAGTTGTGACTATTATATTTTCAATGATATTTTCTTGTTAGAAAGTTTCAAAATTTTCTTATAACTTTCGGCTTTGTTAATCTATCTTCTCCATGTGCTATACTTTTTTATATGATTGATTCATTCATTGCCAGAAAATTCAGAAAAGCTAAAAAAAGTTGATTTTCAATTCAATTTGCCCTTTTAACAAGATTCTCCTTCGTTTTTAAAGTGGCACTAATTTTGAAAAGAGTGCCTTGCACTTAGCATTGTGAAATATCAAAAGACTAGGGCTCAATGCCTCCACACGAGCAAAGTTTAAATTACAAGATACAAATCGTTTTCCATAAATGTTTTTATGCCAATTAGGTAATTACCTATGACAATTTTTTTTGACACATATTTACTGAATATTATAACGGCTCATTCAAGTTTTGTTTTTTTAAATTTTTTAAATTGCCGTTTTGAATAAGCATTGTTGTTTTACGTACGGTTTGCAACAGACTTGTTAGAAACCAAAGCCAAATTGCGCAATTTTCATGGCCAAAACAGTGAAATCCACAAATGTTTTCCGAAATTGAGCCAGGAGGTTGGAATTTTTTCTCTAGATGGACAAACTTTAGCTTTATCCAAGGATGTTTCACACTTTTCACAACAGGATTTCTGAACAAACAAAAAAAAATGCTCTCTTTATCAACTTCTTGCAAATAAATAGATTTGGCCAACATTTTGCCAACATTTGAAACTTTGGAACACGTTAAATTGAAACATTGGAAAGCGCCTAAAAATTAAATTGGAAAATTTGAATACTAGCAAAAAACACTATGGCAGATGTTTAAAAATTTTTAAAACTTCTAAAAAAGCTTTCGATTTGTGGAAAACAAAAACCTTAGGAAAAAAATTAGAATTTTTTTGTGGCAAAAAGGTGTCGTCAATTGCTTGAAAAACTTATTTTAACGTTTGAACACATGACAGTGAAACATTCACAAGCGTCTGATCGATTTTTGCAACAGCAACTAAAAAAATTTTTAAAAAATTTTAAAAAAATTTTAATCGAAAACGTTTTCGCCATTTTAAAACATATTTTTGTCTGCAAAATGGTAAATAACATAACAGTGACTTTTAAGAACGCCAAAAGCAATATATAGGGTGAAATGGCTAATGTATTTTTTTCCTTTTCCGTTTCTAACTCAATGAACCATGTTGCATAATGAATTAATTTAACATAACCTAACACTAAATTTTCATTTCACAATGCTATTTTTCCAATTTCTTGTATCTCAACAATTTTATACAGTTTTATTTTCTCTTCACTTTGTTCAGTTAGCTAACTAACTTTCTCGTTCGCGTAGTTTTTCCAAGAAATCACACTTATTTCACAAAATTGAACGCATGACCTTTTCCTCCACGACTTTACCCTTGAAATCGAAAACAACTACATTGAATTTAGCAGCTGGCGTGAAGCACAACAGATGTCAAAGACGCATTTACTTCGAAATTTGGGCAGTTTTTTGCACAAAAGTGTATATCGAGTTTAAAGTTTTACTTTTAAGTTGAAAGTAAGTTTTCCAAACAAACACCTTCCTGATTTCTATTTTTCACTTATTTTTATCGCCTCAAATGTTTTTTTTTTTTTATTTAAATATTTTCAATTTGAGGTTTTATTGGCACCATAAAAGGTATTGAATTGCGAGCTGCACTTCTTTTTTTTCGCTTCGCAAAACCCATTTTAACCAACATCATTTGCAATTTCACGCTTTGTCACTCTTCTTGATGTCGAATATTCGCCCATTTGGTGCAAACAAATCTGAAAATTTTGCATTCCTAAACAGCAGCGAACAAAATCAACAAAAGTAAAATCTTTTTTTTAAATATTAAAGTTTATTCAGGGCGTTGAAACATTTCCACAATCTTCAATTACTTTTCTGGTCGAATTTTCCACTTTTAATTTATGCTGAAATGTTTCAAAATCTTACGAACAATGGGCCAATATTGTGATGTTGTTCCTATAGTAAAGTGCGAAATAGGATAATCATGATCAAATTAGTTTAAAAAAAATTCGTGTTGAAAGGAAAACATACACACCAAGGAAGGAAAAAAAGAGACTTTTCTGGACAAAATGATGGCCTGAACCAATGGCTTGGTGAAGACATCATTTTGCCGTACGAACTCCAATTATTCTATAAACTAATTTCATTGAAACATGAAAAATTTGTTATTTTTTTGCCACTAAATTTTCTTCGGTTTGTTTTATAAAGTTAAAGCCCAAAATCAATCTAATAAGACGTTAAAATAGACGCTATACTGATAACAATGTTTACAACTGTCGTTAAAAAAATAAAATTTTTCCAAAATATACATTTTATAAAATCTCGAAATTTCAATTTCCATTCGACTTTGTTGATGTTTTCAAACATTCGCGAAACTATAAATACCTCTTGTTTATGGCTCTGTTTTTGTTTTTGTTTATCAAGTTTCAGGCAATTCACGTGTAACTTTTTCATTAATACCAGGGTTGCAAATTAGTTTGTGGTTCTCACATTCTCATATCACGTGGGATCGAGCATACATAAGCAGGCTGAGAAGACCGGAAATTATTTACAACACGTATCTGTTTTGAAAAATTGAAAAATAATCGTACACAAACAAAGGTGTATAAAATACTGATGAATTTTGCTTTGAAATCACTATACATATAGTCTTCGCCAATTTTTCATCCTGGCCAATTCGCAATTGTAAACCTGACGCAGTACTGCGTACGTATCCTTAAACACAGGATTTTCGTACGCAAATTTGCGTTTGATGTGAGTTGCACAGATCTAAGAGCGAAATTGGGCGAAGTAGCATTGGCGACGACTATAGTTATCCCCATAATATTTATAATATTCACACAAGTTTAATTTTAACCGACTTAAAACCGTTAGAACTTTCTCATAAGATGCAGTTTAAAAAGCGATTTTGAAAATAGAATAGAATTATTGTACACAAATTTTGTAAATCACGGTTATAGTAACGATTTTGTAGCTACACATTTCTGAATTTCGAGCCAAATATAACTGTAAAGCTTAAGGATGAATAGAAAATTTATTTAGAAACTGTAAAATTTAGTTATACTCCATTTCCAACGAATGGGCAAGGATTTTCACAAATTTTAAAGGACTAGGTACCTTTAGTCCCGCAACGATCTAAGTTAACTGTCTGCGCACTCCTCTTTCACAGTGCTTTTTCGCTAAATATATTTCTGATCTGTTCAATGTTTCAAAACATTTTTGGTTAAAAACGTGTCATTTTTCAAGTTTGCCCGAAAGTCGAAGACCATCCCTTGGAAACAGACTATATCATAAAAATTCTTTTGAATAGCTTATCTACAGGTGGCGGAACGCTATTGCAAACAATTAACAGGGGTTAATCGCACCAGAAAACGCTAAGGTCACGTAATCGATACCGCTTCCGCACCCGCTGTCGATGCTGTCGCATGCTTTCTCACCGCTTTCGCACGCTTTCGCACCGCTTTAGCACTCGCACTCGGATCATTTCTATTATATCTGTTTCAACGTATGTTGTTACTTGTATATGTAAAATTTATCTTTGAAAAATTATTCTAAATAAGTTCTGTGTTCTTCTTCTCCTACAATAACTAGAGTGAGGCTTACTTGATGAAATGTTTAACTTTGGGTGTAACAATTTTTTTAAACTCTGGCCTGCTCACTCCTCATATTGATAATTTCATTGTCTGCAGCTTGGAGACGAAACAGTGGATTTATTGAATTTAAACTTAAATTTTTTGAATCTTAACAGGTCTTTTATATCTGTAATTTTCCTTCTCTTTTTTATCTCTCTCTCTTTCTCTCAATCTCTCAATCTCTTCCCCAATTTTCCCTTTGCTCCTAATTCACTTTTCAGAATGACAGATGAAATACTTGCGTCACTCTCCGAAGAAGAATACGACTGGTGGGAAGAAAACTGCTCAATTATTCCTCCAGAATTTAGCAGGTATGAGTTTCCCATAATTTGGAATAAAAAGCTTGTTATCAATATGAATTCCAAATTTCCATTTTCCTAAATGTAAAATTACAAATTCAAATGTTTTCCCTAAGTAATCTAAAAAGTAAATGTTTAAATTAAAACGATTCTCAGTAGGTTTTGGGAAAAACACACACTAAATCACATGATAATTAGCATTTGATTAAAAGCGACGTCGCAGATAAGAAATTACTCTTTCTGGGCGGTCGATTTTCTCGTTTTCAAGGGCAAGAACCAATATTTTTTTTTCAAAAAAATTTGATAAAGCGGTTTTTTCAAAAGCTTTTGTTGGCAAAAAGCCGCTTTTTCTCTGTGTCTTGGCTAGTTGCGCACTATTTCCGTCGGCGCATCGCACGATTGCTGCATTAAGGACCTTTTTGGCAGAATACCGCTTTGGCAACAGCTATATGCATAACATAAAATTTAAAATTCGCCTTTTAAAAACTAACTTTTGGTTTTTGATTTAAATAGTTTTTCATCTTCACGCAGAACTTTTTACATTTTGTGAGTTAGAAAAGTTTTCGTTTAAGTTGGATGAATTTTCACAGAAGTTTTTCAAAACTCATTAATTTTCAGATTGCTGATGGTTGGAGTAGTTGGAGCCATCATCGCCCTCCTTTCTGTTATTTTTAATTCATTTTTATTCATTGTGCTTATTCGAAATCGACGTCATCGGTCATCTCATCTGATCTACCTCACTTTTTTGGCGCTAGCTGATACTTTTCTCTCAGGTATGTTGATTTTTTACATTAATAAATAACAGTTTTTCTCAAGTTGAATAAATATTGTGTTAAAATGTTTCAATTTTGTGTACAAGTCATTGCTTTGCAAACTAAGTAAACAGTGAGCGAATATGTTTAAAAGAAAACTTAAAAAATGCAATTTTCAAACGGCTAAGTTCCGCATACATGTATTTTTCAGCTGCCTATATTTTACTTTTCTCTGTGAATGTATATATGGACTTCTTCGGGTCGGAGTTCTTGGCTTCAGCATGGTGGACGTAGGTTTTTTTAAAAAAATTTAAATTCAAATTAAAATATTCAAATTCAAATAGTTTTTTAAAAAAGTTTTTTTTAGTTATTTTTGAAAACGGAATTCCGCAGATATTCACATTTTTAAAAAAAATCCATTGGAAATGAAGTCTCAATTAAAATTGCTCAATTAAACTTGCTGTTTTATTTAAATTTATAAACTTTTCGTTTTATATGAAAACCATTTTGCTAAAAACTCCAATACAACAAATTGGAGAGAATTATTACAAAAAAGGAAATTAAAAACTTTTTCTTTTGCCTTAATATTTGTGCGGGAAACAAAAAAAAGTTTTTTCAACAGTATTTGTTTTGGTTGATAAAATTGCAGAATTATTGTTTTTTAGAGAAACTTCCCCAGGAAAAGCTGTAACTCTGTTAAAAATACTTTTCTGGCAAATGAGAAAGTTGAGTTTTAGGTACATGCGAGTGACAATAACCATCTCTCACGTGTTCATCAGCGCCTCGGCGTTTCTCATCGTGGCGGCGGCGTTTGAGAGGTAGGTTTTTTATGATTAACATTATTTTAAAACTTGCTAAAACAAAGTACCCTATTATACACTGCTCTATTCTTGTAACATAACTTCACAAAAAAAAATCCTGCCAATTACGTTTTTCTTATTGACATTATTAACAAGGAAACGAAAATCTCGTTGACGCTAAGCCGCTTATTCTAAAATACTATGCAAGGCAACCTTTTTTGTAACAAAATTCCACAAATAAAAAACCCAGTGACGCCTAAGCACACATTTTCAAGGTACAATTAACGTTGCAGGATACTTTGCATTTGGCACGGCATTGCCATTAATATTGTCTCATGGGGTCGTAAAACATTCACACGCCTTATTAGCTTTGCTCCTGGGTATCGGATTATATTCTAGGGAAAGGTGGAAAAACGAAAAAATTATCAAATTGTCCTATTTTAGTTTTTCTTCTGTAATTGAGAAAGGTTTGTGTATTGTTCGAGAAACCCAAAATCATAAAGGTAAATATATTTTCTCAAAAAATTTCATCTTCATTTAATTGGCCCAAACAATTATCACTAAGTTTGTTAATAATTTTGTAAACGTTTTCATAACTGTTCTTTAAATATTGTTATTTCAAAAAGGCTTTGAAGTGAAATTTCACTTTCAAAATTGCTACCCTCGATGGAAAACCACAGCTTTCAGGAATAAAAACGAATGCAAAAATTACTAAAAAAAAACATTTTTAACATTGTTGTTTATGTCAAAATCTACGTCCTATGGGAGAAAAATAACAGGAAAAGTATAAATGTGCCTGAGTAATTACAATAAATATTTTTCTGAAAAAAAAACCTTTCTGAAAATCTCAATTTTCAAAATGTTTTTTTTAAAAAATTTTTTGCAGTTGTTTTTATAAGTTTTTTGCTTTGGCAAAAATCATACAACGAGAAATTTTTTTTTGCTAAAAATATGAAATATAGCTGTCGCCAAATTGAAATCCTGCCAAAAATCCTTAATGCAGCATTCGTGCGATATACAGGCGAAAAGAGTGCAAAAAGCTGAGACGCAGAGAAAAAGCGGCTTTTCGTCTCCGATTTTTCTTGGCGACGGCTATATATGAAAAAAGTCACAATATCTAAAGTTAAATCGTAGAACGCCATTTGTTATTGTTTACCTTTGCGCCGTTGTTTTTCTCGGAATGCCTAAGTTTTCCCCAGAGGAATGAGGCACCTGTTCCAGAAAAGGAACATCCAATTTGGCAGCCGGCGACCGCGCAAATTATTCAGCGGAACACGTCGTCTCGTCTTCCATGATGTATTAACCTCGAAGAAAGCGAGGGACCGCAAATTGAATAAGCGGGCGGAAAATGGGTTTCCACTACAAAAAATGGGACCGAGAGGTTCCTATGAGCAGTTTGAATTTGAGGGACCATTTAAAATTTTTCAAGCTTGAAAATTAGGAACAACGCACTTTTTCTCTATATTATTGTGCCAAGAAATTAATTTTTCATGAAAATATGACGAAACGTACAACCGAAGTACCTATTTTACATTTTTGTATTTGCAAATCTGCTTTAAACCACGATAGAAACCGAAGAATAAAAGAATATAGTGTGTTTCCAAGAAACTGCACAGGTTTCGGCCAAAAGCCTTAAATGATGGTACATTAGTTCAAAAAAGGAGCAAAACATCAAGGCCGCTCAAAATTCGCCATCCTTTCTTTGGAAACAGACCATATAAATGATGCATTCTGGAAAAATGAATATTGAATGCCAATGCTTTCTTAACTCGCACTGAACGCACGAAAATAGATTTTTGGAGCGCCAGTACCGAGCTCGCGTTTTTTGTCTATTGGGGCAAATCGCTTCCAAAAACGCCGTTTTCGCGCGTTCAAAGCGTATTTTGAAAACATTGGTATTCGATATTTTAAACTTTTAAAATTTTATTATGCACAGAATTTTCTGGAGAACCCGATGCGTTAACGCCAATTTCTTTTTTGGTAAGCGTAATAATCATGAAACCACCCTTTGGAACTTTTGGCGCTTTTTCTTACTTGAAAAGTAGACACCAACATTTGCGACGTTTTTGAATGTCATCAGCAAATTATTTGCTTGTGAATAAGCCCACTTTTAGCTGAAAACCTTGATTTTGAAGTGAGTTATAAAATTTCAAAATACTGTGCCATTGTTTCGCTGTGAAAAAAAAATTGTCAAAGTATTAAATTTTTTTGTCTTTTTCAGATACCTCTCCTGCTCTAAAATCACTAGCCGTTTCGCAAAATCTCATCGATTCGTTATCTCGGGAGCTACTTTGATTTTTGCGTGCATTGCCAAGTTTCCGATGTATTTTGAAGTGGAGGTAACTTTTGAATATTATTTTTGTTAAATTCATTTTTAAAGAATTAAATTGTTTTCTTTTAGGTAGTGGCTAATGGAAATTGCACTGGTGTCACTTCATGGACCGCAATTGTTGCGGAATTTAGTGAAACCGAGCCATATAAATCGGTTTATAAGGTGGGACAATGTTAAATAAATTTTAAACAAACTCTGAAAAAGTTTTTTTCGGCTTATAATTTTCAAATGCAAAATGAATAATAACATTTTAGACGATAAAATGATAATTTTCACAATAATCAGAAACATTCAATTTTTTATTAAAATTGTTTTTAAGACGCGGAGTCTGAGACATAAAATTTCATGGTGGTCAAATCAAGCTGAAATTTTGTATCGGAAGTACCTATGGACCACTTAAAATGAAATTAACATGAAAACCGATTATCGATTTTTGTACCTGGAGTACTGTAACCGGGTCAGGGGGTACGGTGTTCCACTCAAACATGAGAAATTTGTTTTTTTTAACATCCTGCTTTCCTCGATTTATCTGCTTCAAAAAAAGTTTTATAAGAAAATAGGTTTCGAGAAGGGCAAAAACACATTTTTTTTCGGTTAAATTGGAAGAAAGATTTCAGATTTTTTATATGCGTCATTTCGAAGGGTCTGTTGTGCCTAAGTTTTGTATTTCAGTAGAAATTCTCATACCCGTGATATGGTTTATTCAAATTTTATTTTTATAACATTTATATTTTCAGTACTGGTTCCGCAACATAATTACAATCTTTCTTCCCTTCGTTTTATGTTTCTACCTCAATTTCGCCATAATTCGACGGTTACGTTTGCAACATCAAGGAGCTAAATTATTTCGATTTGCGACTACATCAGAACACCGGGTTAGTTTAATTCCCTGTTGGTGAAAACGCCAAACGAGAAACAAACTTAAAAAAAAATAATAAAATTATAATTGTTTGTTTGAATGAAAAAAAATACATTCACGATTTATTTTTTCTATTGTTCGGATGTTTGCTCTAAAATTGAGTTATTGATTTGCGTTACTGATGAATTTCAGTTACAAAGCTATAAAACAACAAATACTAATTTTAGCAAAACATTCGCTCGGCCACATTGATGTTAGTTTTTGTCACATTTACGTACCTCGCTTCAAATGTGCTCAATGTTGTTGTATATACATGGGAGTTAATCGATAAAGTGAGTTAAAAATTTATTGTATGGTATAAAATCCATTTTTCAGCCCTCTTTGATGTCAGTGGAACTGAGGCCGTTTTATACTCTTTCTTCCGACTTGGTTTCTTTGTTAACGGTAATGGCAAGGTGAGCTATTTCCATTTTTCAAAGCTGTTTTTTTCGTTTATCACTAGCAGTTTTTTGTCATTTTTTCGCAAACGTCGCTTTGTAATTTCAGTTGTGCCCGTCTTCCCATTTACATCGGCTGCAATGCTCGAATCCGCTGTGAAGTTCTCGATTTTCTTGAAAACCTGAGGCAATTAACATGGGAAAGAATGGCTTGGGAGAGACACAAGGTATTTTTGTTTTGATTTTTGCTAAAAAAAAATTTAGCGAAGCAGTTTCGCAAATTTTAGAAAAACCTATTTTTTCTGTATTGTATGTGTAAAGTGCATTGGCAAATCGTTTACACGCAGTATTACGTACCGGGACCGAAAAATTATTCGTTAGTTGAAAAGCAGAACATTAACGTTTTATTCCACAAAAAGATAATTTTTTCAGCACCAAGACTCATCGACCAAAGTGAGAAGAGCTCGTCCGACTACAGTGCGCTACTGCGACACAGGGAATGGCTTCATGATTTACGAGGTAGATTTTGTTTATAAACATTCACCATATATTAAAGGGCTCGTCAGGGGCCTTTTCAGAATCCTATGCTAATGAGGACTTGTTGAGCATTTTGTGCATGGCCGTTGGCTGGAGCGGTGTTTGAGAAAATGATTTCAATTGAAATGACTCGATTAGCATGCCATTCATTTCCAATCCGAAAAGACCCCTGACGGTTCCTTTAACTTAAAATGGAAAACCTATTTAAATCTTAGAAATAGAAGAAAACTTTCCGCCCAACCATAAAATAATATGTTTAAATAAATCCTTTTAGTTAGGGACCGCAGAGCATAAATTATATTTGAGAATTTCGACTTTTTATGTAAATATTTAAACAGATGATGCTCCAACTTAAACTTTTCTTTTTTACACTGTGAAATTTCATCCACAAAACGAGATATTCCATTTTGAATGCCTCTATTTCAATCCCGTTTTTCAACTACGCGTGTTCATTCTCGGCCGAGTGCACAGGCGCCGCTAAACATAGGGCAGATACTTGGTTAAACGCAAAATCCCTTCAATTAAAGAAAATTAAAGGATTTTGGTATTGGAATGAACAACCGTATTTTTCTACGATTTATGGCACCAAAATGAACCCCAGAGTAATTAAACTACACGTTTAATTAACTGTTTTCAAAATTGCTCCGAGAAAGGGATTTGGCATTGGAGCGCGAAAACCGCTTAAAATTCATAAAAAATACACTTTAAAATTATATTTTTATATGTTTGCGTGAGTGAAATTGGCTCAATTATACATTAAACGAAAGAGAATTAAGAGTAAATTCATAAATTTAAAACACCTTGAGCGCTCCGGGCCTGTATTTCTCACACATAAGGGAAATCCAAAGATCCCTTGAAAGTGGACATCTTTTACAATTGTCTCGCTGCAAAACAAAAGTGGTTTTCTCAAGTTTTACTATCTTAAAATAACCAAAACACTTAAAGAAGTACAGTGTGCACTAATAATGCTACCAAACGTGATTCTGCGACGAATGGGAGCGCCGCAAATGTTAAAATTCGGCGTAACTTTTTTCTGCACGAACGGATTTTTGAGTTTTTAGGGCAAATATATGTAAAATAAGTTGAGTAATCATTTTAATTTAAAATCGGTCGCGCTCCGCGCCCAACCTGTTTTTAATGGCCAAAAAACCGAAAAATCATGGTTTTCGGCCCACATGACAAAGAGATATCGGTTTCAAAATAATTTCATCGGATTCCTCGTGTTCTTTTATGTCGGATTCATTGTTTAGAAAAGCAAAATTAAAAATAATACGCGCGAGAGCGATTGAAACCATATTTTCTTAACATTTCGGGCTGCACTGCTGTGCGCACCTCTGCGGTCCCTACTTTTAGTGTTCAAAAAAATTTTCAAAATTTAATTTTCGCCTTAGGGCGATTTTGAAAAACGCGT
Source organism: Oscheius myriophilus (assembly GCA_964057215.1). NCBI lineage: Eukaryota > Metazoa > Nematoda > Chromadorea > Rhabditida > Rhabditidae > Oscheius > Oscheius myriophilus. Next base: position 28,158,836 of record OZ059903.1, read on the forward strand.
TCAAAGTTCCACGAACGTTGAAGATGTTCGAGTTCTTGAAAATTTGGCTCTGGTTTCGCCGAAAAAACCAAAATCCCATCTGATTTTCCTGTAATCACAACAATAAGCCTTTTCAGAAAGAGGATTTATGTTCCGCAGATTATGAATCTCCAAAGGTAAACATGAAATCCCAGTGTTTTTGAATTTCAAGCACGTTTATCGTTGTTTGATTTTTACATTTAATCCAAAAATTGAAAATAGCCTGAAACGCAACCTTGCATGTTTGTGGTAAATTATGTCAAATTACTTTTGCAACAATAGCGGGAAATTATATCGAAATTGAGATTTTTGATTACCCTTTGAAGTAAACTGTCGGGATCACATTTTTTTAACCAAATTTTCAAAAATATGTAGAACTTGCTGACACTGTCATTTAGGCACAACTAAAAAATTATGTTTTATTACAATGAGCAAGTGAAATAATTGCTAATTTTTCCACAAATTTAAGACACGTTTTCTCAAATGTTCGAATAGCCTGAGCACCTTGCGGACAGATTGGAAATTTTTTTGTCTCCGATTGAGGTTATATGTTTACTATAGGCTACTTGGGACCCAAAAAGTTGAACATTGTAATTTTTCACAAAGAAACAATTGCACGTTAAGTTGAAAAATCATACCTCCCTTCAAAATCAGGCTGTTCCGGGGTTCATTCAATAGAAAATTGTTTGTAGATAACAGAAATAGCTAACATTGGTCTTGATTTTGAGTTTGGAGCATTGACCAGTTTTCGATTTTGGTCATAGCTTCAAACTCAAAATCAAGACCAATGTTAGTTTTTCTGTTATCAACATACAATTTTTTGCTGAATAAGTTAACGAACAGCCAGATAGCGCAATTTTGAAGGGAGATATGAATTTTCAAATTAACGTGCCATTGTTTCGCTGTGAATTGTAATTTTTCGGCTCTCAAGTAGCCTACAGTAAACATATAAGCTCAATCGTAGACAAAAAAAATTCTAATCTGTCCGCAGAGTGCTCAGTAGACTGAGACATCTCGTCTTAAATGTGCGATTATTTATCATGAAATTCACACTATTCTAATTAAGTTTTTTGGTTGTGTAATGAAATCCCAAAAAAAGCTCGATTGTTTTCAATAACTCAAGTTTTAGCAAAACATTCAGAAACAAAAACTTGACGTCAAAAACCCATAACAACAAAAATGAAAAGAAATGAAAAACATTTTAATAAAATTATTAATGAGAGTGACTTTGAATAATCAATACTAACATAGTGTGTGCGTTTCGCAAAAAAAAAACTAAATGTTTTACGTGTTTGACTCAATAATTTTTATACATTATTATTTTTCAGTCAGCGCGATCGGGCACCCCTCGACTGCGAACAGTTGGAACCGGATTGGACAAAATAGTCCTTTCCGTGGCTATGGGATCACGTCCTCGGTTATTTTTTTCAAAAACAAATTACAAACTTTTTTCAGAACTCCCAATACTCTTGAAGTGGATGCTGATGGAAATCTGCTACCATGAAAAAATGATCTCCAGCTCAATTGATATATACAGATAACAGAAAATTATATTTTTTGTTTATTTTGTATAAAATTTAATCAATCCACCTTTTTAAATTGTAAAAGCTAATTTGGTCAACAGTACAAGTGAAATACTTTTTTTTTTAAAATAACTTTGAAAAAAGATAAAAATAGTATTTGTAATTATTGACATCTCTGTAAATCCATACAGTGGATAAAAACTTGTATCAAAACTTGTTGAGTTGTTTTGTAGGACAAAAAATAATTGGCATTCTCAAAATACAAGCTATACAAAAATATGTGCCAGTATAACTAAGAAAAAAAAATCAAAAATGGCCTAGGAGTTACCAAAAGTCGCCGATGTTTTTGCATTTTCCAAAAAATCACTGTAACCAATGTATTGGTATTTTTTTATTCACTGTAACTGTTACAGTGAATGATCAAAAAGTGATCTGTTACATTGAAAAATCCGCGAAACTCGAAATCGCTTTTTTAAACGAAAATTGTAAAAAAGCGCTTTTCTTTTTCGAGCCAAGTAAGCAAAGTTTTTTTAAAGGGGCATATTGCAACAGTTTCTTTTATTTTATTATGCATATTTTGTTTTTTCACGTTTCGATTACCATTTTTATGTACATACGATAATAAGGTGTTTTTATTTTGAATAAGTAATAATTAACCCTAACGTCTTTCAGCAAACGGGCCATTTGCAGAGCCGACGTCGCGGTGTTTACATAAAAGTGTGCGCAATTTGGCAAACTGGCACTTTGCCAATTTTTTTTTTGCGGACTTTCAAACCTGGTTTTAATTTTAGCTCTAAAAAGTTTATTTTAACTGTTTTTCACTTTTTGCACTATTTAAAAAAAATCACACGGTAAATAACGGCAGTAAAATAATAACCACTTTGGTTTTCTTTAAATTAAGAGTGGAGGCATAAACGAAAGCATAAAAGCCTCCTGACGATCCCTTTAACACTCACTAAAAGGGGCAAACACTTTCATTTTTTGTTTATTTGTTTTTTCCCAGGTTCAATTAGTTTCATCAATCGACCTGTTCTAGAAAGAAAATTCGTGCGGAGTTTTTCGAAGAAAAAATAATTACAAGTTCCTCTCTTTGTAAATATTTTTTCAACACAAATGAATGCTTTCGTCAAATTTCAGTAAAAGATTGGTAAATCAAAACTAAAACCGTCGCCAAACATAAATAGACGAGAAAAACCGCTTTTTCTTTGCTTTTTGCACTGTATTTTCACCTGGTATCGCAAGAATGTTGTATTAAGGTTGTTTTTGGCAGGATTTCCACTTTTCCACGGCAATATTAGTACAATATTCTAAAAAGCAATTATTTCTGTAAATACTAATTTTTATTAGCATTTATGCTACTTTGAATAACGCTAGATTCAAAACAAATTATATTTTTTCTTACCGACTGCCCAGTTTATCTCCTTCTCTCCATTTTTGCGGTCGTCTCCTTTTTCTCCATTTTCTCAATGCTGGCATTGTTCCTTCAAATCTTCTTAATTCCTGGTGGTCTGTTGATTTTTGGAATTCTCGGCTGTGGTTCCAAGAAAAAGCCACCAAATGAGAATCCTACCGTTTCAGAAGATGAAACTCCTCTGTTAAATGAAGAAATAGGTTTGTTTTGAAGATTTGTCCAGTTATTTTTATCTTTCAGAAGCAATCAAAGTCAGTTTAGACAAAGAGATGCCTAATGAATCGGTAAGGTAGTCGTGTTGTTGAGAAAAAAACTAAAATTTTAGGAACATACTCCAGGTTGTCGTTTTGAGTTCGGAAATGAAAATGGACAAGAGGAATTGCCCTGTGATTCTTGCTTCAAATAGTGGGTTTTAGAGAGGGAGAAAGAGAGAGAGAGAGAGAGAGAGAGAGGGAGAGACAGAGAGAGAGAGAGAAAGAGAGAGAGAGAGAGAGAGAGAGAGAGAGAGAACGAGAGGGAGTGGGCAATCCATTGTATTTCAGCATGAAATTTTTCATTACTCAATGGAATAAAAGCCTTCACGACCCTGAAATCTTGGACTTTTTGGCACAGTACTTGGCGGAGGATCGAACTTACAAATCTCACTTCAAAATTGATGACGTCACACGAAAAATCCAATTGAATGACGAAATTGCGAAGGTTAGTCTCTCTCTCTCCTTCTCTCTCTCTCTCTCTCTCTCTCTCTCTCTCTTTTATATCCCTCCCTTGCTCTAACTATCACTTGTTTGTCATGCTCGTTTTTGAAAACTTTAAACAAATTTACTCTTTCAGGTGACGATAATGAATACTGTGGAATGAGAAGAACTTGAATGAACAGACCTCTGAATACTTAAATTACTGTACTGATAAAATAAAACCCTTTTATCTTTCCTTTTTTTCTTTCGAAAAATGTTTCTCCACAATTTTAAGTTAATGTTTTTGTTCATTACTTACACATATACAAAAGAACAAAGCTATTTTTTTAATTTTTCTAAATAAAACATAAAAATGTCCTACAACTTGTTTTTTCCGAGAATGGCACCGACGTGCGACCGAAAATGCCGCGATCAGCTGATGACGGCGGCTGGCACCGGGCAAACAAACAACGCTGACAATTCAAAATATGTTTTCTTCCATCGCAACACCACTCCAGACGGGTTTTTTTTGAAATTGTGTTTGTATCGATTTTCTTGAACTTGTTTCCTATAATAATCACTACAGCAAAAATAGATATGTTTCTTGTAGTCTTGTAGTATGCAAACACATCAAAAATTTCACAAAAAGTCCTAAAATTAAGTCTACGTAAACAGGAAACATCAAACGCTTTAGAAAATATTTATCTTTTGGCCCTTTACATTGCAAAGTGATTAAAAAATTGTATTGTATTGTTGTAAAACTTTCCTTTATGACCACTGTTGTCCTGCTTTCAGCAACAAAAGCATTTCTGTCCTCCACTGCACGTTGATTTACGTACCGCTTTTAAAACTTTCATCAAAAACATTTGTTTAAAAATTTCCTACCGAAGCTGTTTTTTTGGAGTTCTGATTGATAACGTTTTTAACTCTTTTCCAATAAAAATATTTTAAACTTTAAAAGCTATTTTGGTGTTGTTACTCAACAACAAAATTTTTTTTATTACATTTTATTCAACAAGGCTTGCAAAAAAAAGTTTTCACGGCACTGTTTTGACTCGTTATTAAAATTGAAAAAAAATATCAATAATGTGCTTTAAATTTTTTTTCTAGAATTACTTCTAAGTGTATTTGTCTGAAAATTCGTTACTCTTCCTCGAATTTTGATTTTTAATGATTTTACAAATCACTATTGCATACTTTACATTCCATATTTTTCATTTAATAAAAAACAATTAAACGTTTTGAAATTTTTTTTCCGTCACACGAAACAATGCGTACAACAAACAATGTTTGGATTAATATATTTTCTTTTTTTGTTCACATTTTAAGGCTTTGTACACGTGTTTCTATGTTTTACTAAATACATAATTGAACGTTTTTATGTACGGTAAAATAAAAGTGTTTGTTTTTATCTGAAATCCAGTTAACACAAAATCAGTTTAAAACTTATAATACGCGTTAAAAAATCCACTATCAGTGGATTTTTTAAAAACCCTTATTACACGTGTCCATTACCTGTTTACCCTTTAATTTACGACCTTTTTTCAATTTCGAAACCCTTCTTATCATTTTTGGCTGTTTTCAGTCTTCTGTTTTGGGGTCAGCTAGCCTCCAAAAATGTCGACTCCTTGCGATTCCGACGGGACCGGCAGTGATTTTGAGGTTCTTTCTCCTTCGCCTTCTCCCGAAGAAGGCAAAAATGCTGAGAAAAATTCGAGCGGTTGGTTCATTTCCAAATTTAAACTTTTTTTTGAAAACATTGAAAACTTTTTTGAAAATTTTTGACGGTCAGGAAAACTTGAAACATAAATAATGGAAAATCGCTAAAATTATTTTTTCAGAATTGAATTTCTGTGCTTTATCGGAGAATCTGGATCAATTGGCCTCTTTCAGTGATTTTCGGTATGTTTTTTACTTTTTTACTTCAGATATTTTTTGTAAAGAATTTACATTAAATTTTCAGGAGTGACGTCAGTGAAAAGAAACTCTCAACTGCTACTTTCAGTGATAATATCTCCAGCCAATTTTCGAATTCCGAAGGTATGTTTCAAAAACTTATAAATTTGTTTTAAAACCCTTTAAGTAAAAGTTCGAAGTATCAAGAAATTCAAAAAAAATAAAGATTTGAAGCATTACCCTGAATGTTACTGAAATAAAAAAGTTACATGAGCATTAATAGAATTACATATATACCAGTGTAAGAAATATTTAACTTTTTTAACATTACAAATATTTTAGCATTGCATAGAATTTGTTAATTTATTGCTTAACTTTTTTTTTTAAGACGGGTTACAATCATTTTTTTTGCGAATTTTTCCTGTTTTTCATGAAAAAAAAAACAAATTGATAAAAAATGATTAGCGATAAAATAAACATAAAATGCCGAAAGATTTGTTATTGATTCAATTAACAAATCAATTACAAAATATAGAAAAGAAAGAAAATCGCAAGGACTGTTTTAAAAGTGAAATGTTGAATTTATATGTTTTTGTCTTTTTTGTAACAAACTTTTTTTGTTAAAACGCCCGGCTGAAACAGTTTAGCCTTAAAAAAAAACAAAAAAAAAAAAAAAAAAGATTTTTTTCAGTATTATCTTCAGCTTCTGAATCTTCTGCAATCGAAATGAGAAAACAGTTGGAAGCTGCTTTAACACGTGCGGATCGTCTTCAAACTGAAAAGAACGAGGCATATGAAACTTTGCTTTTTTAAAATAATTTTTTTAGTTGGAAAACATAATCGAAAACATGACCGCGAACGAGGAGGAGGAACTGGCACTTATTGAAGACGACAAGGTAAAAAGGATATTATATTTGTCTGTGAAAGTAAAAAAAAATAATATATAGTTTCAGGAAGCCCGTGCCGCTGTTGGAGAACACGTCTGTCCTTTTGAATTTAAAATGGTTAGTTTTTAAACCATGTTTATATTTTACAATTAAAAATTTACTCACACACTCACACACTTTGTTTTCAGCCATTTCCACATTCGAAGGTCATTATTTCCGTCCTAATTCTGACGGTTGCAATACATTTGGGTCTGGTAAGACAAAATGCAATATTAATGAACAAAAAATTAAGATTTTCAACGATTCGTCAAAAAAGGAACTTGCTCAAGCACGAGAACAGGAAAAAGCCGCTTGTGAAGCATTGTATCGCAATATTCAGCAGGAAAATCAGGTGATTGCTTTCTTTGATCCAAGAAAAGTTTTTTTTAACAAACTGTTGTGGTTACAAATATAATTTTTTTCAGAGATACCTTGAAAGTAAAAACCGCGAAGAAATCCTCCAGGCTGAAATCAAAACGCTCCGTGACAATCTTGCCCGTGCTAATTCGAAATATAAGAAAATGGAAGCGGATTTGAAAAAGAACAAGGATCTTTACAACACAGCAATGGTATGTTATACATGTTTTTTTTAAATAATTAAACCGGCTAGCGCTGTATGTAAAATTGTGAATAAGGTAATTTTACTTTTCAGGACGAACTTAGCAGTCACAAAAAGTATATGTTAACACATTTGGAATCGTTTAACCAGTGGAAAACCGATTTGATGCAGAAGATCAGTCAAGTGGAGATTTCAAGACAGGAACAGGTTTGTTCGAAAAAGCTTTTTTTATAACTTTGTTAAAGGAATTTCAATATTTTTTAAAAATTTCATTTAGAAAGAGGAATGTCAGAAACGATTGGATCTTTCGGAGCAAGAAAAATCGAAAATGGTAAACATTGTTGAGGTAATCTTTTTTACTACTAATAAATATACAAAATTTGAAAATATAAAAATTCAGGCATTGAAGAAGTTTGCAGCCGGTGATTCACACTATGCTCACGATAGATACGGATTCGATGTCAGTTTGAGTTTTTTTTGGATTTTTATCTCTCTGTCTCCATGTGTCTCTGTGTCTCTGTGTCTCTGTGCCTCTGTGCCTCTGTGTCTCTGTGTCTCTGTGTCTCTGTGTCTCTGTGCCTCTGTGCCTCTGTGTCTCTGTGTCTCTGTGTCTCTGTGTCTCTGTGTCTCTGTCTCTCTGTCTATCGGTCTCTCTGTCTCTGTGCCTCTCTGTCTTTCTCTCTCTATCTTTTTCTAATTGTTCCTTTTTCAGAAACCCTTCAAGGAATGCATGGAAATCCTCCCTCACGAGAAGCTTTGCCGTCTTTTAGCCGACGGTTTCGAGTATCAGGCAGAGGAAATCGCCACAAAGTTGAATCGCTACGCCCAATTCGACATATAGCTGTTGTAAAGTAGAATGTAACATGTATATAATTGAAACCCCTGGGTATTGCAATCAGTAGACTACTTGTATGTACATAATCCTTTTTGTTTCGTAAGCTTTCCTATCCATTTCTTTCTTTATATACGGTTTTAGTTGTTTTGTATTGTGAATGAAGATTATTAGTTTAATACCTTTAAATGGAACATTCCTGTCGTTTTTTTCTCTTTTGTTTTAAAGTCATAAACGATAACTTTCAAAAGCAATCGTTTCAAAAGATGGCTTTGCGAAATTTTGGTTAGCGGACAGCGAAACATTTAAATTTCAAAACTCGCGCACGAAAGCGCTAGGACGTTACTGTATTTGCTTTTCGATGCTTAGCTTTAGATTCAGCTACATAAATTCATTGTCATATCCGTGTTCCTCCTGTGCGGTGCCGATTTTTTTTTTACATAATATGTATGCTTCAATTTCCATTTAATTATGTAAAAAAAACTTTTTTCAAATGAAATCATGCATCTTAAAGGGGTATTTACGGAATAAATCATTTTTTGTTTCATTGAATTTGATCACTAATTGTGCAAAAACCGTATGCTGAATTCCTCCTTTCTCTTTTCTTCTCCTACACTTTCAATGAAAAATTGAAATTAGAATGCTTAATTAGGACGTGCTGACCTTCCCCACAATTCGATACCTGGTGGTTTTTGGTTTTATTTTAATATGATTTTTCTTTTTCTAATTTGACGCTACGTCGGGTGAAAAATTGGCGTTTTGATCAGAATAGGCACATCAGAAGAATATTGTTTTAAAAATTCAAATCAAAAACATTTTTTGCGTTTGATTTTTTTTGACTGATTTTTGCCTTTTCTGTCTTTTCAGTTACAAACTTTACAAAAGCGGGCAAAAAGCGTGCGCAGCCTATTAAAGCGGCCATTCCCGCTTGTTTTTGAATCCTGCGCGTTTTTTAAACGTCCCGAACTTAGCTGAAAAGTTTTTTGAAATGTTTTTTTTTTGAAAAATTTTTGATCTAAAAGTGTATATTATTCTTATTAACGTATAGCTCTCACGATCAGGTATTTCGCAGTAGGGTTACAGAAAATTGGGTGTTTCACAATATGTTAGAGAAAATTAAGTATTTCGCAATTTGACTGTCGATATTTTCTTTCATTTGTATTCTTTTATATGCCTTCTATGTCTTTTCAGTTACAAACGGTACGAAAGCGGGCAACAAGCAAAAAAGCAAAAAGCTGCATTACCCTTGACAATACTTTAAAAACGATATTTTTTAAACTCATTGTTTTCTTTTGATCTCTTGCATAATTGTTGCGTGTTGTCTAAGTTCTTTATAAAATAAGTTTAAAAAATGTTCAAAATACTTATCTTAGAAACATGGAAATACCAGCGACAACTTGGGCTCTGACTGTTTGCTGTCTTGCAATGATGGCAGTGCAGGTGAAACAAAACAGAACAATTGCTGAGGTAAGCAGCCACAATTTAATTAAAACATACACTGTTTCAGCTAAAGGAGGAACTGAAAAAAGAGCAAGCTGTAAACGAACAATGTGCAAGCCTGTTAACAGTGAGTGGAATTTTCTTTTGCGTCATTTTATCAGTATCACTTTAGAACATTAGAGGGAAAGTGGATCTGAGCGAATTCAAGCAATTGGAACGGAAACACAAAAATGTGAGTTTAGAAGGGTGATCATGGTTTTTTTATTATTCAAGGTTTTGCTTAGTTATGGCATATTTCATTTTATACAAAAAGTTTTAAAAAAAAATTTTCTGTTTGTCCCAGGTGAAAAACAACTACGCCCAATATCGACTCCAAGCTACTTCGATGATTGAGAACTTGAAGAAGAAGATTGAAAATTGCACTTTGTTGGAAGATGTTGCTGATGAACAAGCCTACCAGATGACGTTTTGGCAGAAAAAGAGCAGTAAATGGCAAGCTAGGGGAAAAACTGAATCGAAGGGAGATTGCAACGATATGGTGAAAAACACGGTTAGTTGTGATATCTTTCGATTATACACACCACGGCCTTTCCAAATGGGAACTCGGGTCACGTCAAAAACGGAAGTGGAACGTTGACAAGCCCCGCCCCATTTTCTGCATCTGGACAATGAGTCCCGCCACGAAAGGAGATGATAAACAACCGTTGAGTTGCAAAAAACCGCGCATTTGATAGTCTTGGCACCTTGCCAATGCATTCGTGGCGGGACCACGGTTTGGAATGGGCCGTGCCAACGGCCGCTTTTTTGCATGTTGGAGTTCCTTCAAACGTTAAGGATGGAAAGGCCGTGACACATACTCACACATTCACACACTCACACATTCACACACTCACACACTCACACACCACACACTCAAACACTCACACACTCACACACTCACACACACTCACACACACTCACACACACTCACACACTCACACACCACACACTCAAACAATCACACACTCACACATTCACACACTCACACACACACTCACACACTCACACACTCACACACTCACACACTCACACACTCACACACTCACACACTCACACACTCACACACTCACACACTCACACACCACACACTCACACACCACACACTCACACACTCACGATTTCCAGATCTTTGATCACGTAAAACTTCGTGACGACTACCATCGCGACAACTGGACTAACTGCCAAGTGAAGCTCGAAAATCTTCGCCAAACCATCAACAACATCACGAGTGCTATCAAGCCAAAGGTAATCCACAGTTCATTTCAAAAAAAAAATTTTCTTACAATTTTTTTAAGCAAATTTACAAGGACTGCACAGAGAAGGTTACGAGTGAACATTACTGCCGAAATGCCGAATACATTGTGTCCGTGCTCCATACTTATTGGACTTTCTAAAATTTGTATTTTGTAAAAATGTGACTTTTGATATCTTTACTTTTTCATGCTTTGTTTTCTTTGTGTGCTATTGTATTTTATCCATGGGGTTCTTGCAGGAATCAATAAACTTTCGCATCGATAAAATTTGTCTTCAAATGTTTGGTTTTTCTTGCATAAATCGAGTTTGAAAAACGGTTTTGTTTACAAGCTCATTCTATATAAGAAAAGCTTCATTTAAAACGCTGCATATGTATTCTTGGGCTGCAGAATGAAAGTGTTAAAGTGAAACTCTTCTAAATAAATTCTTAAAATTATGCTTTATTTCACATTACAAGTTTGAAATAATTCAGAAACGTCAAAGAAAGGAATGAATTCTAAAGTTTCATCAGGCAAATATATGCGGGCTTTTCACTTGAGGGTTCGCCGTCCTCAGACCCCTTAGATACTGTGACCGCGTTTGTTTAAAATTTTCTTTTTTTACAGGTTAGTTTCAAGGATTTATAAAAGAAAAGTTTTAAATCCCCCTGTTTTTGTAAGCTTCCAATTGACAAAAAATGTCATGTGGCGCCTAGAAAAAATTTTGAATTTTTAGTTGTATGGGGTACCCTTTTCAGGTCGATCCGAGAAAATAACTTTAAAATAATTTAATTACAAAACACGAAAACGACTTTTAACTTAAAAATTTTTAAAATAAAAATTTTAGTTTTAAAATATTGATTTTAAACTGAATGGCTTTTCTTTCGTTTTTAGACACAAGCGGAATATATGGTTGAAAAAGCGATCGCAGTAGTCTATTAAAGCGATATTTTTGAATTATCGCTTTTGTCGAACTTTGGCATCTCATTCACTAAACCCCTTTTAATCTTAGTGTTTAGTTTCTAAGTCGTTTTGTTTTATTTTTCAAGAAATTTTTTAAAACTCTTTGTTTTCAAAGCTGACAATTGACAAAGAATGTCATGTGGCGTTTTTTGATAAGAAGCTTTGTTTTCGTGTTTACCTAAAAATTTCCCAGCATTTCCCTTTTCTCCCTTCAGCAAACAAGGAAATTCGTTTTTAACCAATCAATTGTTTTGGATAAAAATTTTTTTGCAGTTTTTGTTTTCCTAATATCGAGCCTCTCCGTATAAGGGCATAAAACAATTGGTGGAGCCTTCACCGCAACAATTTTGAATATGCAAAACATTAAAATGAAATTTAACTTAATGTTTTTTTTTCTAACTAAAGGTTCCTCAATTTGTTTTTGCTTTTTCTAAAGGGTGTCCTGCGTTGTTTATTCATACACAAGCGGTAAATGATTAAAAAAGCGAATTCATTACATAAAAGCGATATTTTTGAATTATCGCAATATCGCTTTTGTTGATAAGATATATTGTTGGTTTCTTTCATTTCGTTCGTGGAGTGTGAGGCTCATATTTTATTATTGCTGAGTAGTGTTTTTTTTTTTAAGTATTTTTTATTACCCGTTACAAATAATACGACTTTTACATAAAATTATAGCAATAATTTTCCAATTTCTGTTTTGACACAGAAGATTTTGTTCCATTCTATTTTCCTTTTTCAAAAAAACTCTTTTTTTTCACCTCTTTTTGTTGAAAAAAAAGACACATGAGAAGTTACAAAGAAACTATATTTCAATTTTTCCTAAATGAATAACAAATCCCCCCCTAGCCAAAATCTTCCTTGTTTTGTGTAGGAAAAAACCTCAAAAATTTACAGAATATAGTTTAAATTTACAAACCTCAATAAGGAATTTCAAATGTTCCGAATTTAGAATAAATGGAATGTATCGCATTGTTTTCATTTTTTCTAAAAATATATAAAATAGGTAAAATAAGACAATTTTTTTAGGTAATTCAAGATAATGGATAGCGATAATTCTGTTGGCTCTGATTTCGAAGTGATTTCTGACGACAATCACTCTTCTGACACTTCCTACGACAATCCCATCTTGAGAGGTTCGTTTTAGAAAATTTAAATATTTTATAAAATGGAAAAATGTGTTTCACCAGAATTTAAAGCCAAGCAGTGCGGGGTTTTGCCTTCTGGGTTCGGCGGCCTACGGCTGCCCCAATGGCTTCTCGCGGCCTTCGGCCGTTCAAATTCGCGGCCTGCGGCCGCTTGCTGTTACGGTCTTCGGCAGCCTTGGGCCGCTTCGCGGCCTCACGGTACCCTTACCTCGCTCCCAAACGATATTATGAATAACTTTTTAATACTTCGACAAAACAAAATTTTTCAGCACTGAATAAACCGTTGGTTTATTCATCTTCGGATGGTTCTTCATCTTCTGAAGGAAGCACAATAGCTACAGTCCTGAACTCCATGAGCAGCATTGTTCCATCGTAAGTTGTTTTCAGTTTCTAATTTTAAATTTTTTTTGGAAATGGTAAAAAAGATTAGCGGCCAGAATTACAATAAAAAAATTGTTTTCAGAATGGAAGATGAAGTCTCAAACCGTTCTCACTCGTCAACCGACAGCGTCACCATCCAGAACCGGGATTTCAAAACTGCCACAACAATTTCTTTAGAGTTAAAAACCTCTTTTGATGATTTGCAAGAAGATTATTACGGTTTGTTGCTAAAAGTTTCAAATATTCTTTTTTGGCATTTCAGTATCCGAAGATGAGTGTGACGACATTCTGAAGCAGCAGGAGGAGACGAAAGTGATTCTCAAGGGAGCAATCGATAAGATTGGAGAGTTCAAGGAGGAAAAGGAATCGGTTAGTTTGAATTTTGTTTTTAAAAGTTTACAAATTCACAAGTGAAAACGGAAACTGTAAGTGCTACTTATTTCCAACGCGTTGAAACATTGAAGTCGCGCCCGCCTAATTCAATGCTTTTGCGAAAATGAGTGCTAATTTAGGAAAAAAAATCCTTAATAACGTATTTCAAGGTTTAAAATTCAACTGAATTACTTTTTGGGGTGAAATATAACAGAGAAAAAAATAAACTTCAAGTTAGTTCAAAAAATCATTTTTGCGATTTTTGTTGGCTTTTCAGCGGATTTTGTGAAAAAAAAGAGCGTACTTTGAAAGACGCGTCCGCTTCTTCGCGTTTTTTGGTATCGTTGGGCGCCCAAATTTCTGGAAAAAACAATTTTTGTGCAGTAAACACAGCCTAATCACCCATCCGAACTTTGCGATAGTATTTTCAGACAATTGCAAAAAATTTTTTTTTGCGATTTTTGAAACACATTTTCAACAAAACTATTTTTTACATGTAATTGCAACCTTTTTTATCGTAAAATATACTATCGTTTCCTTACTCTATCTTAGTTTTTCTCAAGTTTGAGAGTAGTTTCAGTACCCCGGGGATCGATTACAGTACTCTGTGCCAAAATCGATAATCGATTTTTCCACCTATTATATTCGAGACATTTTGAAAGATTATGGATCCTAGGTAGTTTAGATACAAAAATTGAGCCCGACCACTTTGAAAAAAAAATCTGTCCAAGAGTAAATTGGCTGTTGTCGATTCTCTGAGACATCGCGTCTTAACAAAGTTAAATTTACTTAAAATTGTAATGACAAAAAAGACTTTTCTCCAACTGAAAGGTAATTGTTATTTTCATATTTTCAGATGCTGGAGCGCATCACACAGTTGGAAAAGACTGTCGAACGACTGAATACGAAGAACAAGAATCTTCAGAAGGTTAATGAAAACGTGAGTAAAAGTCCACTATAGTGCGTTTCCGAAAAATAGTCATGGAAAACGGGGTTTTCTTAAAGGATTAGGTACTTTTGGTCCCGCTACGATCCGTTTATTGTCTGCGCACTCCTCTTTTACAGTGATATGTCGATTATTCAAATTCGATTCAATTCAATGTTGCAGATCGATTTTGGTTAAATTTGAGCGAATGTCAAAGTCGCTTAAAACTTGTTCACCTTTAGTTGGAAATACACTATAGCTCAGTATGGGAATTTGAAAGAATTTTTGATTGGTGTCACTGTTTCAAAAATGGGCGAATATTGAAAACGTTTTGTATACTTCAATATGGAATCGTTATTCATATAAAATGTTTTGTAAATGTTTTTTTTCCAATTTTTAAAAGAGGCAAAAATTAAAGCATAATCTCTACAAAAAAAAGATTTCCAAGTTCTTCCACTCTATTTTGTTTCCAGGGAACAATCTTCGACCGTCACCGCCGCGAAAAAGAAGCTCAGCAGAATGAAGAGGTAAATTAAAATCAAGAAATGTTTAGTAAAAAAACTATTTTCCAGATTCAAAGCGAGAAAAAGGTTCCGAAGGAAGAAGCTCCCAAGGAGGAGAAAAAGACTTCCACGAGCTCTCTGGAAATTGTGGTACGTTTCAAGAAGTTCAAAACAAGGGATATTTTCAAAACATGTATTATTCTTTTTCAAACTTAACAAACCAATAAAAATTTAAAAGAAAATTATGGTTTGTTACCAAAACGTTCATTGAAGAAAGATTTTGATATTTCCCTTTAAAATTTTTCTTGCAAATAATGGTTCTCGCTACTCGGAAAGCGCGAGTGTCTTAGAAACCAAAGGGAATTTATCGTTTTTACGGTCAAATGTTGTTAATTTTTTTAAAAAAAAATCCATATTTTTCAGCTCATCTTTTCTATAATCACTGTGGGACTCTGTGTTATTGGCGCAGTGGCTTACCAGGCCTGGGCTGCCGACGACCGGATGGAGCGACTTCATGAAATGGTTGGTATTTTTTTTTTAAAAAAATTGTGTTAAGTTTTAATTTTAAATTTTATGTAAAGCAAGGCAATATAATGATTTTATTTGTGTGCGTGTGCGTGTGCGTGTGTGTGTGTTATTAAAAATTTCTTTTCTAGATTGCTGCAGAGCGCCGTCACACTGAAAAGCTCAGGGCTGAATTGGACTTCCTTGAACAACGACTGAACGCCAGCTTTGCACACATTGAGGTACTGAAAATCCGCGTTTGAATTATAAAAATATATATTTTTTTTAGAAAATGGATAAATTGCTCAATTCGCCGCTTCAAAGGGACTTCTTCCGAACTATGGACGCTGCTGAGACCAAAATGGTAGGTAGAAATCACACGTTTTCTATATGCCAAACAATAATGCCAAACATTAATGATTTCATATGAAAGTTTAAAATTGGTAGTGAAGATATTTTTTTCAAAAATGTTTAAACTAGTAACAAAAAAAAGGTTTTGGCAGACAAAATTACGCAAATTGGCGTGAGCAGAAAAGAGTTTTTTAGGATTAGTTTTGTACCTTTTTTTTTAATTTTAGAATACATTTGCTGAACCTATTTACAAAAACTCATATTTTTGTTATACTAAAAAACTCATATTTTTGTTATTTAATGACGACTAAGAGGAGTTCTAAAAATATACGGTTAAGCGCGATGAGGTATTTATTGCTTGCGCTATTTACGGCTTACTAAAACTGTAAAACATTGAACAAACGAAGAAAAAGAAATTCGAGAAATTAGAGTTTCAAGTGTTCTAAAAACATGTAAACCCCAAAATCTAATTTTCAGGCGCGAGGATGCTTTATCCACCTGAACTCTACTGAGAATGTCTGCCAGAGCCTGACTGATCTTCTGGAGAAGGAGGGACACGATAACGTTCGTCTCAAGGAACAGGTTAGTAAATAAATATTCAAAAAAAATTTTAAAAAAAAAGAACAAAAAAGAATAATTTAAGGCATTGTAGAATATAAAAAAAGAACTATAAGACTGTTTTTGAACTTTTAGCAAATATAAAATATGCTTTGAATTCGGGGCTTATTAAAAGTTCTCCCCATAACTTCAATTTTAGCTCCGTCTGATGCGCGGAATGGCCAACTTCTTCATGGGAGTCATCTTTTTCCTGCCCATGTTTTTCTACTACATTTCGAAAAGGAAGAACTAATCAATACTTCACACAAGCTCCAAAAAATGGCTCAGTAATTTTACTGAATGAGTGTTTTGTTGAATTCACTTGCGTATAATTATCAAATTAGGTCAAATTGATCTGATTGCGAAACATTGTTTTGTTCTTTTGGGTACGATAATACTTGTTACAGCAATTGACCGTTTCGAAAATTGTGTTATGAAGAGAATAAATTGATCTTGTTGAAGTTTCAAAAAAGCATCTTGTTTCAATTATTTGTAAATTTTCGTGTTTGAAGTTTGAATTTTTTTAGACACCGTCTTTGTAAGAATCGAGCAGCCTTTGAGACCGGTGACATAGAAAAAATCGGTTTTGCTGAAAACTTGTGTGAAGCCTTCCTTTAAACCTTAAATGAAATCCTGAAACTTCTGGTCCAGGGTAATTTTTGGTTCCCGAGTTACGGTAATTTTAACTTGGATACGGGAGAAAAACAAAGTTAACCAAAAAGCTAGTTTATACATCTTTTTCGGAGTAAATTAAATTTCCAGAAATATCGCATTGCCTATATTAGGACAAGTTTATAAACAATTATGGTGCGATTATAAAACTTGTCTGCTCACGTTAAGGCCGAAATCAGGAACTCTGGAATAGGCTAAGCCAAAAAAAAAACTTACCTGCTTTTTGCATATTTGAGAACTTTAGTATCCTCCTATTCATTTGTTGTGAAAAAGTAAAGTTGTGCAAAACTGTCTCATAAATTCAACATCCATAGTTAGGCGGTACCCGTATTTGAAAACGGAGAACTTGAAAAAACTCCAAAAATGCCCATAACTTTTCATCTTTATAGAAATCGTAGAATTTTATTTTGGATTTTTTCTGGACACTTAATTCATCTCAGAAAACGAAGCTTTTTGAAGTTTTTTTCACCGTATCCAACTTCAAATTGGCGTAAAAATTACCAAGGGCCACCAGTTTCAGAATTTTATTTAGGGATTTTAGGAAGGATTTACTCAAGTTTTCTGTAAATTCGTTTTTGTTCTACAGAGACTGCGTCTTGAACGAAATACCCAAAAAAAACCGAATTATTTTTTACTACAGCCACGTTTTGGAGAGGCCCAAATCTAGAGCGTGCAGTAAAAAATATCAACATTTTTGGTTAAAAACCAAGCGCATTTTAAATCTTTTAAAACTGTAATTATAAATTATTTCCAACCGACAAGCACATTGCTGCAAAAACATACAATGGATGAACAATGTAATTTTTTTAATTGAATACATTGGGGATGATTTTAACAATATTTTCCCGTTAATTTAAATTTTCCCTGCCCTTATCTAAATTTTTCTGTTGTTCATCAAAAAACATTGCTTGTCAGCTTCGAAAAATGTGCCTAGTTAGCATCTCGTGACAATTTTCCGATAAATTCCCTTATCGTGCCGTTTCTTTACAGAAGCACCTCAAAAGCATGAAACATCCTTTTGGGAGTGTTATCTCTGGAGCTTTTGCGCAGCTAAGGCTAGAAAGGGGGTGATAAGTCGAGTACACGCGGTGATTATGGAAAAGTCACGTTTTTTTTCTTACAAGATCATGGTCATTCAGACCAAAGCACAAAACATAAAGAAGAAACATGTGTAATTCTCTAGCCACCCCCACCCCCCCCCCCCCCCCAAAGTGCTTGTAATAGCGGCGAACGGCGCATTTGACCCAGAAAATTGTCTGCTTCTCCATATTTCGCACGCTCATTAGCCTTATGTTCAGTATAAGTCCTAATAAGTCCCCCCTATAAGTTGCAAAAAAACATTTAAAACCCTTCTGTTGCGACAAATATCCTCCTTCTCGGAAATTTGAAACAAGGTTTCGAACTTAATCTATTTAGAAAAAAATGTTTTGAGAAAAAGTTTTTATCGCATTTTTGAACAGAGTTACGGTAGAGTTTTCTAATTACGTAAAAATAGCCGAAATCAATGTTAGGGGTGCTTTTCCAAAAGAGCCTTATTTCTAAGTAAACTAAATTTAAACCCATAAAAATCAAAAAGTTTCACTATCGCGCGCCCTGAACAAATTCAAAAAGGTGAGAATTTGAGTTGAATCACAGTATTCTAATTTTAAAACTTTTGAACTTAAAAAATACAAACCGTTACTTTAGGCCATTGTCTTCTAGGGTTTCTTGCGCTTTAACATATAAGTTGAATTGAATTTATACAAATTCCAACTTGAGGAAAATTGCCTTTGCATTTTTACTTGATTTCGGGATAAAATTCATTTTTGGTAGGAACCCAGTTTAATATATCGCTACTTTACTGAAAACTTTCAAATGTCATATATTAGCTTAGGGAAGGTTTTGAATAAACTATTGTTTTTGACAGGGGGCCGATAGATTTTTCCAGACACAGCATTCTAGATTTATCTGTGTTTTCAATATTTTCCCGCTGCAAAATTCTCATCGAACCCAAACTTTTTATTTATTCTCGTAGTCTCAGATTTCAAACCCACAACATTGGGTAACTGAATAACACTTGATGAACTTTCGAAGACACCCACGAAGGTGTTTGTACTTGCTGTCCCCCTTCCCACCCTCGCAAATTGAACTTTTAGATAATTCTGACCTACGTGGAAAAGTTCTTGTTTTCCATCTGGAACAAAAACAAGTTTATTATTTGGCCAAATGACTGGGTCCTTTTTATAAACCTGTTTTAATGCTTTATACTGACTGTAACAGTTACACTAGTACAATATCAATCAATTCAACATAAAAAAAAGGAATTGCTTTGAAAAAACCATTCCAAGCTATTGATTTCTAAATTCGTCTTGTGCTTTTACAACAAATCTGAAACATTTTCGTGATCAAACATGAACATCTTGATGAACGATTACAAATTTTAGAACTCAAAAGTAGAAAAAAATTGTCTGAGCACACTAAGAAAAGTTTAGTTTTCCAAAAAGAACAGAAACAATTGTGTATTTTTGCAGCAAATGACATATTTGTGAAAAGGCTAACGATAATCTGTGATTTTCTACATAAGCCTCTTTAAATTTAAAAATTAAATTTTCTTTGTTTCTCTCATTGGGCACTGTCTCGGCCGTTTCATTTTACAAGAGAGGTTTTCCTTGTGTTTGAGTTCCTACGTAAATATATTTTATATAATAAAATATATCGAGGTTGAATGTTTCAACAATTTTCTTAAATAAAAAACTGGATTTATTGATTCCCTCGGGTCCCTATTTTTCTGGTGATTTTCAAGCGTTTCTAGCAACCAGGCTAGATTCAGGCCAGAAGAGTTCTTCCGTGCCGCTGACTTCTGATATGGCTGCCGCGTGTACGCTTACGTAGAACAAGTGAAACTTTCTGGAGAATGCAAACGGAGAACAATGGAAGTGCTGATAAAAGCTGGAAAGAACGGCGGTGAAAGTGGCAGAAAAGGAGATAGGCGTTGAAGAACACGAAAACCGCTTGTTTTAGTCACCGTCTGTATAAGATTCGAGCTGACCAGTGACGTAAAAATAGGATTTGCTCAAAACGTGTATAAAATAGAAAAAACCGTACTTTTTCAAACAAATTTTGGGGAAGCATAGCTCAAATTTATTTTTTTCCATTACAAAATTTTGAAAACACCAAAAAATGTTCTCCAATTGTTCCCCAATTATTCTAGGGATGCAAATTTTCGCATTACCCGAAGTTACTATTTCATGAACTCCATTGTTTTTTTTTCCAATTTCGAGTCAAATTGAATATTTCTTGTCTGACAAAAATGGAATTGTATAGTTAGCCCTTAAATAACCGCATGAGAAAATTTCTAGGCTGGTTCTCTAAATACTCTTTAATTATTCTCTACAGCGTAAATCAACGACAAACGGTTAAAAAAAGGGAAACAAAAGCAAATTTTAAAACGAAGAAGTTCTTATACGTTTTTTTGACTCATCGAGACAGTAGGTTTTTTATCCAAGTTTTTCTCTTCGGTAACAGTGTTTTTTTTTTCTTTTTTAAGGCAAATACCATAGTTTTCAAGGCCGGGCCGGGACGTCTACTCTGAACACATATTCAAACTTTCACGACAAAGGTTCGATCCCGGTCGGGACACTTTATATATGGTAACTTAGAATTGGTATTTTTGTGTACTAGAAGATTTATAAAATGTTTGCGGAATTTTAAATTTTTAAGGTAGACTAAAATAGTGTTTAAAAGACATTTTAATTTGACAAATCTACAAACCGGGCCGAAACGGGCCGGGCCGACGCTTTTCTCGGCCCGGCCCGTTTTGGCCCGCGGTC
Source organism: Oscheius myriophilus (assembly GCA_964057215.1). Taxonomy (NCBI): domain Eukaryota; kingdom Metazoa; phylum Nematoda; class Chromadorea; order Rhabditida; family Rhabditidae; genus Oscheius; species Oscheius myriophilus. The sequence continues at coordinate 28,179,611 of OZ059903.1, forward strand.
TGGCCCTTCTCGTGAGAACTATGGCACATAAACTTCATCGTCGGTTGTGTTTGGCCATTATTGCCTTTTTTCAACCTGTTTTTTCTGTTAATCAACGAAAGTGGCAAATTCAAACTCATCAGATAATGAAAAAAATCATGCAACCATTGAATTTAATATTAACATTCCTAAACTAAAACAACCTTGTTGCATCACTTTCCGCCAAATTTATAGTCCACGCGCACCCTGTTTGCACTGAAACGGGCCAAAAAGCGCCAAATTCAACGACAACTTCAAAGCGTTTTCTTTTTACGTATCGTCTTTGGATGTAAGATCTTGCGAACGATTAGCGTTTTCTTGGACAAGTGCCTCGCTCTCTCAGAAACGTAGGGTTAAGCTTTTTTTGAAGCAAGAGGAAATTGAAACCGCAAAAACGAAAAATTTTAGTTTGTCAGTTTTTCGCTCATCGGGCATTACTTTGGCATTTTTTCTGTTTTCTTCCGAAAAGATAAGTAAAAATTTGATTTCATGATACGCGGAAGAACATTAGCAGTTTCTGAAACATTCTGCAGTTTATATCTCCAAACTGCGTTGAAACAAATTGATATTATTGAAAACAAAACAGCTGAAGTCTTCGCCAATTTTACTCGCATTCGATTCGCAAATGTAACCCTGACGCTGTATTGCGTACGTGTCCCAAAACAAAGGATCTTCGTACGCAAATTCGCGTCTGGTATCATTTGCATAGAGCTAACATGTTTAGAAAGTGTTTTTACTATTTTTTCAACACTATGCCTCTTATAAAAATTACGTTTGCAAATTTTAAAAAAATTGAATTGTTTTAAAATCATTCCCCTGCAACAATCATGTTCCATTGTTTCCATTTTTTTCCAAAACTGTTCGTTCTTTGTTGCTTCAAGATTATAGTTCAGTTTTATTCTCTGAAAATATTCTCCGCCTAAATTATTTAAAATGTAATTTTTTTTCACAACTTCAAAATGGCGAACTGACATGCCGAAAGCTGAAAATTTTTGATGAAATCATGTTTAATCTAAATTAACTGTGGTCTGGAACACAAGAGGTCCTACAGGAACCATAAAGGTCTGCATCTGCCATGGAACGTAAATGGGACACACTGATTTGATATTTTGTCTTATAAAGTATGAGGTTCAAACCCACAAAAGAACAGCAAAAAGGAGCATTTTAACAAAAAAAATTTTTAATACATTTTTCACTTTTGGGCAAGGAAAAATTAAGTTGGAATTTCTTTGTGTGTTTTCTTATCTTGCAAAAAAACGGGCGAAAATTTTCAGAAATTGATTTATTATTGTCACTGACAGGTCAAAAAATAAATATCTCGGATCTGGCTGGAAATGTTTTGACCCTGGTGATAGTAGGTGCCGAAAGGTAACTGTAAATTTTAGTCCAAATTACAATCTAAAAAAACAATTTTTAAGAAAATAGATTTCCAAAAACTACTTTAACTACCCAAAGCTTTAACTTCACTAACCAGGAAAAAATCACTTGGGAAAAATACAATTTAGATTCGAAATCTAGCTTAAATTTCGCTTCTTATATGCACTTAAAATCAAAAATTCAAGGGTAACTAGGTTTTGTTAAAATTTTACTTGAAAGTGAAAAAAATCGCCAAAAACTGACCCAAAATGCTACCTTTCGGCTACCTGCGTTTGAACGTTTCGAACGAAATTAATATATTTTTTTGAAGATTTCAGGAAAACAGATGGTTCTAGATAGTTTTTTATGCTGATTCTGAAACTAACATATAGCTGTCGCCAAACGGAAATCTTATGTTAATTGCGAAAACATGCAGAGCATGCTGTATATAAAAATAAATATGTTAAATATGATTAGACTAAGAATATCCATATCAACAGAGGATGACTGGAACATTCTAATTTCGTTGGCATGATTCCAATTTGGCAACAGCTATATAAAAAGTTTAAAAATTCAAAAAATCTCAGAAAAAAAGCGAAAATTTACAAAACATCGTTTTCCACTGACTGCTTAGAAGTATGTTCTACACTCCTCCTCCATCGACCTTCGAAAAATGATTATCAACCATTTAATTTAAGTAACTGAGACAACTTCTTTGAAGTAGCACACACAACTTTCTGAGTCCCTGATCCCCCTTTACTTGAAATCAAATAAACAAACTGCACATGGCGTATGTTTACCACCGGTTATAAACATCTAGGTGATGTTCGCCAAATAGGCGTGAGAGAATGACGGGCATAATGCCGGACTTTTGACCCGAAGTTTTATGGGCACAGAAAACACAAGTTTCAAACAAATATGTCGTTTCAGATATTACTCGCATCAACAAATAACAGTGGTTATCAACTTTTGGTGTTTTTGGCTATACAGTCATAAAATTAGTGGAGGGCTTGAAACATTAATTACAAGTTTGCAAAATAAAGGTTGAAACCTGTATTTTTTAAACATGAAATTATGAAATTCATTTAAAAAAAAAACTCAAAAATGAGTATGAATAATTGGTGATCGCAGTGGGAAATTTACAGAAAATTGTTTGTATAAAAGTTAAAAATTTGAGCAAGATACAGAGCAATTTGAAATTTATTAATTATCCGAATGTAAAACATTTAAGGAAACATTCAAGGAAAGCCATTTTTGAAATTTTAATTTCACACCCCTCATTCCTTTGAACTCGATGTTGACCCACGCTAGGTAGAAGTTGATCTTTATCCCAGAAAATCCTAGCTGAGCGGCTTTTCAGATGCAAAAAGACAAAATATCATTTAATCGCCTATCATCGGTTTTTCTTTTGGTAAATAAACACAAACTTGACGTGAACCTTGTGTTTTCTAAGCTTAACATGGGATTGTACGAGTCTACTTGCGTCAGTGGAACCTGATCCCTGCGTGGGGTGATCTGGGTTCCAAATCGTTAGAATCATATACAAAATATAAATAAAGCAATGACTCCAAAACTGTAATGATGTCGAGTAAAACACAGCAACTTTGTGGTGAACAGAAAACATTTGGTTACATTATTTAAAAAAAAAACAATTTAATTTCGAAAAATGTTTTAAAATGAATAACTGCGATTATATTGTCAAATTATCCTTGCTTCTTTGCATTCAATTTTGAAAAAAAAAACCTTTCGAATAAGTATAAAACTGAAACACACCACGGAAAGAAGTTGTAAAAAAATTGTTTACTATTTTGTCATAAAAAAATCTGAGTTTTAAAATTGAACTGAAAGTTTTAAATTCAAAAAATACATTCCATAGATTAGCAAATATTTGCTTTTCAAACCAAAAAAAAAAAAAAACAAAACCATCGCTTTTCAACATTGAAAAAAACGTGTTCACACAAAGAGGACATTTTTTAAATTAGTCTGAAGCAAAGGTTTTTTAAAGCTAAAATTTTTAAGTTAAAGCGAAAAAAACCTTTAGGTTAAAGCGGAAAGTTAAAGCGAAAAACACTCGCTTTGTTTGCAGAATTTCAATTCCCCATTTTATTTCTAACATTTCTCATTTTCTATGATAAATAGCTTTTTCCACCCACACCCCTGTTTTTTACTTGTTGAGAAATATTGTTACCCAAATATCATGACATTTTTAAGAACAAAACAAGACAAACTTTCATTTCAGTGTTACAAACAATAGCTCCCCTTTACTTGCGACTGAATCATTCACAAAGGATTAGAAGCGATTTTGTGTTGGGAAAAACTGCAGGAAAAACTAAAGCAAGACACGTTATACAAAAAAAAACTTTGTAATACAAGATTTCTAACTTTCAACGTTTCATTATACCCAAAACTTTGATGGAAAATCGCATGCATGTGCGAAACTGTTTTTCTGGCACTGAAAATTTGAAACCGTTGGTAATCCTAAAACCGAAGTTTTCAGATTTTTTTTGTCATTTTCGATTTTTACGTACTTCCAAAGTGAAAATCAAAACCAATGTTAGTCTTTCAGACGATTTGCTATCGAATAAGCCCCCGAATACTCTGGTAGCGCAATTTTGAAGAGAGGTATGAATTTTCAAATTAACGTTCCATTGTTTCGCTGTGTAAATTGAAAAATGCATGTGAACCTTTCAACTTTTTTCGGTTCCAAGTAGCACACCCTCAAGGTGACCCATTTTTTAGTATTTTAATGATACCCAGATTTCTAAGAAAATATTGCTTCATTTTTCCAATGAAAAGCATAATTCTACCAGTTTTAGAGTTGCCGTCAAATTGGATATATGTTTCCACAGTATTTATAAAAAAAGGATTGGTTGCAATGTCACACGAACTTTATTTTTAGTTTTGAATCTTGTTATTTGGTTTGAAAATTTTTTATTTGTTAAAAAAAGTCTAAAGATTAAGACCACGTTTCATCGAGATATTTGAAACACTCATGTAATCCTGGGATTACCTGTCCGAGAAAAACACATCACTGAGCTCGTCCAGTCACCCGTTTGATCAAAAGAGTCTGATAGCTCTTAATCGGCCTAGCATTCCATTTTTGCCACCTCACCTCATTAAATTTTAGACTTGCCATTTTCGAAATCGAACAAATGGGGATTAATTATGCCACGTCATTGAAAAACTTTTTCTGGAACTTGTAGTGAATTTGAACCAGTCAAAAATGTCAGTGATCCCTTATAATAAAACGCTATCGTGTGTGTCTGTGTGTGTGTAGTGGATCAGCGGAAGTTCACGCGTTCATTTCCCCACGAGGGGAGGGTGAGATCGGCCGTAGGCCGAGCTTCACGTGCTTCACGCAGGTTTCACGGCCGAAGGCCGATAATGAGTGGCCGTAGGCCATGAATGTTTGCGGCCGAAGGCCGCGACCCAGGAGGGTGCGCGCCGTTGGCGCGGATACCCTCCTGGTAGAGAGACATTTTCTTTGTTTTGTGAATTTGGTGTAACACAAAAGAATAGATAAAACACGTTTTCTTCTCAAAAGTTCGAGCGGTTATGCGACTACCCGGGCGGAATTAAAATTTTTCGTTCTATTGAGCTGAAACGTAAAATATGTATTATCCAAGACCCCTTTTGTCTAAAAAATCACGATTTCGTTCCACAGCGAAATAGTGGAACGATGGCCCGAGATATCATAACTCCCTTTAAAGTGGGCGCATCAAAATGCAGGCGGGCTCATTTTGGTGGTTATTTAGTCTTTTAAAAGAAGGCTTCTAACATCATAACTCGTTTTCCATTTCAAATTTGTGCAGATGGCACAAGGCTTTGCAAAAATTTGGTTTTTCGGTCGTCCCGCTGCCACCTTTATTAGGCGTGAATCGAGAATCGATTATTCGCCAGAAAAAAATGTTAAAAGTCAAAAGGAATCGTCAAAAATCGTTGTTTTTTCGAATTTTCCAAGATGGAATTTTTGGCATTCGAATGTTTCAGTCGCCTCACATAGGGCGAAAATAATTTAGCTTATGTTAACTTTTCAGGATTTTTTTAAAATGGGTTTTTAAAGACAATATTTCAAACTTTTCTTGTCTTGTCTAAATTGCGGAATTGGCAAATTCTGCACCACATTGTCTGACTTTCGATAACAAAAAACACCTCACGTGAAAGCACGTGCGAACCGTTTTAGCGGAAAGACTATGCTGTCAGAAGATCGAAGCCCGAAAACTCGAAATCTTAAAGAAACAATTTTCTTGCAAATGGGAAATGCGAAAAAAGAAACTTTTGTATAAAATGGTTTTTAAAACTTAGAATACACAAGATAAAAAGCGTACTTGGTGTAGACGATCCTTTAGGATACGAAATGAAAAAAAATTTACCTAGACCTTTAAAAAAATTCAGTCTATATTTATAATTTCCTCTTTGGTAGAATTGAACAAGCGTCTCACGTGCGGCGCAAATTGTTATGTTTACCGAAGATTCCTTTTTTCTATATCTTTTTTGTTTTAAAAAGCTTTTTCATTTCTTGGTAAAGTTGATCTGATAACGGGTCATGCTACAATCACAATAACAAAGTTTTATCTTGTCGCATCGATTAAAAGCAGCCCGTGGTTCGAATGCACCTTCAAACTTTTCTCTTTCTGATTTTTTTCATTTTTCTCTATTTTCCTGCACAATTATCAGTTTAATGTTCTACCCACATGATTATAAGAGATTGATAGACATAAAAAACATTTCATCGGAAGATGAGAATAGAAATTTTGCCCCAATTTCTTTGGAAGCATTAATTAACTGCTCCTAATTTACCAGAGTTTTTTTTTACAAATCTAACATAAACTTGTGTTATTGAATTTTTTTGTCAATAACAAACCATTTCGCTTGTGTTCGTTGTGTTACAAGTTAAAAAAAAGTACTGATTCCAGAATATGCATATGAAATTTTTTTTGAAGTTATCTATTTTTCTTAATTTTGTCCTTATATAAAGCTACCGCTAATTCCTCTTTTTAATTAAAAAAGGGAACAAACTTCCAACAATGGCCTTGATTAAGTGAAATAAGTTAAGTGAAGATCCTGAAAAACCTGCGCTTGTTAAATTTGGCAATTTTTAATATTTTAAATCATAAATTTCTGAAAGCTTCCAGGTAAATGGAAAACGTCATAAGCAATTCACAATTTGTCAGCATTATCATATTTTCAAATTATATTCCTAAGAAGTTTTTAGTCAAATGAAAAAGATAGTAGATCCCTCTTTCTTCAATTGAATGTGTTTCGATAATCTCTTTTGCAGATGCCAGTCGGCTGTCAATGGCACCAGTTGAATCAGCGAAAAGGCAGACAGCCAGCTGGCAAAAAGAAGCCATTCCTTTTGAGATAAGAACCTTTCGTTATCTGGCCATCACGTGGTGTAGATTGAGCTACATAATGTGGTATTTCGTAAACTTAGAGATTTGACATGAAAATAAAGGAAAAGAAAATTTGCGCAAATATTATAGTGATGTATACTAATTTATGGAAACTTAAAGTCTTTTTATTCGATTCTTCGTTTATTGGGGGGGGGGGGGGGGTTTAAACAATTTGGAGAGGTCTCATTGTATCGATTGAAATTGAAGCAATCAAGTAACAAAAAAATGTTTTTGTTTTAATAAATCAACCTAAAAAGTAGTTTTTTTTTTATATTTGCGTTTGCTATGCCATTTCAAGTTTACATTCACACTTTATTATATTTTTAGGTGCATTACCTTGTAGTAGGAAGTATCTTTTTTTCTGTAAGGGTATTTGGCTTATAAATTGAAACATTATACTGTTCGCCAATCCGACTTTGGCAAAATGGAACTACTTTTGCACCCCATAATTTTAATGTCATAGGGAAAAATTTGAATATCAACATCAAAATAACGTCAAAGTTGAATTCGCGGACCATTTGAACCTTTATGAACGATGCATCAACCAAAAGAAATTTATATCAATTTTGAAACATATTTGGCAACTGGCCTGTTTAAAAACAAATTTCCAATTCGCTTCCTTTTTCCTTATTCAGATATGGAACAAAACAAAACATTGCACATCGTGGAAAATCCATTACATAAAAGTTGTAAGAAGGATACAAACTAAGCAAAGTTGTGTTTTCAAAGTATTTCTCTCTATGGAAGAGCAAATGCACCCATTTTTTCCATACTCTAAATATAGATAAACTCCCCAGTTGGGTACAAAGTAACCACTTGTCTGTATGCTGGTAAAACCAGTTCTCCCATGCGATCTGTCATTTTCGATCGTCCAGTCAGTCATGCTTTGCCGTCGTCACTATCATTTCTGCACTCCTTTGTACAAACATCTCTTTTCTTGCAGAGTTCATATTTGGCCGATGTTTGCGGTTTTTGGCATCACAATACGCCCCCTCCCTGAAACATTGCACTAGACACGGCGTTAGTACAGCCCGGAGCAAAACACGCTCCACGCTGGCATAGAGGCCCCTATCAGTGCGCCTTTCTGTGGCCAGGCTCGTGGATCCTGATTACGGCGTTAAGTTGCGCGCATAAGTCTTATGATCACAGGAATTAAGGTTTGTGATTCTGATAACAGAAGGGAGGTGTTAGGCTAGAAACTGTAGAAACACATTTTTGATGACAAACTGAGGGTTCAGGAGATCAATTTGTACAGCCGATGTCAAAATGAAACAGGTTTAGCTGTTTGGAAAAAAATGTTAACAAAAAACATGACACACAGCTTGAAAAGAATATATATTGGGTACTCTGCATCATTTTTATCATGGACCCTTTACATGTTTATTAAAATAAATTTTATTAACCATAAATTAATTTTATTAACCATAAAACAACCGAAAATAGTTTTTCCCAACGGGCTCCAACGAACTTTTTTCACAAAGCCAAAAAGCAATTGTCGTTTGTAACAGACGTGGCTCTTTGTCAATTTTCAAACAAAGCGACATTCGCTGTATTTATTTCCTTTTTGTATTGTTTATTTAAATTTTATTATTATTAAAAAATTTGAAATTTAATATAATTACTATATCAAGTTAAAAATATTTTTATAAGTATGTAGAGATTGATCTCTCGGCGTCTGCATCTCGCAGCGAGAGATTTGCGCACTCCTCCCATGAAGGTTGTCCATGCATTGAGCGAACAGAAATGCCCAAAACATGAATTTCTTTTCATTAAAAATTTAGTTTTTCGACATTGGTGGAGTCAAAAATTTCTGCCCCCCCCCCCCCCCCAAATACATTTCACTATTCAAAGACTGAAAACCAAACGACTTCATTTTTGACAGCCGGAAGATTTATCTGTGTTTCCCTGACAACCCATAGTATTTTATTGTCTAATGCGATTAAGACCTTCATTATCTTGGTTGCATGGAGCTTTGTGAATGAGAACTAGAGTTAGCCTAAAAAAAGAAAAAAAAACAATAACTTTTTTCAGAAAGAATATTTTGAAAACATCGCACCAGTGTTCTAATTGTTTTTTAAATTTGAAAGAAAAAAATGTATCATTCGCAAAAAGTTTACAATATTTTGTAAATGTTCTGCAACGGAAACGGGGAAAACATCTTTGCTTTCGAATATACTAAATTTTTGATATTAATTTTGATCAGAAGAATGACGTCGTGACAAAACGAATTTTTCACTTAAATTGTTCAACTCTTTCCAAAAAGTTTTTTTTGTTTCTAAACATGTTTGTAATTTATTTTTTGAATTATATGTTAGTGTGAGAAAAAAATAAACTTAAGGTAACAATTTGTTCAACAGAAGATGCTTGTGAAAAAACGAACCTGTCAATCAAAATAGTCCACAAAACCACGAAAAAAATTTAAATTTTTTAATATTTTTTTAAATTACTTTTATAATTACCCTATATTTTGATGCCTCCTGTGCAATATTTCTTCGTGTCATGCCTGAAAACCCATGTGATCTCACACTTCTTGTGTTGTGTCCGGCGGTGATAAGAAAACACAGATTCTTGGCCTTCAATCCGTGAAAATTCAAGCCAACCGCACGAGAGAAACCGCCCGTTTTTCAGAGAACGCGTACTCCGACGCGTGCAGACGTGCCGTCTCAGAATTGTTATGTGGGGTGGGAGGAAAAGTGCGATTGCGTACAGAGAACGCCCGCTTTTGGCGATCTTTGGCGATCAGAAATCAAAGGAATATGGCTTTTTCACATAAAAGGCAGTTCTAGAGCTTGAATTGACTTTTGTTCACCGGTTATTTTTTCGAAAGTCGTTTTTCTATATTTGGAGTTACAGTTTGCCGAAACTCTAGTGTTGTGTTTGTCACCGTCACTTCCGAAAACCGTCACGATGCACTTTGAGTCACGTTGGCGTGATAAAATATGCAAACTTTTCAGGAAATAGAAAATTTTTTAATTAAACAAGATGCACCAAAATTATATTTCATCGAATTTCATCGATGTTTGAAAAAACTTGATGAACTCAAAGAATAGCCAAAAATCGGGTTTTTTTTTTAAATTTGGGTTAAACACTTTTTAAACCTTTTTAAGTTCGATATATAATTCTGAAAGAATGTAGTTTTCCTCCGAGTTCCATTGTTTCTTATGTTGCGTACGCTATTTTGAGTCAAACGACATCTTTTGTTTAAAATCAATTTGTGATGTGCATCAATCCTTTTTTTAACGTTTCCATTAAAACCACAAAAGTTTAAAAAAAACGCTGAAACAAAGAATATAAATAGGCTCAATTCCTTCTTTTTAAAAATTTTCGTATGGCTAAAAATGGCGTACGCAACACAGAAAACAATGGAACTGAAAGGGAAATAGAACTGGCTAAATCAATACCTTTCCCTGAAAGTTTTGCGAATTCGTATTTCGAATTTTTGAAAGTTGTGAAATTTTTTTTAATATTTAGGTCTTATTTTGTTTTATCCAAATATTTATGAAAAACCAAGTTTAAAAAATATTTGTTCCTTTAATCGCAGAAAATTTCTAAATTAATAAACCTCAAAGCCACTAAAGTTTTCCTCTTTTGAGTCATGCGCAAAATATTGGATTTTGCATGAAAATAAACCGTTTTCGACTTTTGCAAAGACGTTGAGAGAATTAAAAATGATTTTTATTATATGCTTTGTAAAACAGTGAAATCAAATTTTTTAACCATTTTTTATTAATGAATCTTACAACCTGCGCTGACTGCTTTTTATGTTTTGTGCTTTAAGAATTTCGCTGTCAGTCGTTTTATCAATCGAGTATATTTCGTGCATAACTATTTTAAATACTTTGTGTTTCTAGAAACATTTGAAACATAGGAAGGAAGGAAACCCCCGTCTCAAAACATTTTCAAGAAAGATCAGTGACACACAAAAATAAATTTGTATTTCCAGAAAGTTTTGCTTTTTTAACTTTTCAGGTTTTACTAAAATAAACTTTAAGAACAAGGACAGGACAGTCCCATAATATAAAAACAAACTTTTTCAATATCTATTTCACTGCTTTACAGAAGTTTTATTGAAAGCCGACTTCACATAATATTTAAAGTTAAGACTTGAATCAAGACTCAATTTGAATTTTAATGAGTCGTTTTTTAAAAACAATAGATAACAAGATTGAATGAAGAACAACGATTTTCATGTGCATCAAACTAAAAGCTTACTTTTTCACAATTTAACTGTTAAAAAAAAATTGAAAGTTAAGAAGGCAGAGAAAACTGCTAGCTGTTTGATTGTTTAAAACACTAAAAATATAATATTGCTAGGCTGTGACATTTTGCACAATCAATCTGGAAAATTCCATTAGGTTTCTCTACAAACACCTGAACGTAGAAAAAGATGATCAGTTGTTTAAGAGCCATTAGAATATTGAAAAAATACGTTTTTTTTCAAGTTTCAATTTTTGCGTAATTTCCATTTTAAGCTTTTCTCATTTTTAAAGCTAACGGTAACGGTTTTATTTCATACGTTTGATTTTAGATTGCTCGTTTCTAAAAGGGGCCGTCATGGGTCTTTTCTAATTGTAAATGAACCGTAGTTCAACCTGAAGTTTTTTACGAGCATCGCTTCATCTAACGGTTTAGATTTGGGAAGTCTTTAGCCGGATGTCATTCTGAAAAGGCACCTAACGGTCATTTCAATGTTGCTGAAACCACCTAAATGTCGCAGTATATGAAAGTGGAACGTACCAAATAAACTACAATGCCTGTGCGACCAAAACTGTGTCGTCAACAATTTTTTTTCCTTTTTACACTTTTTGTACCTTAACCCACCGCTGATGTTTTCCACGCAGTTTTCATACTTATCGGTAAAACTTTAAAGCTGTAGAGAGCAATTATGGCAGGCCTTGTGTAAATTATTTTTGCTGGCAAATTCGATTCGAACTCTCCAAGGTGTACTTTTGGTATTTATAAATTCCTTTTTCATGAAACCTACCATGGTTTTTGGTGAAATGCTGCTTGCAAAGAGAAGGAAAAACTTGAACCGAATAGTTCAAACGTTATCTGGTTATTTGTCGTTGATCTTTCGTTACGCGCGGAATTTCTATGTGAATTTCGTAAGCCACGCGCACGGAACAGGCTGTTTGATCTCGCCTAAGCGGCCGCGCTTTGATGACATCGCGTAGCCGAAAAGTGAGCCGTTACGAAATTTTACGCTTTGTGACACCACGGAAAGCACAAAGATTTCACCGGAAAGCGCACGGAAAAGTGGCATTTTGCAAATGTCTTATTTTGTTTTCCATTTTCTCTCGCTTTATTCCCTTTGTCAACTTTCTCTCTCTCGAAGAACAAGCTGATAATTCCTACTTTTCACCTGAAATTGAAACAATTTTTGTTTTCAGAAAAAGTCGAACAAAACACCGAAGGTGTCTCCGAAACACGTAACTTCACTTCACAATTGTATGCAGCATGATATATTATTTTTATTTTTTTTTGTTTTTGTTGTTTTAAAAATTCAACATTCTTTTGTTTTATTTCAGTGGATGTTCTTAGAAAATAATATGGTATTTTGCTTTTCGAAAATTTCGAAATTATATCATTTGACTTCCCAAAAAAGGCGGTTCAAATTTTTTGTGGTAATTGTAAAAGTATAATCTTTTTGTAAGGATAATGTTTGCTAAATAAAAGCTTGTAAAAAAATTGTGATCACAGTTCAAATAACCAAAGAAAACAAAACATGCGACCGCCGCTTGACCAATAAGAAAAACCTTGAAAAAGTATACCAACTTATCTTTTCGGCAAATTATCAACTCGTTGTTTACCATCTGACAGACGTCATTTGAACTTTTGTTGACAACAACAATTTCTGCAAACTTTTCTAAACGTCCCGTGGTTTCTAAATTTACTTGACAGGAATAGAAACTCGTTTTTAAGGATTTTTATGACGCATTTGTTCAGAAAAGAAAGTCGTTCCAAAAAACTTTTTTTGGCTTTCTCTAACGCATTTCTGAAGACGCCGTTCAAACTTTTCAATTTCTTGTTTAAGTTTTCAGCTTTTTCAAGGTTATCAGAAAGTTCAATTTTACCAAAGAGTTACCAATTTGCGATTTTCCCCCAAAATTTCGTACCCTATTCTTTAAGGCTTTTTCATTGCTAGCATTCTTTATATTAAACACTTAATTGATAGATTTTGCTCTTGAAAAATAGTGATTTACAAAACATAACGTTCTATTTTTTTTATTTTTTTTTTGAAATTAGAACTCATTCCTAAAAATTGCATTCTCGCAATTATTGAAACTGCATACGCAGATTTTTTTTAAAGGACGCTTACCTTTTACAAACTTGATTTAAATTGAGCTTTCGCCAAAATCTGTTACGCACCTTGCAAAAACCCGAATTTTGAATCCCTTTGTGACCACTTCATGCAAATCGTGACTCACAATTTGCAATGTTTGCTGTAGAACGTCATCCAACAGTTTCAAACATCATACGTTGGGATCAACTCTTGTCATAGATCAACGGCGGATGCATCTCTCTCTCTGTCTCTCTGTCTCTCTCTGTCTCTCTATCTCTCTATCTCTCACTGTCTCTGTCTCTCTCTCTATTTCTCTCTGTCTCTCTCTTATCTCTATCTCTCTTTATCTCTATCTCTGTCTCCATCTCTATCACGCTCTCTATCTGTATAGAGATGTCTCTGTCTCTCTGTCTCTCTGTCTCTCTGTCTCTCTGTCTCTCTGTCTCTCTGTCTCTCTGTCTCTCTGTCTCTCTGTCTCTCTGTCTCTCTGTCTCTCTGTCTCTCTGTCTCTCTGTCTCTCTGTCTCTCTGTCTCTCTGTCTCTCTGTCTCTCTGTTTCTTTGTCTCTCTGTCTCTCTGTCTCTCTGTCCGTCTGTCTCTCTCTTGTTCTCTTTTTATCACCGGAAACTCCTATCACTACCACTTATTAATTGCTTTTTTTGCAGCCCTACGCCCTATGATTGCGTCATCTCCGCCCCATTTCAGGAGCCTCCTTTGACACATCAGCACTTATCACCACAAGGCACAACCCATCTCTTATCTCGTTAATCGCTCTCTCGTGATCTCTCTGTCTTCCAAAAACACAACAATTTCGTGATTGCATACAAATTCATTATTAATAAATAAATTATTAAATCTCCTCAGAGACGTAGCAGAGAGTAAAGCTTGTAGTCGAGAGTGTGGTGGGCAAAACCCGTAGGAGATCGGCGGCAACCCGTAGCCATAGATCGAGAGCGATTTAAAGAAGTAGCATCTAGCCGAATATGTACAGCATAACAGAGGAATGTGTAGAATTCAGCTAGTTTCGTCGCTGGAGTCGATCAAATCGGGTGGGTCGCGATTGAAGTTCAACGTCTGTAGACCAGCCAATGTGCACCATTTTTAGAGTGGCGTAAAAGTGTCTGACGTAGTAGAAGTGGAAGTAGTAAGCGTGTGTGGCGATAGAATTCGCTGGATTTGCTTTGAACCGTGGGAACGGTGGTGACTATTCCCCTTCCCGTCAGCCCTTATGTACCCCTTGGAAAGGGGCGGAGTCGGGGCGGGGCGTCGCTGACATCATCTCCTGCAAGCGCGGACATCGGCGACGAACCAAACGACGAGGGGGCGGAGCTTCCCACGGTCCGAAGGCGGGGCTGGAGGACCACCCGCGACAGAGTGACGTCATAAGAACGGGTGCAGGTTGTGTTTGGGTACGGAGGGTGCGAATGTTTGACAAGTCGAGAACAGGGCGATGCCAGGATGACAGGAAATATAATGGTTGAGAAAGGGTGAGATCTCTTTTGTGAACAAATGTGACAATAGCTACAGGCGAATTTTTTCATTTGTGAATTTTTGGAACCTTGTTTATGTAAACTACGCCTTTTTATAATTGAATGCTCTGACATGTTGGTAATGATAATTTTTGCACTTGCATTTTTCTAACTTGGCAATAGCTGGCATAATTTACATAATTTTTTAAATGTTCTTTTACAAATTTTGAAAAAAAAAATTGTGACCTAAATTTGACCATCCGACTAGCGCTGGCTTGCGTTTTAACATGACTTCTCAGTCATTTTACGTTCAGACTCCAACTTTTTCCAATCCGAATATGGTTTGTTTGGAACGAAATAACTATTAAAGGAAAGGATATGGACAATGTTTGCTTATAAAAACTGCACTGTGAATTTTTAATGCAGTAAAGTTGAGTTTATAATGATGAAAACAATTTATCACATTTTCAGTTCATTTAACTATGTTACAGGTCGTTTGTTCAGCACTTTGGTTTTAATTTGTTACATTCACATAATAAAGGGTCGTCAAAGTTTTTACTTCTCGGAGCAACACTAAAACTTTTAAATAAATCTTTTCGGTGTGTTATTTGTACTTCAACTAGTTCGATGTCATTGAAAACAGAAGATCTTTTCATCGGTTGACCACTTTTTGATTTATTGCATCAGCGTTCACAATGCGTTGCATCATGCGTTGTATTGAAGCAGCTTAACTAAAACCATTTGGCAGATCCAAAAAATCAAACGACTGTTTTGTGATTTTTGATTGCAATGGCATTAAAAGAAAAAAACTAAAGAAAAGTGTGTTTCGAAACATTTTTCAATTAAAGACTTTATTTTAATTAATTGTTTTGGGAACATTGTTACGAAGTTCTTTTTTCACTCGAAACTCTCTTGTTTGTTGAAAGTTTTTAATTCACTGCATGTTATTACTCAATCAGGTAAAATAATTAGTTTACAGGAACTGTCAGTGGCCTTTCGCAAGTTTGTTTTATTGGATTATTCAAATTTGATTATTTCATGTTTCCACAGCCATTTTTATGTATTTATGTGTTTAAAAAAATTATTTTTTATGATGAATAAGTCAAATATTTTGTCCCAACGGCCCATGCGCAAAGCTGGCACTTTGCCAAAATTTTCTTTGCGGAATTTCAAACTAGGTTATAATTTTTGCTCTGAAAAGTGTATTTTAATCGTTTTTCAATTTTTACACTATATAAAAAATCACACGCTGAATAATTGCTCAAAATAAATGAAAAAGGAAAGAAAATGTAGTTAGTAGCCATGTATGCTGTAGAAAAAGGGTCTCAACTGATTTTTTCCGTACTGACGCATTTCTTTCCATAAATAACTTTATTCCCAACTTTTCTGACGTTCTCTGACGGCTGTTCCATTTTGTTCCTTGAGATATAGAGTTCCCTACAAAATGCGTTTTTGTACGCGACGCGATATTTGACTGAATGTTTCATGAGATATAATAAAAAATACGTTTGTTGAAAACTGAATCACAACTTGTGATTAAAACCACAGACACATTTTATGCTATTGAAATTAATTGGTTTGCAAAAACTTTACCTTCACCTTTTGAATATTCTTTTGCCTATATTTTTACAATTTTTTGTTGTAAAATTTTAAAAAAATGAACTAACTATTTTTGAAAGCTGATTTTTTTTTGAAAACAAAATTTCCATGTTACAAAACAGTAACACATTAAAAAAACTTTTTGATCAAAAAGTTGAAAAATCGCTAAAAATGAAATTCAGGCATTTTGTTTGTACGAGCAGTTACGATCAGAAAATTGTTCAAAACATTTTCGCCTATCCTTATTTTTTTGTTTTTTTATGTAGAAAAATTACCTATATCTTAGTGCCGTTTCTTATGAAATGTTTTTAAATCTTGAGAACTTCATTCTTTTCAGAACTTTCAAAACGCTGTATGTTTTTTATGTTTATACCAGAAGGGTACGTGCGCCAACGGCGCGCACCCTCCTGGGTCGCGGCCTTCGACTGCTCAGTTAGGCGACCTGCGGCCGCAAACATTCATGGCCTACACGGTAGCGTTTTGGCGACCTGCGGCCGCAAACATTCATAACCTACACGGTAGCGTTTTATCATAAAGGATAATTTAAAGGAGTTTATAAAATTAAAATAAGTCTTATTTTGAAAAGTAAAACCTTTGCGAAATTCTCCACCCGAGATGGCGCGTTTTTCTGATCTCCTTCAACGACATTAGCCTAAAGCGCCGTCTTTTCAATGTGATAACGTTGGAGACAGTCGGAGCGATGTCCGGGAAATCCGCCGTACACTCCGTGTTGAAAAATTCCCATCTCGGCGCTCAAATGCGCTAAATCTGTCGCGGAAATGGCTAGAATTGGCATGCTTTGGCGGTCAAACACCCACGAAGCGGTGCGTTCAGGATACATTGAACCACGTGGGGGTTGGCTGTACTTTCGGGCTTCTGGAGAACTCACAGAACGTAAAAGTGAGATAAGGTTAGTGTTTGTTTGAGAAATGTTTATTTTGTTAGTTAAGAATGACCGGATAAAGCAGATATGATATAGAATTAAAAATGTTCGGATGAAGTTGTATTTTGACTATAATTTGTAGTTTTCACGTTATAACGCCCAACTATTGTGCACTGTGGGTTAGACAACAATTAAAACAAAGTTTTTAAAAAAAAATAGAGAAAAAATCAGAGTAATCGGCTAATGTACCGCAATTCAAATGGTATTCGACTTTTGTGATTTTTAATAGAGAACAAAACCACGAAAACAACCTACACTTGTTTAATTAAAAAAAACATATGTGGAAACTTTTTACACCTTAAAACGACAAATTTATGTTAATATCACCGTTTTCTTAAGTTGAGTTGATTTAAAATAATATTCTGCTCGGGTAATGAAAATTTACTGAGATTGTAATTGAAAGTTTTGGTTACCTATATAAATGCGTGTTAAAATCATGTTTGTCCATTTACAAACTACAAAAACGTGCATTTTCCAAGAAAATTCTGTTTTTGAACTTTGATAAACCATAGATAAGGAGGCGTCATCTTAGCAGGACCCACGTGCCGTTTTTAGCATTTTGCTGATATCTTCTACACCACTACGAATTGTCTCGATTGTTCAGCAACGACCGGATCTTTCACAAGAGGATGTGTTTGGTAGTTTCGCCAAAAAAGATAAGATCGAGGTCATCGGAGTGACGAAAGTGATCTTGGAATTCGAAAGCTTGAGTAAAAAATTATGCTAGAACTACCAAACACTTTACAATCATTTGAAAAATTTTATTGGGGAACTCATTTTGCAATTTTAATAACTGTTTTCTTCTGCCAAAAATTCTAAATTATAAATCGATCATCAGGCGGATTTTTGCAATGGAAATGAACGGTATGCAAATTTAGTGAATAGTAAAAGTTGACACGCTGCAAGTGTTATTTTGGAAATACAGCACGAAAAAAATATCTTACTAGGGAATGCTCCCAACCGGCCCCCAGCCGATCGAGATGAGACCTATACCGTTTGAAAGAGAATTGAATTCTGAGTCGAGGGGTGAAGTTCAAGAAGCGGGGATTCGAACTAGGGACCTACAGCTTATGAAGCTAGCAGCTTGCCGCTGGGCCACCAAGTCACATTTGCGACGCCCTTGGCGCGGCTTCCTTAAGTGACGTAGATTCCTTAAGTGACGTAAATTCATTGTTCTGTATGTTACCCATTATTTCTAAAAATATCTCACGATAAACAATTCCAATTAGCTCTGACTCGCTGTCTCAGCTCATTAGATTAGCTCAATGTTTTTGTTTTCCCCTGCTATTATCCGTCCATGAATCCCAATTAGAATTCCGAAGCGAAAAGGTCATTCCAACCCCCGCTTCCGAATAAACCGGGGTGGTCCGAAAATAGCCGGATGGTCGAAATAGACGCCGGAAGTGGGGCTCCCACTTGTTAGCCGTTATTTTGATCGGAGGGCGACCTTCCAAATGGGCTCGTTGAACGGTCGAAAGACGGAAATAGACACGCCGTGTCAATGGAGGGGAAACGGAAACCGTTTAGCGTCTCGGAGAGTAAGGGCGAGGGAGCAAGAATTGAAAATATGAGGAACGAAGTGGGTTGGAAATGGGTACAAACGGCAGAAAATTCCGCACAAAGGGCTGCATTGTGTCAAATTAGAGTGTGTGAGTGTGTGAGTGTGTGAGAGTGTGTGACTACCTTAAGACAGTCACCCCAAAACCGTTTTCCAGTACGCATAAAGATTTTCTTTACATTTTTGCTAAAGGTTTACTTGTTTCTACATAAAAAACAAATATCTTGACCATCGGTTACTACTATGTTGACCGTTTAATTTGCCGAACTCTCTACGCGTAATCAAAAGGTCATTGTTCTTTTCGTGTTTCCGTTCTGAACGAAGCAAAAACGCGCTTGTTCTAGTATTGCCCGCTTAAACGGTTCACAAAAGATTAATGGAAAATATATATATATAAAAATGGATTAAGCCAAATGTGCAATTTTGAAACTCAATCACCCCACTGTTTCAGACAGTGCCACGTCATCCCACAATACGCGGTTATCTTCATGACTATTCGTGGGGTCACAGCGCCTTTTGTGATGCAAATAATGGTTTGAAGTACAGCCCGTAGCTGAAATTGCGCCTGAGGGGACGCTCTTTGCACATCCTTGGAAAAGTCTAGCTTGAGTCACATATGTGTTTCAGTTATGGGAACAAAGTCTTTCAGCGGGGGACAAGGAAGATGGCGATTTGCTGATCAGACATCTGATATGAGGGGTTTCAAGGAAGTTTTGGTTATGGGGTCATAATATTTGGACTTCAAAGAACGGGGTATAGTCTGTTTCCAAAGAAAGAACCGTTACTTTTGAGCGGCTTTAATATTTTGCTTCTTTTTAACCACTGACAATTTGAAACATTGATGTGAACAGAAATAAAATCAGCAAAATAGTACAGTAAAAGAGGAGTGCGCCGACAATTACGAAATGTTTGCAAGATCGCGGCGGGACCTAATGTACCATCCTTTTTTGGCCAAAATCGGTGCCGTTTTCAGGAAACACACTATATGTCAATATGCCGTAGGGGGGGGGGGGAGCTTCGAAAACAAAGGGGGAAAGTCTCTCTGTATATCTGTTTCTCTGTCTCATTCTATTTATTAGGACCAAAGTGTAAGATTTTCACAGCTTTGCAAAACAACCAGACAACTGATAAGTGGTGTCAAGGAATTCATAAACACAAAACCGCAGAAATAAACAAAGATAACGGAAGAACTTCTTTGAGTTCCATTGTTTAAAGAGAACAACAGGGGCCTTTTTTCCACTTTTTTTCAACCCAACGACAGAAGAACGGCACTAAAAAAACAGGCACCTTTTTTTCATCAGCAAAAACCAACCGCCCGGGGGTGGAGCCTAACCCGGGACAGTCTGGTTACTTGCTAGTGGTGCTAACCAGTCGACTATGAGGCTGCGCCTTCCCAGCGGCGACCAGCGGCTTTTAACAGCCTGTCCGTAGTTTACAGCTAGCAGGTTGTGAAAAAAAACGCTGGAGCCCGTTGGGAAAAATAGATTTTGACTTTTGATTTGAATTTACGACTTTTTAGGAAAATGTAGTTGAAATTGGTAAGTAGAATCGTAATTAACAAATTAATTTTATTAATTGAAAAAAGACCCTGATGGTCCCTTTAAGAAAACAATATAGGAATAAAACTAGTTTTATTTGTTCTCAAAAACGTGTTTATTTTATGTTTTAGCCACCACATCAGCTCTTCTTGCTTTACATTTGACATTTTAAATGCATGGTCACTTTTTCATGTCCAAAAACCGTTCTTCGGGGTCGAAGTTCTCGCCAAGGGGTGGCCAGTCAACACGAAACATTTCCGCATGACCCCGCGGTTATTCACATGGACAGCTGAGCGAAAGTGTTCTTTGGAGCCGTTGGGATAAAAGAATGTTATGGAACTGAAATACCTTTTAGAGAATACTTTGTTCGGAAATGGAAAGATCCAAAACTTGGTTGACCCGATTTTTTACGGAGAGTTTTTAGCATTAGTAATCGATTTATCGAACAAAATCCCATAGAAGTTTTCGTTTGAAAGGAAAATTTTTGTCACAGTTGTAGCCTTACATTCATTGTTGCTTCAAAAACCCCATTGAAACCTTATTTTCACCTTGTAGAATCAAAAAATAACAAAGTTTAAATAGTTGAACTAAAAGATTTTACGAGAACGAACGTTTTTTATCAATGAAAATTCGAAAACTAACGAATCTTCAAACTACAAATGTGGGTGTGATCTTTTATTTAAAATAATAAACATCACTTTGTTTAGAAACCTTATCAGGCTAGATCGAAAGGTTTTCACGGCGTATAAACTCACAAAACAACACGTTTGAAAGTTTGAATTAATATGTTTACTATAAATGTTTTTCATGTTAAATCTGAAAGCTTAAAATATTCAACACTTTTTATTGATGTTTTGTTGCTCCCACAATGCAACATTGGTTCAGTGCAGTCTCTGAAGTCTCCTCAATTCTTATCTCTCGTTCGAAATGTTTCGCATGGAAACCATTTACGTCTCGTCGGCGCTGCAGCTGCCGCATTTCATTGCTATTTGTTGGAGTGCAAAAACACGCCATCACGGCGGTTTCGCGGCAAAGATGATGCAAGACGGCGGAGAAATTCAGGGGAATCCCTTTGTTTCAAACCAAAGAACAGGGGAAGGACTGGAAGAAATAGCTTTTTTACTCAACGGAAGAAGATGTGAAAGTTTCGAGGATTTTCTGGAATACATATTGCTATTTTCCATATTGGTAATATTTTCAGTTACAAGTAGGCATTCTTAAAGCACATTGTTGTGATTTATCCTTTCACAAATCTTAACAACATTTGATCAAATTGTTCTTTTGAGAAAATTAAGTTCCTTACTAATCAAGTATTCATAAACTTTTTATTTAATTCGGATTCAAACTTAAGGAAAAATTGTAAAAAGGGTGAAAAAGTTTTACAAGCTAACTTTAATTAAAATCCAACCCTATCACTTGGCAAATACTTGGATGATTCTCCATCCTTAAGTAGTAGAAATTCCAAGTTCCTTTTTTTTAAATAATAGAATTTGGTTACACGTGACCGCGCTGCCTTTTGGAAATTTTCGCTCTGAAGCCGCTTAATTTTGGCTTTAAAATTTGGCACCTGTTTTTTATGATTTTCGAAATATTCGCATTAAAATGTTATACAAAAGATTTTTAAAGTAAAAGACTTGTATTCAGAAAATAGAAAGATGAAAAAGACGATAGGGGTTAAGAGATCTTTTCATCGTCAGGAAAGAAAACTCCAAAAAACAGTTGAAACATCTTTAGCGATTTGTAGTAGTATATTCGGCGTAAAGTCATTTTTTCAAACCATTGCCTTCAGCGAATTTTGTCTCCCAAATAAGTTTTCATTTACCTAAAAATGTAGAAAACATATAAAACGCTATTAAACTTTTTCTTAAGTTTGGAATAATCGTAGTTGGTATACAATTATATTTAAGTTTTGTCAAAAGAAGTTGGTCTAGTGTTGGTTCTAGCAATCAAATTACGAGGACTGGGAGGATACTTAATTTTGCAAATGCCTGAAATTTTAGTACTTTTTTGCCACATTCAAAATATATCCATTTTACACCGTTTCCATTATTGCAAACTATTCAACGTGCGGTTCCGCACTGCGTGCAGCCATGTGTTCTACGTGCCGTGGTTTCTGGAACACATCTTGCATCCGCGTGGCTGGAATACCCCCCAGTCACAGATTTCACAATAAGGTCTGTAAAAGTCACGTTGGCTGCTATTTGCAGTGGAACAACCAGTTAACGGCAGAGGCCCACGTAAAATGAAGAGGGGGACCTGTCCATGCTAATCTTAAAACTCTCTGCATTTCACCATTGAAAATGACACTCTCTCGCCTACGTTACGTCATGGACAGGTCCTTTTTCATTTTCCTGGGCCTCTGCCTTTAAGGGATGTGATCAGATCAAGTGTTCAACTACAGACTCTGTTGTATTTGTCACGAAAACATAAGGAAAAGTGGGTCAAGTGACGAGAATCGGTTACCGGAAAGAGAAGGACAAAGTGTTCGAAAAACGATATTTAGGGGATAATTTTTGTTTGTTGAAAATGTATGTGTAAAAGAATAAGAACCATGAACTATAGTCTGTTTCCAAACAACGGTGCGACTTTTGAGCGGTCTTGATGTTTCGCTCCTTTTTAACCACAGACGATATTAAACATTGATGTTTACATAAAAAATAATAAGTGAAACAGCACAGTAAAATATGAGTGCGCAGGCAAATAAGCGATCGCTGCGGGACCTAATGTACCATCGTTTAAGGTTTCCAAAACCGTTTTTCGGAAACAAACTATAACCGGTAATTATCCCCTGAAAATTTAGATTTTTTTCTTTTCTTCAGATGAGGCCAAAAGCCATTTTTCGTAAATCTGTGATAGATCCAGTTTTGCTCGTAGGGATTTCATGTGCATCGACCGAAAGAGCGGGTAATACATCAAAACTTTACCAAAGGGCAGATTATTGATAAGATTGTGGAACAAAACAAGTTAGCAGAGTTCGCTTTGTACAGGGGCAGAGAAATTCTTAGAGAAAGATTGAAAACCGAAGAACACTTTTCAATGAAAGTGATTTTAAAAAACTATTAAGGTAAACACATATTTAAACCTCATTTTTCATCTACAACAGCACGTACATTAACAGTGTCAAATATGAAAACACCAGAAGCCAAAGCCCCGCTGCGCGGGTCTTCGCTTTCTGGGTTCGGCGGCCTTCGGCCGCTTCAATCTGTAATCGCGGCCTGCGGTCGCCTAGGTACGCAGCCTTCGGCTGCTCATATAGGCGGCCTTCCGCCGCTCATGTATACAGCCTGCGGCCGCTTTGTTCTACCCATTTCAATGAAATGTTCCCCATGGTCGTTTTGGGGAAAATGAAGGGGTGTGCCTCTCCGCATAAAACGTTGCGCTGCTAACGGGCAGAATGACAACCCTCTAATGTTATAAAGGATGATTGAAAAACTTACATACATACATACATACATACGGTTTATACTCTAGGGCTGTTCCCTGAACCGCCAGAATGAATCACAGTTGCCGGCTTCAATCCCACGACGTTGACTTGTTGATCCCATATTCCGTTGATTCGGCTTCAAGTGCCTTCTGGCCAAGTTGGTACAGCTCTCCTTGCGGGAAGCAGCGTCTTCTCTGGTCTCTGGGCGGTCGGGGAACTGTAGACGACTTCGGTGATCCATTTGGTATGGTGAAAAACTTAAAAAAGCGTAATTCAGGAAAAAGTAACAGAAAACGAAAAAGTAACAGAAAACAAAAGTTTTCACCATACAAAACGCAAAAAAACCGAACAAACATTGTAAATAGAGAAAAAAGCACGAAAACGAACAACTAAATGCCAATTCATGCAAACTAAAGCTGCTTTCAATTTTTTTTTTGAAATTGACCCAGGCGGCTGTCAACCAATTATTGCGGCGAGACCATTTGTGCCTATTCCCTTTTCTAATATTTGCTTTGAGTGTGTGATTTTTTTTTCTGAATACCAAAACATTTAATAAAAATTCGTTTGATTGAAATGTATCATGTTTAATTGAGAATTGACAAAATTCTGACCAAAGGCCACAAGTGGACATCCGGCCTCGTACACGTGTTTTCCTGTTTTGTTCTATTTTCGCAGTTGCACTCATACGACCAGACGACGGGTTTGAACTCTGGCTGCGCTGCTGACATCAGAGGTCAGGGAAGACCACGAGATATGGGAAACGTTGCGGTGAAGTGGCCAAAAAGTGACACGTTTTGAGAGTTTGGACTTCTGGTCACATTTTACTACATTTTCACGAAAAAAGAACTTGCCTATGCATACGATCGATCTCTTGTAATTTTTTATGAAAAGTCATTCTTGCCTTCCTTAGTCTCATTGCTTGAACACTGTCACTTAAACAACTGGTTAATACAAAACTGTTGGGTTGCTAAATTTAACGCGCCACGGTTGATGTCTTGTAAAATGTAAGGCTAAATATTTTAAAGGAGTTTTTAACACACTTGTTACGCAGAATTCGTCCAAAACTATAAAACTTGAGGAATAAAATCGGCGAACAAGCGAACAATTCTATGAAATTGATACTCTAGCTGAAACCATGTCATCCAGAATTTTAATACTTGAATTTTCATAAAAGTAAACTTGTTTTGTTAAATATCTTACCAAGCTTCAAAATCTAAGAATGTGGACTTTCTTAAAGACTCAAAAAACTGGATGAAAAGTACAAAAGTGCGGTAAAATGGAAGGTTTTTGTTCTACAGGCTAAGAAAAATACTTGCCGAAAGGCTGAAAAAAGGCAAAAAAATCAAAGTTTTTTTTTTAAACCAGCTCCAGAAACAAGCGAGTTTCACATTATTGACAATGCAAAGTTGCACACAAAAACTATATTTCTAATCTTCAACCTAATTACTTCGTCACTATGAATTTTGAAGAAACTTTCGCTGTACCCATGGTGGTCTGTTTTCAACATTAAAAATCAAGAGTATCGTTTGGTGATTAATAACATATTGTGACCCGCAATGTGCAGAAGAAGGTGTAACAGGGCGGGATGAGTTATGGCTTTGGTGAAACAAGGGGCGACGTGGGAAAACAGCGGGTCGCGAAACAGATTGCACCCGCCGGTAAACAGCAAACTAGATTCGGGAGCGACTTGTATTGGTGGAATGGGGGTAAAGAAACCATATTCATAGCATAGGATACTTTGTAAGAAAGACAGCAAAGGAAATACAACATCAGTAAATGAGGCTACAATACTCTTTTTGGTACAGTACTCCTGTAGTGGTGCAAAGCTGAGTCTCAGTTAATTCAGCCTTTCAAAAAGAGGGTTTACACTATTTGTCAGTTCAACTTGAGCAAACGGGTAACTGAAGAACGGCTTCAAACCTTAGTTTATGTCAAAGGACGTGTTTTTTGCCCCCAGTAAGAAAACTATGCAGAAAAACCTTGTACGTTCTTTGAAAAACATTAACATAAAACAAATACAATAACAATGTAAACCAAAAATATAAACATTATAGGCATGACAAAATCAGGGCATATACGTAAAGAAACGGTTGATAGAATGATCGGTTTCAAAAAATGCGATACAATACGTTTAAAAAAAGCCGAAATGCAGAACAAAGCTTTTTATTTTCAAACCAAGAGCTTTTTTCAAACCAAGTTTTTATTAATTCAATTCAAGTGTTTTTTTTTTTCAATAATTAACACTCACTGCATTTTACCGGACTTAAATTTAAAGGGGAAGGACCGCGTAAAAAAATATTTTCTGGACTTGTGATAAATGATCTCATTCTTCTGATTCAGAAAAGTGTCCCATTTTCTGTTTTTAGAGCACAAGGAACCAAATTAGGCGCCCCTGAAGTTTAGTCAAAATTATCGTTTGAATAGCGCGCAATTCTGCGTCTCCCTTGTTCCCGCGCTTTCTCGCCTTTCTCTGCCGTGTACACCTGCACCCTTTGCATTGTTCGGCCGTGTACACCAGCACCGGTTGCTGTCCAAAATATGTAAAAGGGGTATGTTTTCTAATCGTGACGACGGTATCTATATAATGAAGTTGTTCTTACAACGATTTGAAAAATGAATTTTACGAGGTCCTTCCCTTTAACTCAATAGACCGTATTCGAAATTTGTTTTGGGTTGGTTTAAAGGACTCTACTGGGCTTAAATACAACAGTTGGACATATTTCGAATTGACCCTGTGTTTATCATTCGCGTATCAAAAACAGGCGAATAAAAAAATTCTTTGAAGTGATGTACAAACCAAAAAGGTGCATTTTTTCCATCATCCTCGAATGGAGAAAGAAAACGAAAAACTACCTATAACTGAGAACAGTGAAACATTCAGTCATCCAGTCGAACTTTTCGTATCTTGCATCACATGTCTTTAACGCCTTGATTGTTCTCTGAGTATTTCGTTCTTTGAAAAGGAAAATTTATCATTTGAACGTTGCAGCTTAGGGTTCGTTGCACTAGAATGATGCAACCCATCCCTTTCTCACGCTTTTTGTCTGCTTCGCCGGCCGAAATGCTGTTAATATTAGTGGAATGGTTGCTAGATGAAAGAACACTGGCAGAGCGGAAGAAGTGATGGGAAACATGAGGGGTCGAGTGCAAATTAGTCAATACAATCCGTTGCATAAGTATATAGGCACCCCCGTTTTCGATCAAAATATCGAAAATAGGCAATTTTTCCAGAACCGAAAATTTTAAGGAGGTTGTGGTACTCGATTCTTAAAATGATTTCAAATCTTCATTGGTTAAATCTTCAATCTTCATTGGAATTTCAAGGTCGCTGAATAATAGTCAACTTTTAGTTGGAAATGGACTATAGGCAATTTTCTTTGTTGTGAAAAAAAAACAAATCAACAAACTCCAGATCGTCGTTTGTTCTTTGTTTCGACCGAAAAAGATCATAAAGCGAATCTTATTTACACGACCTGTTCGGTGAGACCACGCGGAGGCTTGTGAAACTGCGGTTTTGTTGCGTTTTGGCTTTGAAGGGACTTTGTTTTGGTTTTCGCTTTGAAGTTTTGGCTTTGAAGGCCGAGTTAAAAAGTTTGCATAATGTGGGGAAACGTTGCATTTTAAAAGGCAATGTTGACGTCCAACAGCTGGACAACAGTCATGGCCAAAACAAACAAAAAAAAACTAAAAAAAAAACTCGCTTTAACAAAAAAATAGTAACAAGAAAAACGTTTACCGCTTTATAGTTTTATTTTGCTTGTATTTGCGATCATATTTTCACGCTTTAAGAATTCATTTTTTATTTGCTCTGTCAGTAAAATTGGAACTTTGTTCAGAAGTTCCAACGTTGTTGCTTATTATGTGGGTAATTATGGATACTCAGTAAACAGCCGATTCGGCCAAAAGTTTTTGTATTTTTCCTAGAAGCCACTCTAAAAGAAAATGAAGCTGAGCCAAACATTTGAAAAAAACTTGCTTATGGTTTAAAAGGATTTTCATAGATGTCTCTTTTCTAAGATGAATCCTAGAATAATAAGCAACAACGTTGGAAGTTTACCGCACTTTGCAAATGTTTCAAAAAAAGTGTTTTTATTTGTTTGTACATTTGGAAGCCTCGCTTGTTTTAGTTGTTCAACTTTTAAAGTATCAAAAACTAGATTCCGTCCTATTTGGTGTCACAGTTTTTTCTATTTGCACAGTTCTCTCTATTTCCATTCGTGACGTCATAAACAGTGCATTTGCAGTCACGGCGTGCTGATAATAGTGACGTTAGCGATGACAGATTTCACAAGAGATCGTAATTCGAATTAGCGCAAACGTACAGGAAAGAAACAGGCCACGTGGTGGTTCAAAAACCTAGATAAAAACAGGTTTAAAAGGGTAAATGTATTGTTTTTTAACTGAATTTGATTAGTTTTTTTTTTTTAATTCAACTGTTACTTCTAATTCACTTTTTTTCAAATTTTGAAGAGTTGTTTCAAATTGCATCGCTAAATATAGTCATTGTTTGTGTTCTTGTTTCAAAAATGTTTCACTTTGGATTTTTTTTTTTGCAATACCCGACCCGACCAGCGAAATGAAACTTCAAAAAAAAAAGCTTCGAAAAACAATAAATGCTCCAATGTGAGGACAGTTAACTTAAAAGTTCCAGTAGCCCGGTCTTTGGGGAAACCACGTTACCAGTCAAACTAAAACGCTTATTTGGTTATTTGATGTTAGTGTAATATTGGAAAAAACCTCAAAGACGCGTTCAAAGAGTTAAAACTAAGGAAATACCCAGAATAAGCAAATTCCCAATTTTATTGATTTTTCTCAGTGTTAAGCACAATTTGGGTATTAACCAATAGAACCAACATATTCTACGTGAAATTGCAATCTAGAAAAGTTGTCGCAACACTTGGGTAGCTCAAAGCAGAAAAGTTTGATTAAAGCCACAGCTGAAAGCCACAGCTGAGGCCACAGGCAGGGCACATTTAATGTTTCAATCTGTACTAAAGTTGCGATATGTTTTCTTACTCAGAATTGTTCAAAGAAAACGCTAATGATACTTTTGAGGCTAAAAAGCTGCTTATTAGAGAATATGTATTTTTTGAAAATTGCATCAAGCCGAAGTTTAGCCCGAAAGTTGGACGAAAACATTTTTCTGTATAAAGACGAACGTTGTACACTTTGTCAGATTATACAGTATAGTTTCACGCCGGAGGGTAGGATGCTTCAGAAAGAGCTCAACTGGCGAAAAATGCCCCTTGAAAACCCAGAAAATGCCTGTTTTGACAGTTTTGTACTTTGCGTTTCTGGTCCACTTTTCTCAGTCCGATAAGAACATATGGTTTACATATTTTGTTCAATGAAACCAAATAACTTTCTTTTCAAAAACTGCTGCTTTCTTACTCTTTCTGACTTTCTGACTATTTATTCTTTCATCTGCTCAATTCCACTCAATTCGTCACGTTGCAACCCGCATTTGGGTAAAAGTGGGTAGCATGTTGCAATTTTTCCAAAGTCAAACGTCAAATGTTTGCGTAATCTGGTCTTTTCCGCCACGAGACCGCTCACAATGCAAACAGATTCCGACCACAAGTGAGTCAAAACATGAGTCACACTGGTCGCCAGCACTTTGTTCCGGGGATTCCGAGAGGTCGGTTTGAAGTGACGGCGGCCGACTGTCTCCTCTCGCGACATCCGAAAGCAAACAAATGACTCATGGCTTCATCAGATGAGATCAAAGTTGCAAAGTGAATTGAAAAAAAACGCAATTATATTTTAACACTACGCGTTCACAACAGATTTCAGATATTTGGTCAAATATCTGAAAGTTTCAATTCAATAGACCGATCCGAAGGTATTCTTATCTTGGGTAAAGCACCTATATTCTGTTTTCAAAGAGAGGCAAGCTATTTTGACCGACTTTGATTTTTACTCGTATTAAATTCATAGGGATATTAAAATATAGTGAATTTTTAAATTGAAAAAAGATAGAAAATGAATAAGCGTATGAAAAGGGGTGCGCAAAAAATTAAGCAAATTGCGGAGGGGCCATAACCCATTATCAAATCCCATTTTACCCTACTTTTTCTGAACAGCACAATTTCAAAAAAATTTTAAGAAAAAATGAGGCACATTACACTCAAAATATCCTTAGAAACTTAATGTCTCGTATTAAAGTTTAAACTATGAAAAAAGTGGAATAACAATTTTAGGTCAGTGTTTCCCACATAGTGATTCTTCGAACAAAAGAATTCCAATAGTGGTTCTTACAAGTTTTATTTTCTCTGTTGGCAAAATTATCCTTATCCCTTATAATAAAACGCTACGGTTTCTGTGTGTGTGTATGGTCTATCAGCGTAAAACCACGCGTTCACTTCCCCAGAGGGAGAGGGTGAGAGGGGTCGGTCAATGCTTTCCTTCCGTCCGTTACGTGAATTTTACGTGAACAAAGCCAAGTTCATTCTCTTTCACTCACATTTTCGTTCTCCCTCCGTCCGGTCAGTTCCCCTTTCTCTCTCCTCCTCCTCTCTATGCACCTCTCTTTCCGTCTCTCTCTATCTTTCTCTCCCTTTGTCTTCCTCTATCTCTCTCTGTGTCTGTCTTTCTGTCTCTGTCTCTCTGCCTCTATGTCTCCCCTGTGTATCTGACTCTCAGTCTCTCTCTCTCTCTGTCTCCCCTGTCTCTCTGTCTCCCCTGTCTCTTTGTCTCCCCTATCTCTCTATTTCCCCTGTCTCTCTGCCTCTCTGTCTCTCTGTCTCTCCCTGTCTCTGTGACTCTCTGTCTCTGTCTCTCTGTTTCCCCTGTGTCTGTGACTCTGTCTCTGTCTCTCTGTCACCCCTGTATCTCTGTCTCCCCCTATATCACTGCCTCTCTGTCTCTGTTTGACATGTATCTCTTTCTCTATGTATTTCTGTATCTGCCTTTCTGTCTCTCTATCTCTGTTTCTCCTGTCTCTCTGTCTCTGCCTGTGTATGTGACTCTGTCTCTGTCTTTCTGTCTCTCTCTCTCTCTGTCTTCCCTGTATATCTGTCTCTCTGTTTCCCACTGTGTCTGTGACTCTCTGTCTCTGTCTCTCTGTCTCCCCCTGTCTATCTGTCTCTTTGTCTCCCCCTGTGTCTGTGACTCTGTCTCTGTCATTCTGTCTCTGTCTCTCTGTCTCCCCTGTCTATCTGTCTCTTTGTCTCCCCCTGTGTCTGTGACTCTGTCTCTGTCTTTCTGTCTCTCTCTCTGTCTTCCCTGTATATCTGTCTCTCTGTTTCCCACTGTGTCTGTGACTCTCTGTCTCTGTCTCTCTGTCTCCCCCTGTCTATCTGTCTCTTTGTCTCCCCCTGTGTCTGTGACTCTGTCTCTGTCATTCTGTCTCTGTCTCTCTGTCTCCCCTGTCTATCTGTCTCTTTGTATCCCCCTGTGTCTGTGACTCTGTCTCTGTCTTTCTGTCTCTCTCTCTGTCTTCCCTGTGTATCTGTCTCTCTGTCTCCCACTGTGTCTGTGACTCTCTGTCTCTGTCTCCCCCTATATCACTGCCTCTCTGTCTCTGTTTGACATGTATTTCTTTCTCTATGTATTTCTGTCTCTGCCTTTCTGTCTCTCTATCTCTGTT
This sequence comes from Oscheius myriophilus, assembly GCA_964057215.1. NCBI lineage: Eukaryota > Metazoa > Nematoda > Chromadorea > Rhabditida > Rhabditidae > Oscheius > Oscheius myriophilus. Next base: position 28,210,782 of record OZ059903.1, read on the forward strand.
TCTCCTGTCTCTCTGTCTCTGCCTGTGTATGTGACTCTGTCTCTGTCTTTCTGTCTCTCTCTCTCTCTGTCTTCCCTGTATATCTGTCTCTCTGTTTCCCACTGTGTCTGTGACTCTCTGTCTCTGTCTCTCTGTCTCCCCCTGTCTATCTGTCTCTTTGTCTCCCCCTGTGTCTGTGACTCTGTCTCTGTCATTCTGTCTCTGTCTCTCTGTCTCCCCCTGTCTATCTGTCTCTTTGTCTCCCACTGTGTCTGTGACTCTGTCTCTGTCATTCTGTCTCTGTCTCTCTGTCTCCCCCTGTCTATCTGTCTCTTTGTCTCCCCCTGTGTCTGTGACTCTGTCTCTGTTATTCTGTCTCTGTCTCTCTGTCTCCCCCTGTCTATCTGTCTCTTTGTCTCCCCCTGTGTCTGTGACTCTGTCTCTGTCATTCTGTCTCTGTGTCTCCCCTGTCTATCTGTCTCTTTGTCTCCCCCTGTGTCTGTGACTCTGTCTCTGTCTTTCTGTCTCTCTCTCTGTCTTCCCTGTATATCTGTCTCTCTGTTTCCCACTGTGTCTGTGACTCTCTGTCTCTGTCTCTCTGTCTCCCCTGTCTATCTGTCTCTTTGTCTCCCCCTGTGTCTGTGACTCTGTCTCTGTCATTCTGTCTCTGTCTCTCTGTCTCCCCTGTCTATCTGTCTCTTTGTATCCCCCTGTGTCTGTGACTCTGTCTCTGTCTTTCTGTCTCTCTCTCTGTCTTCCCTGTGTATCTGTCTCTCTGTCTCCCACTGTGTCTGTGACTCTCTGTCTCTGTCTCTCTGTCTCCCCCTGTATCCCTGTCTCCCCCTATATCACTGTCTCTCTGTCTCTGTCTGCCCTGTGTCTCTCACTCTCTGACTCTTTGTCTCTGTCTCTCCGCATTTATCTTTGTCTCTCTGTCTCCCCCTGTGCCTCTGACTTTCTGTCTCCCCCTGTGACTCTGACTCTCTGACTTTCTGTCTCTGTCTCTCCGTATTTATCTTTGTCTCTTTGGCTCTCTCTCTCTCTCTCTCTCTCTCTCTCTCTCTCTCTGTCTCTCTCTCCCTCTCCTCTCTACATTTGTGTTTTTCTTTCTAACGGTTTAGTAAGCATGTATGTATATGTTTCCATAAAATTCTCTATTGTCTTTTCAACCCTTCCTGTGAAAAAAATAATTTCTTTTTTCTGTTCTTCGAGAGTTACATGTGGGAATTTGTTGTAAAATTTGTTGTCAGTTGTCACAAATCTCATGTTTTTAACGTTGTCACTGTTCGAATAAGCTTGCGGCAAATAGATATAAAGGAACTATAAAAACTGGATGGACCCAACGCAACAAGGAGGGTAAACGCGGCCTTGGCCGCGTTTACCCTCCTGGTTTTACATATACCGTTTGACCATTAAAGATTGTGTTGTGTTATTTGATGAAATTTTCACTAAAACCCACATTTCAATCGAAAGCCTAGTAAGTCGAAAACAATTCAAAAGCAATTAAAAAAAATTTCCATAGCGCTGTAATCTTGGTATTGCAGGGGTCGTTTTATCCTTCAAAGTTGAACAGTCAAAACTGATCAAAAGTTGACCTTTTAAGTTTGAGATTTTGTCCAATTTTTACAAATTTTTACATAAATTGCAAAGATTTCTGATTTTTTGGTTAATGAAACGAACGTTTTACACAAACAATGCCTTATCTGTTTTTATCGAGAAAAATGACATTAAAGCTGACAACATCCGACCAAAATACAAAAAAATTTGTTTTTCGGTATGCCCGTGTATAACAAATTTATCGTTTTTCTTTACGTGCTCAACCTATTTGTAACTTTGTTTTAAGTTTTTTAGAACCTCCTCAGCAACGAGGTTTTTGAAATTTTTAGCAAATCGTTAAAAAAACCATTTTCTCCGTTACTCCATAAATAGTCCAATGATGTCAGACTCCTGTGACGAAAACGTTACTTTTTGTGGATGACTCACTTACATTGGTCACATCTATTAGCAGATCGTATGTGCGAAAAACAGGAACAAGCTCAGCCTCACGCGAGACTTTGTGACGAGGTTACAGAAGACACAAAACACAATGAATAGGAAATCAGCTCACATTTAGGAAAAACAAAATGGCATAAACTCACAATACTGCAAGTTTTTGAAAAGATTTGCTCTAGGTGAGAAATTTAACGTTACTAGAATTAAAATGCTAAATTTGCATCACCCATAAATACTTCAATGACGTCAGACTCCAGTTACAGAAACGTCACACATTGTGGTTGACTCACTTACATTGGTCACCTCTATCTGCGGATCATTTGTGCGAAAAAAAGGAACAACCTCAGTCACACGGGAGATGTGGGACGGCCCGTCACTGTCGGGGGTTACAAAAGACAGAAAACACAGAAAAATCGAGGTATATGTTGTCATGAAACGGGACAGTCGCAAATATATTGGGAAAAGCGAAGAGAAAAAGCGAAACATTGAAAATTGTTTGTTTTTCCAACGGCTCGGGCTAGACGAAAGCCAACAACCTAGATTTATATGACGCGATTTTTAGAGTGAGAGAAAAGCGTCTAACCAGAAATCTGAATTGGTTAAAAGGCCAATTCCGTTAGGGACCGGGGACCGGGGGACCACGGTCTCCGGTCCCCTGTTGGGGGACCGGGAACCGAGCCTCGGGGGACCGGGGACCGACCGTCAAGGGGACCGGGGACCGGCCGTTGGGGGACCGGGGACCGTTCCTTTGGGGGACCGCGGGTCAGCCCCCAGAGGGCCGGGGACCAACCGTTAGGGGCCCATAAACATGCCAGCGAACAAAGGGCAATCAAGGAGATACAATGAGTGAAGGAACAAATAAAACATAGTTAAGAATGTTTACGGAAGTTACTTTTTCAAATACGCACTAAAACACTGCTAAAATTTTGTCGTTTTCAGTTTTAAAAACAAACAATAATCTTTTAAATCAACAATTAGAGTGTTTAGGTGTCAGTGGCTAGGAAAAAAAGCGATAATCATCCACATATACTCCTCGCCCAGCGAGCATTCCGAAGCGGCTGACAATTTTTCTCCGCGTCTTTCAATTACGTGACCTATTTCGCTAATTAGATGCGCAGGTTGATCAAAAATGACCCTTTTTGTAGCCATGCTCGGTGGGCAGCGACTATAGTCAGGTCTTAATTTGGAAAAAGCTTTTATTTTTTTCTAGTTTTCTAGTACTTAAGCTAAAAAAAAACTTTTTTCATTCCAAGTTGTTTTTAACGCGGCGAAGTCAAGCACATTTAAAAAAATGATAATAAAATATGAAAATTGAGGGGCAAAAGCAGATGGAAGAACGTCGTACGGAATGTTACGAAACGTTTTACGTAAGAAGTAAAGGGTTTTAGCTCTTACGTAAGAAAATTGACTACTTTCCGTACGAGACCATTTGCGAAAAGATAGTTCACATTCCTTTCTTATGTTGTTTTCTTTCTTTTGCATTTCCTTTTTTTTTAAATTACGTGTTTATTCACAATTTATATGTTAACGGGCGCTTTTGTTGAAAATAGAAGTGGCACAGTCCGCATACTAACCGTTTTATTCCGAAAAAATCCTCCGGTCCCGGCATTTCCTACACCGCGGCAAATTTTCCCCCGCTATCGCAACTTTCGCCAAGAAAATTCGACAAAATAACAACGTTCTCTACGTAAGCATGTCGCTTGCGGAAGGCCAAAGGCACATAGGGAGGAACCAGCCATGGGCGAATGGATTGCGCTATGTTTTCCTGCGCATCCCCTCTTTTGTATGATTACTTCTTGGGTGCCTTTCGTGACACCCGGCTATCATTAGGGTCGAAAATGACGCCCTTATGACCGTTAACGCACCCTCCCTTTGTAATAAAAGTTTGAAAAAGCAAGGTATGACCCTTGGCTGTGAGATTCCCGACAATTCCTCCAGGCGGAAGAACTGCGACTACCGCGACAATTCCTCCGGTTGCGACAAGTCCTTCGGTCGCGTCTTTGCCTACAACGCGGCCCATTTTTGCTATTACAACTTTCGCTAAGAACATTCAACAAAATAACCACTGCCTCGTTACACTACGCTTCTACATCCTCGTTTACTCGTTGGGTACCCATAAAGTGAACTACACTCTTCTACCAGGGTAACCGTTTCTATTAAGGAAGGGATACGTGTTTATACTGGCGGGGCCCCCACCCCGCCTCGTGTTTCTGGGGTGTCCCCAAAAGTCCGTATTGAACAGAACCTGGAGAAACGGGCGTCGCAGTGGTGAGAATTTTCGCGAGCGGAGCTAGGCGCCAACCATTATTTCAGAACTTTAATTGTTTCTACCGTGTAAAAGCTTTCTTGCTCAAAAGGCGTTAGAAAAATACTTTGTTAAGAAAGGAAAGCCCAGTGGCGAGCTTTGAAGAGGCACCCTGACTTCAAAAATAAGTCGACGACTTGATACATTTTGAAACAGAATTGCCCCAAAATTTGAGTTTCCTGGTCCTAGCGGTTGGCCCGCGGTCCCCCAAAGGAACGGTCCCCGGTCCCCCAACGGCCGGTCCCCGGTCCCCCAGTCGAGCGGTCCCCGGACCCCTTGACTCTCGGTCCCCGGTCCCCCGAGGCTCGGTCCCTGGTCCCCCGAGGCTCGGTCCCCGGTCCCCCGAGGCTCGGTCCCCGGTCCCCCAACAGGGGACCGGGGACCGTGGTCCCCCGGTCCCCGGTCCCTAACGGAATTGACCCAGTTTTCTCAGGTTTGCTGCATCTTTGTTTCGTTACTTCAATGCATTGCAGCACACGGTAAGTTCAGCGCACAAGTAAAAGTGAATGGAAGCCGTCTGCCAGACTGTGTGGCCGGTCCCGACACGATTACCCTGATCTTCAAGTTGGCTTCGAGGTAATCCTGGTTTTGTAGGGATTTTAAAAAACAAATTCTGACTTGGATAGCTGCCAACTTGACTTCCAGGCATATCGTGGCGGGACCAGCCGCGAGCGGTCGCGTCGCGGCTGCAGATGGCTACCATTGGACCCTACTTGCGTATTTACTCATAACGGACACGGCGTGGGCAGTTAGGTCCCGCAAGGAAAAGCCACTAAAATCCGCTTGCCGGTTTGGTAAAGCGTGCGGCAGGCTGTGAGATTCAAGAAGTTTGACATTTTCGGTTGAGCGGCGAAAAAAACATTTTTGCCGAAACGCGCAGATTACGGTTGTGAGCACGGCGGTGTGACCTTACGGCCCACCACAGCTCGCGGTAAACGGCAGATTAAAGGAAAGTATCGTGAAAAAGAAAATGTAAATTGAGCCGTACGCAGGTCATTACCGTACATAAAAAATAGTTCGTGACAGCCGGCTGGCGCTCCAGCTCTTGAAGTTTGTGCTCGGTCTCGACACGAACACCCTGAGGATAACATTCCTATCTTTAAAATGCTTTTATTTATTTAATTTAACATTGAAATTTATGTTCTAATTTCTTAAAAATCTGATTATAGTACCAGCCACTCACTGAAATCGGCTTAGCAGGCTGGATAGTCAGAATAAGCCAGAACGCGAAGGGCTAAACTGCTGGTTACTGTAGCCCTTGTTCTGAAATAATAATGAACGAAATTCTCAGCTTCTGAGACACTAAATGATGTGGAACTTGGTCTATAAATGGAACAAAGGTGTAACTATGCAAACTAATTTTTTAGTTGTTGTAAATATTTCATTAAAGTGTATTCGTTTTTGCATCTATACCCCCTGATCAGGAGGTGCCATGTGCTGAAAGAATTAGTTTGCATAGATTCAAGTACGCTGATTTCTAAAATGTATATAACTGCTCATAAAATGTCCCCCGTCCATGAGAATTTCGTTCATTTATTTGCAACTAAAATATAGTGTTAGGTCCCGCAACGAAATCATGCGCCGCTGAGACAAAGGACACCGGACACAGCCAGCTAAAGGACTGCTTGTCCCGGTCCCGTCACGATTTTTAATTAATTGTCTTTATACAAATCCGGATAATACCGCGGATAGTAGCCGTTTTCGATAACCGGACCAATCCGCGGGTGAACCCGTGGAAGCTCCGCGCGTTGATGCACGCAGCTAAGTGCAAGCTGCACGGAGCTAATATGGACTTTTCGTTGTAGGATGGCGTCAAGGATAACCGGCAAGGACCGGACATAAGGATTTGGTTTCAAAATCTGTTTAACTATAAATTTTTATTTGATCCGATTATGATCACCTTAAAGAGCTCTACTGAAACCCTATAGAGCAATTCTTTGGATACCGACGAAAAATTCTTCGCTGAGATAGAGCTTTTCGGAAATTTCAACTGCATTTTTCTACCCTTCAGAGGAATTTGTTAGCTACCAAAGAATTGCTCTATAATCTACCCACGTAGAGCTACAAACTATTAATTAAAACCATTTTATGAAACCTCCTGGTTCCTGAGATTTTGTGACGGATAGTTTTAATTGACATAGCGCACACAGTCCTTTAAACTGTCTGCGGTCTAGTTCGAATGGCGAGGCCGGGTAATTTTGAGTTAATTTTGCCCGAGATAATAGATTTGTTTTTATTTTCTATCTTCTATAGTTTCAACATTTCATATTGAACTTAAAAGCACGAAAATGAAGGAAAAAATCATGCTAAAATCTATTAAAACGGTTATAACACCAAAATTTGTAGTTTGACGCCACCCCCCCCCCCCCCATTCCGCTTTTTTGCTCTTTCCCGCCCCTTTTTTGTATTTGTTTTTCTATTTTTTCAGTTTCAATGTGTTATATTTTACTTAAAGGAGCCGTCAGGGACTGCCCGCAGCGGTTTCGGGGGCAGGCCTGTTTGTTACTGTGGGTGCAGGGTGTACCTCCCCTGGCGGCGCCGACTTTTTACGGGTTTGAGTCGCACGGCGCTAACGACTCTGGCACCCGCCGCCTTTGGCCTTTTTCGAATCCCCCGAAATGGAAATTCACATTTCTTATATTTCGTCGATTTTTAAATTGCATTATTTACATTTTTTACCAATATAACAGTAATATATACGAAATAACCAAAAACCTGTTTTTATTCTGCTGTATTCGTCTAATATTACACTCCTCTCTGCGAAATCCAATTGAAGGGATCAAAATGGATGATATACGATATCCGATGCAAGAGGAATACGGCCCCCATCTTACCAATACTGCCGAGAAAAGGCGTCTGGAGCATTTTTCAAGCCTCACAGAGAAAAAAATCAGCAGGAAGTTCATATGTACGCTATGCCTGCAGTTTCGTTCGTCTCCTTGTCATGGACATCGAAAACACGAGAAAAGTGGAAAACTTCTGCAGCTGTGGATACTGTCATCATATTCCTTACACAACTATACTTCAAGAGATGATTTACTGCGCAGAGACCAAGAAATTAAGGAAGAAGCTGCCCAAGAACATCCTGGACATGTCCAATGGTCACCCGGAGCTTTACTGTCTCACCAATGGAACAAGTTCATCACCACATGTACTGACAAAACATTAAGTTGATATTTTTATTATGCCGACACGCAAGAACTACACACGAGAAAAAAAAGGAAACCAGAGGTTAGACAGGGAAATGAGTTTACAATACGTAATCGATGGCATCCAAGTTTGTAGTTTGATTCCGGTGGGAGTGAGACTTATTGAACGAGAAAGGTTGAAAGCATGCGAATTTGTGAATCAAACTACCGACATAAGGTGCCAAAGGGGAGGGAGGCAGCTTACCGCTTACAAAATGGGGGAACGGGACGAATTCTTCTACTCCTCTCGACGCAGGTGCTCTCAACGGCCATCCAGACGACGCAGCAACTGAAAAGACAGATGCTTACTCCAAAAAGGAATTGAACAGGTTGCCGAAGACGACATTTATGCCAATTTTGAAGCAGTGAGGGATATAAATCAATATTTCAGCTTTTCATCACTCGCCTTACGCATTACCTATAACAAAATTAGAGAAATTCATTCCGCTGGGGATTAAGAATTTACGATTGCATGAACACAACCCCGGCCAGTCGGTGCGTCTGGAGCTTTCGAACTGAGTGCATACCGCAACAATCATATTCCCCGATGAAGAGGGAAATTACGCCAATTCTGAATGTGTGGAAGGGGAATTTTCTGCATTCTCAGTCGCTGATGTTCATTGTTAATGAATAAACACGTAGTTGTCAAATCTTTCACCTTAAGCGAAATGAATCGGGCAAAATGATCGAGAAACTGGGACATAACGCGCCCCTCAAAGGTTATTTTGACTCAACCAGCGGGGGACAACTGCCCAAATCGCGTTATACTGTAATAGTAATGAAAGATTATTTTAAAAATGGGTTGGCGCATAATTTACACATCGACAAATCAAATAATAAGTAAAACCAACCTGTAAGCCAAAGACACCGCGCGAGCGGGGGCACGGAGGGTCCATCAGCCGTAGAAGTGCGTAGAGCTGAAATAATTAACAATTACTAAAAATTAAGTGGATAAACAAGACAAATAACAACTTAAAGAGAAACAAGTCATAAACAAAAGTTAAACAAGAATTTTTCACGTTCAAAATGCATTTTAAAGCCTTAAGCGGCATAAAAGTGCAACAAAATAAGCAAAAAATGCATTTACAATTCATTTGAATATTTTAACATAAAAACAATTTTAAAAAACTAAAGAAAATCACAAAAAAAAAACAAAAATAAGGAGCCGAAATGGAGGCGGCGGCCGGGGAGGAAAAGACGCAGAGGAATTCAGGCGCGTAAACAGCGTGCATGAAGGCGTTGCGATTCGCCATCCGCAACAGACGCATGTCGCCTGGAATGCCCCATTTTGGCCACATCAGATGCCGATTTCTCAAAAACTGAGAATTTTCAGCCTAAACTTATATATGTTTTCTGAAATAACTTTTTAAGGCCTGTAATTTTATGAAAAGTCAAAAATAGTCCCTGACGGTCCCTTTAAAAACACGAAAAAGTAAGAAAAAATCATGCTAAAATCTATTAAAACGGTTAAATCACCAAAATTTGTAGTTTGACGCCACCCCCCATTCCGCCTTTTTGCTCTTTCCCGCCACTTTTTCCCGCTCTTTCTTCCTTTCAGCTGTTTGCTTGGTCATTTCGTCATTCCTCCGTTTATTTTTCCTCATTTCCTGTTCTCTTCATTCCTATTTTTGTTCTTGTTGCGGTATTTTTCCAATTTTTCTTATCTACTGCTATTTTTACACCATTTTTGTCATCAAATCCCATTTTTATGCAACATTTGCATATCTTGGTTATAATTTTACTGTCATTTCCGCATTCTACACGCTAATTCAGCCGGAAACAGGAAAATTTAAAACCTGTGTGACTTTTCCCCGCTCGATTCTCTCAGAAATTCACAATTATTCTGTATTTATTACATTTATGTTTCTTTCTATTTCATTTTTATTCGTTTCTTGCAGTTTAATCGGTCTTTTTTCAGTCTACGATCGTTTTTCTCTCTAAAAGAGTAACTAACTAGAACGGCTGCCATGGAGAAAGTTACTTCTGGAATGGCTGCTACCACTGTGAGTTCTATTTTTAAATTACGCGTCAGTTTGATTATTTTCTTTCGAAAAAGCCGTTTGTGTATTTTGGAGCGTTAATTCTGTTGAATCGCGTGATTTAACCTCATTTTTTTCAGATTTCGGGAGCCGAGCTGGCCCCCAAGCGCCCTGCTGGAACCAGGGGAACGCAGGTTGCCATCAAGACTAACCTGGCCAAGATCGGTTAGTTATTTTTTTTTATTTTTCTGTTTTATTCTTCTTTTTTAATTAACTATGTTTATTTTTGCAGATCTGAAGCCTAACCAGCCCTTCTACAAGTATGACGTCGAGATCCACGCCAACTTCACCAAGAACGACGGCTCCGTCGTCTCCAAGGAAATCTCCAAGCCCTGCAAGGATGAGTGAGTGATTTCCAGTGGGAACCCGTACCAAATCGGTTGTTTTTAGCGCAACTTCGCAGATGAGGAAGCAGGCCTGCGTCAGCGTGTACAAGGAGGTCCTCAGAGCCAACAGGGCCTTCTTCGCCAAGGCCGACACTTTCTACGACCGCTGCAAGATCCTGTTCAGCCTCGGCAACTTCAAGCTCAACGGAACTGTGAGTTTTTGTTGATTTTTTTTTTAAAATTTGAGCAGAGAGAACATTAGTAATGCATGTATTTTCAGAAGACCTTCACGGTGAATCCCAACCCGGCTGGGTACGAGGACGCCGTGAACTTCACCTTCAACCTAAAGTCCTGCGCCGACAGCTTCTCGGTCACTACCAACGACCTCGCCAGAGTCGTCAACGCCCGTGTCGATCTCCAGGATAAAACTATCCTGGAGGCGCTGAACCTCGTCTGCTCCTCCAACCTGTTCAACACTCCCGAGCAGTACGTCAGCTATGGACAGGGCACGCACTTCCTCTTCGACCCCTTCAATGGTGGCCACTTCGGGTGAGTTGAAACGGAGGCGCCAAAGAATCTTCTTTGGTCTAGGAATTCCCTTTACATACACGCACACACACTGATACACACACACACACACACACACACACACAGTGCCCTCTAGCTCAATAAATAACCTAGAAATACTGCAAGACCTGGGGCAAATTGATTGATTCACCCGTGGTTCTATTTGAGTTTAGTCTACCCCTAGCCCGCATGTGTATAGGGGGCATAACTAATTTACGTTTTTACATTCTAGGTTAATCCCCCCAGCAGGTGCGCCCACATTTTACAAATGACGAACCACAAACAACGGATTACATTATTGATGTTAAAACTGCGGCATGTCTTGTCAACGTCGGGGTTCTCAGATGAGAAACCCCCCCCCCCCCCCCCTAGGAATTTTTTGGGGCGGCCCGGGTATGAAAAATTAAATTTTAATTTTTGTATTAATCGGTACAACAATTTTTTTAAACTGTTTTAAATTACTTAATAATGTTTGTTACTAACATATACGTCAATATTAGTAGTACAAAAAAGAATGTCACCGACCGGGATAGAACCCTGGTCGTGTTGGTGGCAATCTGGCTGGGTGGTCCAAGGAAAACTGGCGGGCCGACCAAAATTTTTCAACTGGTCCGGCCGGTGAGAACCCCGGTCAACGTTTTAGTGTTGTTCCAAAAGTGAGACGTGGTATATAGGATTCGCAGACAATCTACGCAACCAGTTCGTTTGAAGTAGCATGTTGTCTTAGGTGGCGGCGTTATTAGCAAAAATTGGGTGGGCATAGTTTATAATTACACACTGTTAATGTCGAAAGGTGGTGCCGGCGATCCAGAATATCGATCTATATCCAAAACATGGCCGTTTTGTTTACCAGAAGCAAAGGATTTCACAATATTTGACAAACTTACGTCAAGAAGAATGCAGTAGAATCCAACTACAAAATTATGGCCCACTCCTGTCAAAACTAGGAAACATACCTTGGGAGAGGCCGGTCTTTGAGAGACCCCCCTTCACTTTTTGACGAAAAAACTGGGTTACCCCCCTCACTTTTTGGGTGAGAAACGGAAAACCCCCTTCACTTTTCGTAAAGGCAAAAGGTTCCCCCTCAATTTTCTATGAAATACTGGGCTAACCCCCCTCACTTTTGAAACCCCGTTCATTTGGTTCCCAAGGTATGCTAGGGAATTACCTACTTACATCACATAGAACTTTTTTGGGTTGTTTATAGGATACTTAGGCAATGTACGCCGCCAAAATGCCTAAGTATCCTATGAACCACCCAAAGTACCTCAAACGAGGAGTTTAATTTCGTTCCTTTCAGTCCCGATGAGCTTCCCTATCTGCCCGACGGCAAGTACATGGGAGTCGCCGTGTGCAAGAAGGTCTCCGTGCTTGAGGGAGAGAACAAGAAGGCCACAGCCTACCTGTCGACGGAGATTAAGAAGTCTAGCTTCCACCAGGACAACATGCCGCTGCTGGATAAGCTGCGCGCCTACGGATTCGGGCGTGACCCCCGTTCCTTCAACGCATCCATTCGCCAGTACAAGCAGGTCCTCAAGGGTTGGCTTTTGTTTTTTTTCGGTTTATAAACCTTTTTTTAGGACTCATGGTCTACGCCAGTTACAAGACTAACAAGTACTTCCCCATCGTCGATTTGACCGAGAGGACAGCCGGCAGTACCAAGTAAGACTCCCAAATGTGCCTTTTTTTAAAACTCGAATTGTTCAGGTTCAAGCTCGACAACGGAGGCGAGATGACCGTGGCCCAGTACATGACCAGGGAGAAGGGAGTCCAGATAACCATGCCTGATCTCTTCATGGTGGTCGCCAACCAGCGCGGAAAGCAATGCTTCTACCCCGTCGAGGCTCTCAGGGTCGCTCCCAACCAGCGCGTGGTTCAGTCGCAGGCCACTCCCCAGGAGAATGAGATCGCTATCAGGGTTTGTGGCGTTTTGAAAAATTAGCCCTAACATTTGGCTTCTCTTGGAATTGTCACAGTAGCCCGAATATTGAGCTGAACCGATGGGATTCTTGCCCAGACTTGGGCAAGCTCCGCCCCCGGCGGTCCGAGGGGGTCGCAAAGGTCGCGCAAATGGACCCCGCTTGTGGCTTGTTCACGTATGAAATCGAATTAGATTGAAATTATTCGGTCTTTGTGTCGCTCATCTAACGGCAGTGTTGGGAATGTGTACTCGCCAAAACTACTTCAGCCGATTTGCATGCGTACATGGCCCGAGTATTCTATACTGCACGCATTACTCTAGGAACGACATAACGACGTCGTGACGAAGCCGTTTTGGCGTCAACTATCGGCGATGTTTTTTTTTTAAACTCTGACTTGTTCATTTATTAAGATATGTATAGTTGGTGCCGAGACTACATAGTTCGATACAATGTGCTAATGTTCTGATGTTGTTAATTGAGTAATGGGTGCAATATAGGAGCTATTTTAACCATTAACCATATATTGGGGGGGGGGGGGGGGCTATGCGCAAATTGGAAGTGATTTAGTTATAAGTGTAAAAATTCCTACTTTGCAATTTCGGATTCCAAACAATAAAACTTTTCTTCTTGTAACAAATCGCGTAAGATTGGATACTCAGCTTACATATGGGGGCTAAGTCTAGTCTCGTTTGGAAGTAATTCTTAATGCCAATCCTAATTTTATAAATAACAAAATCTAATATTAATTACGGAATTGTATCGCCGGGACTTTGGATGCTATAAATGTATCGAATGGTTTTACTAATGGTTCCCATTTTAGGCTTCTGCCACTCTCCCGGCCATCCGTCTGCGCCAGACCGAGGCCATGAAGGACGCTCTGATGTTCAACCCTGGGAACAGGGAGCTCGTTGCCGCCGGAGTCCGGATCGAGAATAACCTGACCGTCGTCAAGGGTCGTCACTTGCCCGCCCCCCAGATGCAGTTCGGCAAGAACTCTACGGAGAAGACTAACAACGAGGGAGTAAGTATTTATGTTATTACTCTTTCACATTGTTCTTTTACATTGTAAATATTAATCTAATTTTGTTAATTTAGTGCCGCTGGAAGGGGAACCGCCAGTTCTACTGTGCCGAGAAGCTCACCAACTGGATGGTGATCGGCCATTTCACTAAGAACGACTCCAACCGCTTGGATGTGAAGTGAGTTTTCAGTTAGTTTTTGCTTTTCCTTCTATAAATTCCATGCATTTTTCTGTTTTCAGCCGTTTCGTTGGAGGTCTGACCAGGGAAATGGCCAAGTTTGGACTGGCCGCTTCGCAGCCCAAGATCAAGGGAACCCGTGGTGAGAGGGCCGCTCTCGAGCCTCTCTTCGCCGTGGCTAAGAACGAGGACGTGCAACTGATGATGTTCGTCTCCAGCGATTCGCTCAAGGATCACGGTTAGTTTTTCGTTTATGATTTTTTTAAAGCGGGGTTTTCGCGGCGAAAATGTTCTCTTCGAGGTTATTCAACACCGCTCGCCGGAGTGGGCGCTTTCAATGTGTCCGGTGTTTAACAAAGTCTGTGGAAAATTCTGTGCACCGTTTGCATGGCGTTCTCCGCATGCTTGTTTGCAACATGCGCACAGAATTTTCATCATCAATAATTTGAATTTTGGCCCTTTTGCATTGTAAAATTTCATTCAAAGGGGACTCGTAAAACACCTGGCAGGCGATATTCGGCTTTTTTGTGATTCCCCGAACTGAGAATCTTTGTTAGCTTAGTCAAAAGGTGCCACTGTTGCGATGTTCAACATTTAACCGTGGTATGTTACTACTGTGAGGTCCGTTTTGCTCTACCCCACATTTGTTTTGTGGGGCTCGCGCAAAACGGACCTCGCAGTAGCTTGTTCATATATGTTCACTTCAAACCCATCGTTTCCAGACGAGATCAAGCGCCTCGAGCTGAAGCACCAGGTGGTCACCCAGGACCTCCGCCTGAACAACATCTGCAAGATGGTCGAGAGGAACCAGGTTCAGACCTGGGAGAACATCATCATGAAGGTTGGTTAGAGATGATTGCATTCCGATTTTAGCGGGAAATTTTTTTTAAAATCTTCTTTATTCTTTTCTTTTCAGACCAACATCAAGCTCGGAGGCTTCAACTTCCAGGTCAACATGGGCGACCCCAAAAACACGAACGACAAGACCAGGTATTGAACTCCTCCGTATTTAATATATGTCTCTATCTTAGCTGCTGGATCAACGACGCCACACGTCTCTTCTTCGGTCTTGAGATGTCTCACCCGGCCGCTTTGTCCAAGTCTGAGCAGGCCCGCGGAAGCTACACCCGTCCCAGTGTGTTGGGATACGCCTGCAACACTGGCCGTCATCCTCAGCAGTTCATCGGGGACTACCTCTACGTCGAGCCCAGGAGCACTGAGGTTGGTTGTTTTGACGATATTTTTATAACCTTCGGCCGCTTTGCTCCCCTAAAAATGTGCTTCTGGTGCCGAAATAGTTGTTTTTCTATGCGACAAAAAATGCTCATTTAAGCCTGTTTAGGTGTTGAAAATGTGTTATTTGTTGCGATCTTTGGGGCAAAAATGTGCATTTTACATTTTTTTTTTTACACGATATGAAATGCTTTTTCAGTGTTGTGTGCAAGTTTCGCGCATCTTTAAACCAAAAATTCATTTTTTATCGTGATAAAATTGCTATCAAACATAGGTGCAGATACATACCCGGCCTTGGAAATGAATGAAAAAAAATTAGATGGGAAATGACACAAAAATTAATCAGGTGGAAAATTTCCTTTTTTTATATAGTAAATATTTTACAATTTTACAGTTTTTGCATGATTTATAAAGAAAAAAGTGTTTTGGAGAAGAGAACGGAAAAATGTTGTAAAGGCAGTGAGGTCGTGATTGCGTATTTGATTTTTTTTTACAGTATACGTCCACTTAATAATCCTTTTGAAGTGAAAACCCCTGATTATCTTTGGAAAGTGCAATTTTTGTGTATCGTTTTTTTTCACTCATTCGATCCGAAATAACCGTCCATACAATAAAGGCTTAAGAATAGTTGGTGCAGTTACTATATTACCCCCCCCCCCCAGACCTATACAAAAAAAATCAGGTGGGAAATTTTTTGTAAACTTGGAGGTCCCATGCACCTATGCTATCAAAAATATGATGGTTCAAATAGTTACAATTTCTTTTTTTCTAAATAGTTACAATTTCTTTGTTTTTTTTTTTTTACAAAAGCATTGTATTTTTTGTTGCTATATTTTAAGTTTGTTAAATTATGCTGCTTATAGCTGACGCCAATTTCGTTCAAGTGTTCTCTGTTGATGATTGATTAGCATAAAATCGTAATATCAACAGAATGAAGGCACAAATTGAAATGGTGCCCGTTTGGCGGCAACTATAAGTACAGTCTAGTAAAAATTTTAAAAAAGCAATTTTTTGTTTTTCGTTTTGCTATTTTTTACAGTAAAATGCGGAAAAATAGAAAACTTGCATAATCAAAAATAGCTCGTTCCTTTTTTGGGATTCTATTAGTTTTTGCCGCTATTTCTTTATCGTCTGTTCTAAATCTGAAGTACGGCACCCTATCGTAACCGAAGTCAAAAAGTTTGCCGAAAACTGCAGAATAGTGTATATAATTCTTCGAAACGTAAACCAAATTTACGCCGTTTCTGATATTTTTGGATTTTTTTGCCGCATTGCGGTTCAACATTTCACACTTGTAATCTATTTCCTTTCAGCCGATGGGTCAGATGATCGAGAAGATCGTGCCCGAGTGCCTCAAGTCGGCCCGTGCCAACCGCAACGCCTTGCCCCAGCACCTCATCTTCCTCATCCACGGAGTGTCCGAGGGACAGTACAGCGAGGTGCCGTTGTTTCTCTGTCATCCCTTCAATTTTGAATATTCAGATCGCCACCACTTACGCCAAGTACGTGAGGAAGGGACTGGACTCGCTCTCGACCGCCCTGCAGCCCAAGATCACCTTCGTCGCCGTCTCTAAAGAGCACAACGAACGTCTTTACCCCGAGAAGATCAGCGGAGAGAAGGCCGCTCAACAGAACGTCATGCCCGGAACCGTTGTCGACACTGTCATCGTCAACCCGGCCATCAACGAGTTCTACCTCCAGAGCCACTCCGCGTTCCAGGTTGGTATTTTGGAGATTGGTGATTTATTGTGGACTTTGGTTGTGGTCCCGCCTCGAAAAATGTTTAAATGAGAAATTCATCTTTTAAATTCCGACTTGTTTGCGAATGGAAATGCGCCACGTAATCTAAAAGGCTGCCGTTTGTTTTTAATTTTTGAAGGTCACAAACTACTATTGCAATCCTCTTTTCGTTTAAAGAAGCGTTTCTATTTGTCCCACCGCGAAAATGATTTATTGACTAGCTTTACAGCTTTACAAAGTCGTGATTTCATTTCGGCGAGTAGTTCCGCGACGAGCAGAAAAGTAGACGCAAAAAGTATACCACTTTAGACGCAACGTTTGGCCTATTTTTTCAGTAAATGAGCTATATGCATAGTTGATGCCAAAATCACTTCATCACTTTAAGCCAATGTTTTGATGTTGTTTCTACAGTAATGCGTGTAAGTGTAAGATAGGGTTCTCAGGACGTATACGCAGCCAAATCAGCCAATGTCGATTTGGAAAGAAGTATCGAAGCCGTGCTTTTGTAGTCTCGAAATCCGCGTTATTAACAATGCTTGGTTTATTCTTTTAAATAAAAACAACTCGAAATTTGACTAAGGGCTTTGTGATGCGCATCAGAAACATAGGTGAACATTTTGTGCCCGCGGTACCTACGTAACTACACGTTTGAATGACAATTGTACCAATAAACGAACGGAGCGCTGACTTTGCCTCCGAGAATCATTTGGGGGCTTGCGCTTCAAGCCTCCAAACGTCCGAAATTGAATTGTGGAAGTGACGTTTTCAAAACTCGGACTTTGGGGATTTCGATGTCGCCACGAAAAGTTTGCCACATTTGCCTCCAAACTACCAAAACCATCTTAAATCTTTCGAAATGCGCTTTATGACCAGCTTATCTATCCATTGCGGCGGGCCGCCCCGATATTTCTTAACAAACAACTCAACTTTCCTTGGTCTTTTCCCAAATTTTCATGCTTGTCCAGGAATTATCCATGCTTGTCCAATCCCGGGTATTCCCAAGAAATGTAGCAAAATTGTCAAATTTGCGATCAAAATTTAGCTAGGATTGACCCCTGAAAAAAGGAGCTAAATGTGATATTAGGCCGTTCATTCTAAATCCTCTTTTTCCAGGGAACCGGCAAGGCCCCGAAGTACACCGTGATCCTGGACTCTGCCAACATGCCGATGGACGTCATCCAGGGAATGATGCACGGTTTGTGCTTCCTCCATGGCATCGTCAACATGACTGTGTCCATGCCTGCTCCGTTGATGGTTGCCGACCGCTGCGCCAAGCGAGGAAACAAGAACTACAACGCCGAGTCCGCGTAAGTTTTCCTTTTTTATCCTATTTGCACATTTTTCTTGCGGGAAATTGTCTTTTTCCATAATTTGACTGGTATAATTTCCCCATTTTCAGCTCCAGCGCCACCATTGGTAACATTGACTACGCCCAGCTCAACACCGAGTTGACCAACTCCGGTCGGAAGCTCAGAAAGGTCCGCTACAACGCCTAATCGGCTTCTTCAAGTTCTTCTCCGCGCCTGTTTCCTACTTATTCTCTGTATATTTCTTACTCTTATCCCACCCACTGTTACTGTACATACCAAATATACTCACACTTAATTCGCTGTTGATGTATACGAATTGCCTAGAGCAATATTGAATGAAAGTTTGACACTGTATTGCTTTCTTTTTTGAGTTCCTAGTGGGGGGAAAATTTCGGCTGGAAATACAGCAGTGAGTGCTGAGGTATCTTTTCCTCTACATCTCGTCTCTCTGTCTGCCTTGCTCTCCGCCATCTCTCACGTCTCCCTCTCTTTCCCTCTTGTCTCTGTCTTTTTATATTTTTTCTCGCTTGTCTTTTTCTCTCCCCTTTCTCTCCGTTCCTCTCTCTCATTGTCTGTGTATATATCTCTGTCTTTCTTTGCATCTCTCTGCCTCTCTGTCCCTCTGTTTTTGTCTGTATGTCTCCTACTCTCTGTCTCTCTGTCTCTCTGTCTATCTGTCTCTCTGTCTCTCTGTCTCTCTCTCTCTCTCTGTGTCTCTTTCTCACTGTCTCACTGTGTCACTGTCACTGTCTCTTTTTGTCTGCCTCTCTGTTTCTGTCTCTCACTTTCTCTCTCTCTGTCCTTCTGTCTCTCAGTTTTTCTCTCTGCCTCTCTGTCTCTATCTGTCTCTCTCTCTTTCTGTATATTTTTCTGTCCCTGTAGATTTGTTTGCCTGTATCCCTCTGCCTCTTTGTCTCTCTGTCTGTCTTACTGTATTACTCTCTCACTGTCTCTGTCTCTCATTTCTCTCTGTCCGTCTTTCTCTCAGTTTTTCTGTCTGCTTTTTTTGGCCTCTCTGTCTCTCTGTCTCTCTGTCTCTCTTTGTATCTTTCTGTCACTATGTCTCTCTGTCTTACTGTAGCAGTGCCTCTAACTTTACGTCTACGATATTTTTTTTTGTTTGCATTTTTAGTAAAAACGTCAATGTTCCAATAATTGGGCCTAAACCACACATGCCAGGAGGTAACGCGCCGATAGGCGCGTTTACCGACTGGTAGAGAATATTACGGAAAGACATACATATATGCTTACTAAAACGACCGTTAAAAAAATACATACATCGATAGACGCAGAGGGAGGGAGAGAGATAGAGAGATATATCAAAAGAGAGACAGAGAGAGATCAAAAGAGAGACAGAGAGAGATCAAAAGAGAGACAGAGAGAGATCAAAAGAGAGACAGAGAGACAGGCAGACAGAGAGCAGAGAGACAAAGAGACATAGAGATATAGAGGCAGAGAGACAGAGATACAGAAATAGAGAGAGAGAAAGAGAGAGACAGAGTTTATTGTATTTCCTATCTCGGAAAAGAGCGCCGAACCTTTAAAAAACAGCAGAAACCCTCGGAATCAGCAATTTCTTTAAGACATTGAGATTTTCTCAAAACTCCGAAATGTAACAAAGTGTTGTAAAATTCCTGAATTTACCACAATTTTACATTCAAAATTGTAAAAATTCAATGTTCTACAGAAAAAATAAGGAAATCAATGGGAATTTACAGTTTTTCTATGAAAATCTGCGATTTCTGTCCAAAAACATTGATTTTTCCACAAAAAAAACGAAGGAAACAATGCCCTTTTGATCGAAATTTGTTGTCTAATTGGCAAATGTGAAATTTACAAAATTTGAAACACAATTTCAAATGGAATTCCAACAATTTCAAGCGAATTTCCTGTTTAAAACAAATCTCCGAAGCGACAGTCGGCTGTCACCGAAAAATCTCTTTTCACAAAAACTACCCCACCCGGGGGACAACCTACAAAAGCACCGGATCTAAAAGCACCAAAGGGAAAAGCACCAAGGTATAAAAGCACCAGGGTATAAAAGCACCAGGGAGTAAAAGCACCAAACGCCCAAAAAAATGAAAAGCACCAGGGTATAATCTTGTACAAGTACCAAAGCTACAAAATGGCCGATTTTTGCCATGTTTTCGTTTTTTTCATGTTGTCCAACCGTTATAACATTATTTGGCTCTAGTATACCGCCAGAATGGACTAGAGCCCATTATTTTTAAAATACATTTTTCGTATTAGGCCCGCTAACCCTACTGCGGTGGTTTTTGGAAACAAGTGAGAATATTCTGATGTTAGTTTTTGAATAAACCATTCATACATCAAAATATTCGGCTTCAAAATGGGAGTGCTCGCTTTTCGGCCGAAGTAGGATTGACGATGACGTAAAACAGGTGTATTCTGGACTTTACTAGTGTGTAATTATTTAAAAATGTTTAGTATTATAGTAGCATTCTTATAAAAATGAGGTTTGTAAAAGATTTAACACAAAGAAAACGAGAGTATACAAGATATGTATCAGTTTGAGCAAATAAAACAACTTGGAAAAACGATAGACCGAGAGATGGTCGTTTCTTGTTTCTTTCTCTTCAGTTGCTTGGTGTTACTGAGGGCCTGGGTGCAGTTGATAGCGTATGAGATTCCTTCCTTGCCAAAGACCGATCTGAAAAAGTAATTGACAGGGTTATTTAATTGATGAAATAATTAGGGTCTAAAAGATTTTAAACGCTAATTGGTGATAGTTTAGCAGGCAGCTATATAGAACATTTTTTAAATGGAAAACAGAAATGTGGTATCCGTGAGGTATTTTGCCAGTTTATGTAGATCACATTGTAAGTTATGAAAAGAGAAAATCCTAGGTCACCTGAGTTTGCCTGAGTTTGCGTAAAAAGTTTGACACACTATAATCCTTCTGAGAAATACCAAAATGTGTGTTTCGTTGTTAAAGTTGCCCGGAAACCGCGGAATCAGCATAAACTGTTCAATCAGAAATTTAAATTGATTTGTCAGGATGGTACCAACACGAGAAAAATCCTCATACAAAGGTCCTAACCCACAAATTGAAAATACATCTCAAAAACTGAGAAAAAGATTGTCTTCCAGATTCTCCAGTCTTCCAGATCTTTCTGTTATGAAATATCACGTGTTGATACTAAATGGTGTCATGTTAGGTGCTCATAAGCAGGTGTGTGTGTGTGTGTGTGTGTGTGTGTGTGTGTGTGTGTGTGTGTGTGTGTGTGTGCGTGTGTGTGTGTGTGTGTGAGTGTGTGTGTCCTTCAAATTTGTTGTCAAATTCCATCATTGATCAAGCAATCCACCCAGAAAAACACTGATCGCCTCATGTTCTGCATAATGCAAACACCTCGTTCATCACAAATATCATCCCTCTGCAAACTTTTTGTTTCCCTGCAAAAAGGTGTTTAAAAACGCTACCTAATCTTCCAAAATCATTGAAATGAAAACCGCGGAATCAGCATAAACTGTTCAATCAAAAATTTAAATTGGTTTGTCTTTGTGGTAACAGTTGCTCGCTTTTCACTCAAGCTCAGGACGCTTTTTTACGCAAGCTCAAGCCGCTTTTTACGCAAACTCAGGCCGCTTTTTTACGCAAGCTCAAGCCGCTTTTTACGCAAACTCAGGCCGCTTTTTTACGCAAGCTCAAGCCGCTTTTTACGCAAACTCAGGCCGCTTTTTTACGCAAGCTCAAGCCGCTTTTTATGCAAACTCAGGCCGCTTTTTTACGCAAGCTCAAGCCGCTTTTTACGCAAACTCAGGCCGCTTTTTTACGCAAGCTCAAGCCGCTTTTTACGCAAACTCAGGCCGCTTTTTTACGCAAGCTCAAGCCGCTTTTTATGCAAACTCAGGCCGTTTCTATCATTTTCAAAAATTGCGGATTCCATCATTTTACCAAAATTGCGGATTCTATCATTTTCAAAATTTGCGGACTCTATCATTTTCAAAAATTGCGGATTCTATCATTTTACCAAAATTGAGGATTCTATCATTTTCAAAAATTGCGGATTCTATCATTTTCAAAAATTGCGGATTCTATCATTTTCAAAAATTGCGGATTCCATCATTTTACCAAAATTGCGGATTCTATCATTTTCAAAAATTGTCAATCATTGAAATGGCAGTTTTCAGAAACTATAAAATTGCGAAAGAATACAATGTGAAGGTGTCTGAACCTACGCAAGAAAAGGGGAAGAGATTGAAGGTGTGTGAAGGTCGGAACTGATTGACAAATGCTCTCTAAGCCGAGATAATCCCAGTTAAGAGGTGTGATAAGAACAGAGGAATGGAGATCTAGGTGTTCACAAAAGATTTTTGGGACTGAGACATTTTTTTCTGCAAAAATTTTCTATTACGGTTAATTTTGCAGTTAAACGTTAAAACATCTTAACTTTGAGCAGTTTGTTAACGAACTCTTTTCAGAACTTGTAGTTTGAACTCTGATCGGGAAAATGAATTAAATGACTGAAACAAATGATTTAAAAAAAAACATTGGTTATGAAAACGATGTTTGCAGATTTAAAAAAAAGCGATCGATTCCGGGCGCAGAACAAATACGTTTTGACCTGGTTTCGCACTAATTACGTTTAATTAGGCTTGACATAGCTTTTTCACAAAAGCCAAAATGCTTTCCATTCTTCTGTGTTTCCCCTTGGTTGCTCCCTCATTTATGAAATTTATAAATTTATCAGCTTTCGCCTTCCGAAGAGCCCGGCCACCGCCCTCCTCCCCGCGACGTCTCCTTCGACCACCATAGCCTAAGGTTGGTTTCTCTTCTGCCCCAAAATCTTGCGGTACCTACGTAATCATAGCTGGACGAGCAGTGTTTGGGGGGTTGGATGCGTGAGCCCCCCAAATGGTGCCTCGGGGGGCAACGTATGCCACCCTTTAGTATTTTGTTACCATTTTCAACCAAACGCCGAATTACGTAGGTACCCCGAACACCTCACGTCCTGATATGTATGTAATTCGGCGTTTCGTTGAAAATATTAGCAAGAAATTAAAGGGGGCTTACGTTTCCTCCGATGAACCATTTGGGGGACTTGTGCACCCCAAACGCTCCCTCTCCAGCTATGGACAAAATATCAATCAAAGATCATAGTCTGGTGTGAAAAAAACAAAATTTTGCAAAATGGTTCAGAATTGGCCACATTGTGCCATCTGCTGAGTGGAAATAAGCTACCTATACCCTGAAAAGGTATCAGAAGTACCTTTTTTTTGCCAATTTCTTTTTTGATCACCTCCATTTTCACATTCTGAACACACGCTTCTTTCACTTCTGGTACAATACTCTTTACAAGCGTCTATCTTGCAACGCTAAACACACTTTTACTCTAATTTAAGCTTCGAAGAATGCTTTATCGAATCGAGTTACATTATTGCAATAACAAAACATGACGATAGTATTGCTGAAGAGCTTGTCACACATACAAATGCGCCTGAAATGCAGATATGTCATCATTTTCAACCCGTTAAAGGCCTAATTTAAGTCAAATGTTGTAAGTTTGTAAAACTTCTGTAAGGAACTGTACTATATATTGCACTTGCACCGCATGGCATTCGTCTATTCCTAAGAAATAGCCTGAAAACGATGCTTTTCGGTGTTTTCTATGTCAAAATGAAAACATTTTAAAAATCTGTTAACATATTTGGATTCTACGCCTTAAACTAGCCCTAGTCACTTTTAACATCATTTAGAAATAAAGCCCCCCATGCCCGTTCCAGCCCCCCTAGTCTCCGCCGCGCCCACTCAACAACGTAAAATCATACTTTTTACCTTTATTTTACATTTTTAAATTATAATTATTCAAGATATCATTATAAGAGGTCAGTTTACAACCTCATTACCTTCAACACACACTTTTTGGCTCAAAAATGCTGAAATTCATCCAAAATAGATTGGAATTGGGTTGAAAGGGCCCTATTTTTACCCAATAGGGCATGGAAAATGGGTAGAATCGAAGAAATGGGCCCCATTCGGCCCCCCGAATGCCGCTCCTCCCGCGAATAATGCCAGTTATTCGCCATAGCTGCCCAGCTATATCGCATTCAGCGGCCATAGCCCGCCGCGAATAACCTCTACTATTCGCGGCCACGTTTTCGTGGCCGAGTGGTCCCAGGCGCGCACCACCAGCGAGGTCCTGGGATCAGATCCCGCCCACGGAAATTTTCTTTTGCTAACTTGAAATTGATTGAATATCACTTGGGACACAGTAAAATTATAAATAAAAGTCGTTTTTATTCATTTTCAGGCTGTTTCAGGTCTGAGAAAAACCAGAATGTGTGTTTCGTTGTTAAAGTTGCCCGGAAACCGCGGAATCAGCATAAACTGTTCAATCAAAAATTTAAATTGATTTGTCAGGATGGTACCAACACGAGAAAAATCCTCATACAAAGGTCCTAACCCACAAATTGAAAATACATCTAAAAAATAAAATGTTTCCAATCGCAGCAAAATAAAATGTTTCCAATCGCAGCAAAATAAAATGTTTCCAATCACAGCAAAATAAAATGTTTCCAATCGCAGCAAAATAAAATGTTTCCAATCGCAGCAAAATAAAATGTTTCCAATCGCAGCAAAATAAAATTTTTCCAATCGCAGCAAAAGAAAATGTTTCCAATCGCAGCAAAAGAAAATGTTTCCAATCGCAGCAAAATAAAATTTTTCCAATCGCAGCAAAAGAAAATGTTTCCAATCGCAGCAAAATAAAATGTTTCCAATCGCAGCAAAAGAAAATGTTTCCAATCGCAGCAAAATAAAATGTTTCCAATCGCAGCAAAATAAAACGTTTTCAATCGCAGCAAAAGAAAATGTTTCCAATCGCAGCAAAATAAAATGTTTCCAATCGCAGCAAAATAAAATGTTTCCAATCGCAGCAAAATATAATGTTTCCAATCGCAGCAAAATAAAATGTTTCCAATCACAGCAAAATAAAATGTTTCCAATCGCAGCAAAATAAAATGTTTCCAATCGCAGCAAAATAAAATGTTTCCAATCACAGCAAAATAAAATGTTTCCAATCGCATCAAAATAAAATGTTTCCAATCGCAGCAAAATAAAATGTTTCCAATCGCAGCAAAATAAAATGTTTCCAATCGCAGCAAAATAAAATGTTTCCAATCACAGCAAAAAAAAATGTTTCCAATCGCAGCAAAATAAAATGTTTCCAATCGCAGCAAAATAAAATGTTTCCAATCTCAGCAAAATAAAATGTTTACAATCTCAGCAAAATAAAATGTTTCCAATCGCAGCAAAAGAAAATGTTTCCAATCGCAGCAAATCAAAATGTTTCCAATCGCAGCAAAATAAAATGTTTCCAATCGCAGCAAAATAAAATGTTTCCAATCGCAGCAAAAGAAAATGTTTCCAATCGAAGCAAAAAGTTTCCAATCGCAGCAAAATAAAATGTTTCCAATCGCAGCAAAATAAAATGTTTCCAATCTCAGCAAAATAAAAAGTTTACAATCTCAGCAAAATAAAATGTTTCCAATCGCAGCAAAAGAAAATGTTTCCAATCGAAGCAAAATGTTTCCAATCGCAGCAAAAGAAAATGTTTCCAATCGCTGCAAAATAAAATGTTTCCAATCGCAGCAAAATAAAATGTTTCCAATCGCAGCAAAATAAAATGTTTCCAATCGCAGCAAAATAAAATGTTTCCAATCACAGCAAAATAAAATGTTTCCAATCGCATCAAAATAAAATGTTTCCAATCGCAGCAAAATAAAATGTTTCCAATCGCAGCAAAATAAAATGTTTCCAATCGCAGCAAAATAAAATGTTTCCAATCACAGCAAAAAAAAATGTTTCCAATCGCAGCAAAATAAAATGTTTCCAATCGCAGCAAAATAAAATGTTTCCAATCTCAGCAAAATAAAATGTTTACAATCTCAGCAAAATAAAATGTTTCCAATCGCAGCAAAAGAAAATGTTTCCAATCGCAGCAAATCAAAATGTTTCCAATCGCAGCAAAATAAAATGTTTCCAATCGCAGCAAAATAAAATGTTTCCAATCGCAGCAAAATATAATGTTTCCAATCGCAGCAAAAAAAATGTTTCCAATCACAGCAAAATAAATTGTTTCCAATCGCAGCAAAATAAAATGTTTCCAATCGCAGCAAAATAAAATGTTTCCAATCGCAGCAAAATAAAATGTTTCCAATCACAGCAAAATAAAATGTTTCCAAACGAAGCAAAATAAAATGTTTCCAATCGCAGCAAAATAAAATGTTTCCAATCGCAGCAAAATAAAATGTTTCCAATCTCAGCAAAATAAAAAGTTTACAATCTCAGCAAAATAAAATGTTTCCAATCGTAGCAAAAGAAAATGTTTCCAATCGAAGCAAAATGTTTCCAATCGCAGCAAAAGAAAATGTTTCCAATCGCTGCAAAATAAAATGTTTCCAATCGCAGCAAAATAAAATGTTTCCAATCGCAGCAAAATAAAATGTTTCCAATCGCAGCAAAATAAAATGTTTCCAATCGCAGCAAAATAAAATGTTTCCAATCGCAGCAAAATAAAATATTTCCAATCGCAGCAAAATAAAATGTTTCCAATCGCAGCAAAATAAAATGTTTCCAATCGCAGCAAAATAAAATGTTTCCAATCGCTGCAAAATAAAATGTTTCCAATCGCAGCAAAATAAAATGTTTCCAATCGCAGCAAAAGAAAATGTTTCCAATCGAAGCAAAATGTTTCCAATCGCAGCAAAAGAAAATGTTTCCAATCGCAGCAAAAGAAAATGTTTCCAATCGCAGCAAAAAAAAATGTTTCCAATCGCTGCAAAATATAATGTTTCCAATCGCAGCAAATAAAAATGTTTCCAATCTCAGCAAAATAAAATGTTTCCAATCGCAGCAAAAGAAAATGTTTCCAATCGCAGCAAATCAAAATGTTTCCAATCGCAGCAAAATAAAATGTTTCCAATCGCAGCAAAATAAAATGTTTCCAATCGCAGCAAAAAAAAATGTTTCCAATCGAAGCAAAATGTTTCCAATCGCAACAAAAGAAAATGTTTCCAATCGCTGCAAAATAAAATGTTTCCAATCGCAGCAAAATAAAATGTTTCCAATCGCAGCAAAATAAAATGTTTCCAATCGCAGCAAAATAAAATGTTTCCAATCGCAGCAAAATAAAATGTTTCCAATCGCAGCAAAATAAAATGTTTCCAATCGCAGCAAAATAAAATGTTTCCAATCGCAGCAAAATAAAATGTTTCCAATCGCAGCAAAATAAAATGTTTCCAATCGCAGCAAAATAAAATGTTTCCAATCGCTGCAAAATAAAATGTTTCCAATCGCAGCAAAATAAAATGTTTCCAATCGCAGCAAAAGAAAATGTTTCCAATCGAAGCAAAAGAAAATGTTTCCAATCGAAGCAAAATGTTTCCAATCGCAGCAAAAGAAAATGTTTCCAATCGCAGCAAAAGAAAATGTTTCCAATCGCAGCAAAAGAAAATGTTTCCAATCGCTGCAAAATAAAATGTTTCCAATCGCAGCAAAATAAAATGTTTCCAATCGCAGCAAAATAAAATGTTTCCAATCGCAGCAAAATAAAATGTTTCCAATCGCAGCAAAATAAAATGTTTCCAATCGCAGCAAAATAAAATGTTTCCAATCGCAGCAAAATAAAATGTTTCCAATCTCAGCAAAATAAAAAGTTTACAATCTCAGCAAAATAAAATGTTTCCAATCGTAGCAAAAGAAAATGTTTCCAATCGAAGCAAAATGTTTCCAATCGCAGCAAAAGAAAATGTTTCCAATCGCTGCAAAATAAAATGTTTCCAATCGCAGCAAAATAAAATGTTTCCAATCGCAGCAAAATAAAATGTTTCCAATCGCAGCAAAATAAAATGTTTCCAATCGCAGCAAAATAAAATGTTTCCAATCGCAGCAAAATAAAATATTTCCAATCGCAGCAAAATAAAATGTTTCCAATCGCAGCAAAATAAAATGTTTCCAATCGCAGCAAAATAAAATGTTTCCAATCGCTGCAAAATAAAATGTTTCCAATCGCAGCAAAATAAAATGTTTCCAATCGCAGCAAAAGAAAATGTTTCCAATCGAAGCAAAATGTTTCCAATCGCAGCAAAAGAAAATGTTTCCAATCGCAGCAAAAGAAAATGTTTCCAATCGCAGCAAAAAAAAATGTTTCCAATCGCTGCAAAATATAATGTTTCCAATCGCAGCAAATAAAAATGTTTCCAATCTCAGCAAAATAAAATGTTTCCAATCGCAGCAAAAGAAAATGTTTCCAATCGCAGCAAATCAAAATGTTTCCAATCGCAGCAAAATAAAATGTTTCCAATCGCAGCAAAATAAAATGTTTCCAATCGCAGCAAAAAAAAATGTTTCCAATCGAAGCAAAATGTTTCCAATCGCAACAAAAGAAAATGTTTCCAATCGCTGCAAAATAAAATGTTTCCAATCGCAGCAAAATAAAATGTTTCCAATCGCAGCAAAATAAAATGTTTCCAATCGCAGCAAAATAAAATGTTTCCAATCGCAGCAAAATAAAATGTTTCCAATCGCAGCAAAATAAAATGTTTCCAATGGCAGCAAAATAAAATGTTTCCAATCGCAGCAAAATAAAATGTTTCCAATCGCAGCAAAATAAAATGTTTCCAATCGCAGCAAAATAAAATGTTTCCAATCGCTGCAAAATAAAATGTTTCCAATCGCAGCAAAATAAAATGTTTCCAATCGCAGCAAAAGAAAATGTTTCCAATCGAAGCAAAAGAAAATGTTTCCAATCGAAGCAAAATGTTTCCAATCGCAGCAAAAGAAAATGTTTCCAATCGCAGCAAAAGAAAATGTTTCCAATCGCAGCAAAAGAAAATGTTTCCAATCGCTGCAAAATAAAATGTTTCCAATCGCAGCAAAATAAAATGTTTCCAATCGCAGCAAAATAAAATGTTTCCAATCGCAGCAAAATAAAATGTTTCCAATCGCAGCAAAATAAAATGTTTCTAATCGCAGCAAAATATAATGTTTCCAATCGCAGCAAAATAAAATGTTTCTGTCGCCGATATTCCCTTGGATCCCTTGGAATACCGACGGCGCACTCCACGCCATTACGCATAGTGTACCGCGCACGCGCGTTCACGTATTGCGTACCGAATGGGCGGCGCCCCGAGGTCGGCAGTGTCTGCACGAGCGCTGCCCGTGAGCGGTGGTTCGTTGCGGCCGCTCTTACACAGAATCTGGCCGCCAGGTCGGATAATCCCCAAAGGGATGGCTGTGCAACGACTACATAAAACAATTCCCCCCACGAGGGGTCTGCATTAAAGTGGCGCAAGCCCTGGTATTCCGCCGTAACACGCGTACGTCCCAACCCGCCGACACAGGCGTGAAGCTGGGGATAGAACTGGTTACGGGTCCTAAAAGGGCATTGACAGGTTGTCGCTACAGACTCCTTCTTAGGTTCGCTGCACACGTCTCACTTCGCCGATGGTCTCTTCCCGCTCCGATGGCCGTCTGCCGCCCACCGTTTCCGTGGTGCCGGGCCGTCTTCTACTGCCAGCTGCCGTCTCGACTCCCCTGCTCTCTGGTGGCCGTCACTCCGTCCGTCCAAGTCCCGAGCGAGGAATCGACCATCATAAGTCCTCAGGTGCCCCTTGGGCCTGCAGGCGTCCGTGAGACTTTTCTTATACGTTTGTATTGTTGTTCATGTTGTAACTGAGGGTAAAGGCTGAGTCCTGTAGTATTACTGTTCTATTTCGTGTGAGAGTGACAGAAGGGCGGAAGCGCTCTCCCTTGCTGGTCCGATGGGACCCCGATTATGTTTACTGCCGTCCCGCGTGGCGCCTAAATGGTTGTGCGAGCTGGGCATCTTTGCCAATCTCGGTCCTGCAAGTGTCCTGAAAGTAAACCAGGCGTAGAAGTGGCGACATGGCGCATCGGCCGAACGTGCTGGGGGGCTGAAGCGAGATTACACTACCACGAGTCAGTAAGCGTTGAAGCCTCCTTGAACGTCGGCATGTGTGGCCGCGGAAAGTCCCGGGCGGGGGTATTTTGGCCAAATTCTCCCCCTCCCACCCCTCCCTCTGTCTCTCTCGCGCAAAATGTTCACTAATCCTTCCTTTCAGACACGGAACTTGCCTCACAAGGCGTTCCGCACGTGGAATCCTCCGTGGAGCCCATTTCCGCGACCGTCGGCCGCATATGCGGTGGGTTTAAAAGAGCCACCGTGCCGACGAAAACGTGGGGGGCAAAAAAAAAGGAACAGGTGGACGCGTGCGGAGACAGTACATCTGCGATGAGGACATCGTATCTGAGCCGACAAAGGCTTCGGAGGTGGAGGGTCTGTGTAACAGTCCCGCGGAGGAGCCGAACCCCATGCACAGGAGATGTTTGGCCAGCCCGCTGGGACTGGTCCGCTGAAGGCCTACAGGCGCTAAAAACCAGCGGAACCAGCCCCTCCCTCAAAGGACCTGGATCCTCTCCTGTCAACCCTCCGAGAACTACTACATCTACCAGCCCTAGGGCTAAGACCGCACGCGTGACTTGGGTTTATGACCCATGCTGGCGCTATGGTAGTCGGTAGGCTACCGTACCACGCGTGTGGTATTCCTCCCCCCTCTATGGCTGCACCCGTGAGAGCATAGAGAGCCTACAGGCTCGGGAAAAGCCTACAGGCTTGGCCAGGAAAATGAGCCTACAGGCTCGGCCCAGAACCCAGCTCCCGGAGAAATCCCGCAGAGGGGTCGACTTGCCTCTCCACACCCAGTGCGAGGTCCACGTGAGACCATGAAGACCGCGAATGGGACTCGCAAGGGAAGCGAGTTCCAACCTTTGCTGGCCAAACCAGGTCGAGCGGAGGTGCGGAGGACCAATGCAATTGTTCTTTCCCAGCTTCCGGTAAGCGCCAAGGCCAGGCGCAGAAGCTGTTGCTGGAGCCCAGCGCACTGCGAACCGCGGCAGCACTCTAAAAGCCTACAGGCGAGGCTGACCGGCGGGTGCGCTGGTCTCTATGGGGTAGTACCGGGACGTTTGGAACCCCCTTTAGGCGGCAGTGGAAGCTCCTTGGCTCAGTTGCTCCTGCAAAGGAGAAAGGAAGTCACCGAGTATTTTGAATCACAGCCCCCGAAGCTGGCTAGCTTCTGGGCATGGTCTCAGCTGTGTCGTGCCCCCAAGTAAGGCACGGAGCCAGGGATCACAACCTCCCCTCGGCTCACCCAGGACCAATGGGCACGAGTGTCGGGAGCCAAGAGCTCTAGCCTCCCTAATCAGGGAGGAAACACCTTTTTTGTCTAGTTATGGTGGAATATAACTTGTCTATTTACCTGCAATTGACCTTCCGTGAGGAATGATTGTGTATTTCCGCTACAACGATGGTTACACGTCGATTACAGCGCCTTAAAAGGCTGAAATTCTGTTGTGTCTATGTTAATTTCATTGATTATTGTAATCTCGGCATTTGCCTACGAGGCACAGCCGATTTGACCTCAGTGTTTCTGTTAATTCCCTCGAATACCACCAAAAACGGAGCCGGAATCCCGATTTTAGCGGCAGATGGGTGTCACGACCTGGGAGAGTTCGCATTGGAGCGCACAAAAGTGACCGTGGAGCATGCTTACGCCTCGCTCCGGAAAAAGCCGGCGGGATTAACGCTTTTTGCTTTTATCTTCTTTCCCTTCCCCATTTGTCATGTTTCTCACGTTTTCTTTTACGAAAGTGATTTTTTCCGGTTCCCAGGGATAATTTATTCGGTTTTCAGAGCCCCAGCTCCCGAACGACCGTCTGCATCGACGAGGAAAAGGCTCCGACTGACAGTCGTCTAGGGTAGGTTCTCGAGCAGAGAGGAGAGCAGACTTTCATTGGTTTGTTAAAATACCTGGTTCAGGAAGCTACCGTCAGCCGAAGGCCAGCTCTCTTCACAGAGACAGCGGTGGAGGAAAAACCCGCTGCGGAAGCGGTGTTTCCCCAGGTACCCACTAGCCTCAAAAGGTTCTTCATGTGTCACGGTTTCCAGGAACCCGGGAGTTCTCGACGAAATCCCGCTTCCTCGCGTCTACGAGACGATGGACCTCACTTCCTGCAGCACCCGTCTCCTGACGGACATGTGGCTACAACTCGAAGAGGTCGGCTGATTCGCCACCGGTAAAGGCCGTATCGGTGTCCTACAGGTACGAACTCCCTGATTTTAAGCGTTTGCTTTTCTGAAAGGGGTGCCTTTATGGATTCAGAATGGTTTTGCCGGTGACCGTCGGTTGATTCTCTTTTGGTACTGCTATATTGTGCGTTTGCTAGATTTTGAGGATTCTGGAGGTTAGACAAACCTGGAAACGCGAGTAACACTACTTCTTTTGCATTAAATTGCGCGCGGTACACCGCTATTCATCCTTTCGGCCGGTCGTACCTAGGTGGCCTAAACACGAGAGACATCGAACTTGTCGCATTTTTCTGCGCATTTACCCTTTTAAACACAACAATTGGGGAAATGTCGCCGCTTATGGAAAATACGTGATGATTTCAGGTACGACACACGATAGTTCTGGCCGTCCGAAGTTCTTCCACTCCAAGAGAGTTGTCAACGTGGCCGGAGACTGCGCTTCTGGAGCCAAGAGCTGTAGAACTCCAACTCGAGGAGACGTCCACTAGACCACTCGTGGTCGTCGAGAGCGGAGAGAAGCGCATCTGACCGTACGCCGACATAGAGGGTCTTTTCTTGGCGGGAGCCGATTGAACAAGAGGATTTCCCAACATCAGCTCCGAAGAGGAGTTCCCGCAAGACGGATGAGGTCCCGCTACGAGCCACAAACGGTTAGTGACCTGGGTTTAAATCAAACTACAGCGTTTTCTTCTTTCTCG
This sequence comes from Oscheius myriophilus, assembly GCA_964057215.1. Taxonomy (NCBI): domain Eukaryota; kingdom Metazoa; phylum Nematoda; class Chromadorea; order Rhabditida; family Rhabditidae; genus Oscheius; species Oscheius myriophilus. Next base: position 28,243,412 of record OZ059903.1, read on the forward strand.
CCGGGCGGGAAATGTCTCCACTACTCCTACTGGGGCCTGACACGCAGTTGGGTCTACAGTGCGAGCTGGGGAGGTGTTTACTACCCGGAGAGACAGGAGATACAGCGTTAGGGCGATCGTAACCCGAAGTTTTTCACTTCTCTCGTTCAACGCGTCTAAACCGAGCGTTGTTTTCGTTTCCCTGGGGCGGGAAATGTCTCCACTACGCACGAGACCTAGTCGCACTAATGGTCGAAATGTGGGGGGAGGAGAACTTTCCCTACTGGAGGAAGAGGACGCCACAGGTTTTGAAGTGTAACGCGAAAAAGTGTAAAACCTCTCCGTTGTAAAGCAATTTTAGCCTACGAGGCGTTACGACAGGGAAACTTTGGCACGCGAACGTATCCCACGAGGATTGGTTTTTACCAGCGTTTCTAACCTCTCAATTTTATGTCAAAAACTCCCCGTTTCGTTTACTTTTTTTTTCTGCCGGGTGGGAAATGTCACCACTGCCTGTTCAGAGACCTTCTCCGCATCAGAGTTTTCTGTGGGAAGTGGGGACAACCACAGCCAGATAGAAAAAAAGAGAGAAATTGCTCAGTCCACGAGACGTAAAGCCCAAAAGGCGAACAGTACACCCGGGGTACCGCAGCTCACCTGACGCGTTGACAAGTTTCAATTTCCAGGTGATGGCCGTCTGGACACGGAGGATGAGCCTGTCCCGCCCGAGTGTACTACGACTCCGCACATCATCGTCGCGCAGCGGTCGCCACAAGTTGACCGTCTGCGCCAACACCATTGCGGATTTTCCCCGTATCCTGGGTCACATGCGATGATAAAAACAGCGTGTGGCTCAGTGTTTGTCAGCATATTTGCGATAAACTGGTTGTTTTGATCCTTCTTCTTTTTTATCCTGGTCGTCCAAGAGACGTGCGGTTGTTTCCGTTCTATACCGTAGCCAAATAGCCTATCTCCAGGTTACGGTAACCTTCGCCAGTCGATTTGAAGATAGATGACGAGTCGTTGGCAGAGCGGAAGCAGCTTCTCACCGAACATGTAGAATTCCAGCCGCAGGTGGGCAACAGACCTAACGACGGTGAACATTTTGTGTTCAGAGGAAGAGCCTGACCGTCGGTTCGGCCAGGAGGCAGCCAGCCCTTGCCATCTGAAGCCGTCATGGTTAAACCCAGCCCGTCACAGCCTCGAAGCAGCAACAGCTGTCTTTCCCCTTTTTCAAAAGGTAGGCTGTGACTTTTCACTCCGAGTGACGTTTGAGTTTCAGACCGATTTCATCGAAACAGATGTCAAGTCGAGAGAAACCGCGGGGTGCACGCACGTGGACAAGAGGCCTCAACACGTTCTGAGGTGCCATCAGGCTTCGGTCTTCTTCCAGCAATACGAACAGGTATCCTAATTCATGGTCGGAGATGGAAGATCGACCTTTCAGGTCTGCGAGGTTGCGCCCGTCACACTACAGTACCCTCTCCGTACCCTCCTGTTGAGTGGTCTCTGCGACCAGCCTCGGATTACGGTTGACGTTCCGCATACAGGAGAGGAAGAGAAGAGAAGTACTGTGCGCCCGTTACGTGAGTGCATTTGTTTTGCTGTCAAAACTCGCCCAATTTGAGTCGACGAAGATGAGATTTTTTGGACAAGACACTAAGAGCTACGAGCTGAACGGCAGAATTTTTGTTCTTTCCTCCAAAAGATATTCAAAAATATTTTTGTCAGTGTCTCAAACAAGAATCTCATTCTTCGATCCTCATTTTCGGATCGACCAGTCTCCCGGAAAAGATTACCAAACTAATTTTTCTGATCGAGAGACTGGCCGAAGGAATTAACAACGAACCCAAATTCTGGATTGCAGGATTGAGGAGGAGGACGTAATCGTCTACGAGACAAGGGTCACGTGCCAAGACCAAGCGTGACAGACGTAACAGGATGCCCAAGATTGTGGCAGTCTCTTCTCTCCTCATCCTCCCAAGGACTCTAAAGTCGGACAGGACCAACCTTCCCAAAGGTCAATCCGCAGAAGGACGCAACCGCACAAGGAAATGGGAATCGCTCACAAGCCTTCTTTTGCGTCTGACAAGGCGGTTGCTTAGCTCCACGAAAGTTCTCCCGCATCACAGAGCGTATGGATTGGAATTACACACTTTTTCTGAGAGTATTGTCCACGAGACGTTTTCTTTCGGAAGAAGGTAGTGTGTGGTTGGCCGACAAGGCGTCAGCTACTCTTGTGGGCAACCGCGCAAGTAGAGACGAGCTGTCGTTCATCCAGACAGTCCAGAACACGCCAATTCGTCTAAGGACCTGGGATTGGCTAAATTGCGCTCCAAAAGAGTTCTGCTGCTGTTTAGCTAATTGTCTAATTTTCTCCACAAGAGACCTTTCGCCGCCGAACCCATGTCAAGCTCCAAGAGAGCATCAGATTTTGGAATTCGAATAAGCAGAACTCGGAAACCTACGTTGTTTTTCCCTTCCAGGATGATGGAAGTGGAGGAAATGAGGTTTTTCCAGGTTCAGCCTTCCCGTACCACGAGTACGCAATCTTTGCCTAGATTAAAGGGTACACCGACTTTTGTTTCTCGCGAAAGTACACGAACAGCTAGCGATGGAGACAAGCCACCAGATGGCATACTTCTCTTCTTTAACTGGTTCCCAGTTGCCACCAGATGGCATGTTCTCACGTCTCCATTTTCTCTAAAAACAACGCAGAGGGTTCTTAGGTTTATTGTTTCAAACTAGTGTAGAGGTGTCTGGGGAATTTTCCATCTAAGATGTGGTGTTAGTTCCCCGTGGACATTTTTTGGGCATAACTCGTTACCCATTCAGGTGTCCCCATGAAGCCTCCAGACGTCGTCACGAAGCTGCCGTTCTCATCGTGGCATCGGTTGTTTCCACCGCCGATGTAGCAGCCGCCGTTCCGGAAGCCCATCCGTCGAACTTCGTCAAGAAGATGTTGCAGTTCCGTTCCTGCCGAGACCGAAGTCGATCGCTCTGCTGATATTGATGAGTTTTGCCCTGCTGAGTCGTCTGACAAGTCTACGACTGCATCTCCAGTACAAGCACCTCCGAGCACCTCCAGGCCCAGATGCGAGCTCCCTCCCTCGTGGCTCTCTAGCGAGTTGGAGACACCTTCAGTTGGAGTCGACGAAGCCCTCTTCTTCTTCCTCCGCTGGTCCTTCGCGCTGGTTTCTGACTTCCGTCCGTCTTCAGCCCCACGGACCGCAGCCTTCGTCTTCGCTTCATGTCCCCTTTTTGAGTTGTGAGTATACAGCCCAGTAGGTAGAAAAGGGGTCCACGTTAGAAAAGGTTTCACGAGACAATCTGTCTCCAAAAGAGGCCTAAGGCCCAAACACCACCACCTTAGGCATTTACTCTCTCACTAGGTCCTAAAGATCCCAAACTGCGTAGTCTTTAGAGCATTTTGCTCCGCTCCTGCGTTTTGGTGGCAGGAATGGCGTGAGTGTATTTTTGAGTACACTAAAGTGAACTCCTTCTCTTGTGGGGAGTGTCGCCGATATTCCCTTGGATCCCTTGGAATACCGACGGCGCACTCCACGCCATTACGCATACTGTACCGCGCACGCGCGTTCACGTATTGCGTACCGAATGGGCGGCGCCCCGAGGTCGGCAGTGTCTGCACGAGCGCTGCCCATGAGCGGTGGTTCGTTGCGGCCGCTCTTACACAGAATCTGGCCGACAGGTCGGATAATCCCCAAAGGGATGGCTGTGTAACGACTACAAAAACAATTCCCCCCACGAGGGGTCTGCATTAAAGTGGCGCAAGCCCTGGTATTCCGCCGTAACACGCGTACGTCCCAACCCGCCGACACAGGCGTGAAGCTGGGGATAGTACTGGTTACGGGTCCTAAAAGGGCATTGACAGGTTGTCGCTACAGACGCCTTCTTAGGTTCGCTGCACACGTCTCACTTCGCCGATGGTCTCTTCCCGCTCCGATGGCCGTCTGCCGCCCACCGTTTCCGTGGTGCCGGGCCGTCTTCTACTGCCAGCTGCCGTCTCGACTCCCCTGCTCTCCGGTGGCCGTCACTCCGTCCGTCCAAGTCCCGAGCGAGGAATCGACCATCATAAGTCCTCAGGTGCCCCTTGGGCCTGCAGGCGTCCGTGAGACTTTTCTTATACGTTTGTATTGTTGTTCATGTTGTAACTGAGGGTAAAGGCTGAGTCCTGTAGTATTACTGTTCTATTTCTTGTGAGAGTGACAGAAGGGCGGAAGCGCTCTCCCTTGCTGGTCCGATGGGACCCCGATTATGTTTACTGCCGTCCCGCGTGGCGCCTAAATGGTTGTGCGAGCTGGGCATTTTCGCCCCTCTCGGTCCTGCAAGTGTCCTGAAAGTAAACCAGGCGTAGAAGTGGCGACAGTTTCCAATCGCAGCAAAAGAAAATGTTTCCAATCGCAGCAAAATAAAATGTTTCCAATCGCAGCAAAATAAAATGTTTCCAATCGCAGCAAAAGAAAATGTTTCCAATCGCAGCAAAATAAAATGTTTCCAATCGCTGCAAAATAAAATGTTTCCAATCGCAGCAAAATAAAATGTTTCCAATCGCAGCAAAATAAAATGTTTCCAATCGCAGCAAAATAAAATGTTTCCAATCGCTGCAAAATAAAATGTTTCCAATCGCAGCAAAATAAAATGTTTCCAATCGCTGCAAAATAAAATGTTTCCAATCGCAGCAAAATAAAATGTTTCCAATCGAAGCAAAATGTTTCCAATCGCAACAAAAGAAAATGTTTCCAATCGCAGCAAAAGAAAATGTTTCCAATCGCAGCAAAAGAAAATGTTTCCAATCGCAGCAAAATAAAATGTTTCCAATCGCAGCAAACTAAAAAGTTTCCAATCGCAGCAAAATAAAATGTTTCCAATCGCAGCAAAATAAAATGTTTCCAAACGCAGCAAAATAAAATGTTTCCAATCGCTGCAAAATAAAATGTTTCCTATCGCAGCAAAATAAAATGTTTCCATTCGCAGCAAAATAAAATGTTTCCAATCGCAGCAAAATAAAATGTTTCCAATCGCAGCAAAATAAAATGTTTCCAATCGCTGCAAAAGAAAATGTTTACAATCGAAGCAAAATGTTTCCAATCGCAGCAAAAGAAAATGTTTCCAATCGCTGCAAAATAAAATGTTTCCAATCGCAGCAAAATAAAATGTTTCCAATCGAAGCAAAATGTTTCCAATCGGAGCAAAAGAAAATGTTTCCAATCGCAGCAAAAGAAAATGTTTACAATCGAAGCAAAATGTTTCCAATCGCAGCAAAAGAAAATGTTTCCAATCGCAGCAAAATAAAATGTTTCCAATCGCAGCAAAAGAAAATGTTTCCAATCGCAGCAAAATAAAATGTTTCCAATCGCAGCAAAAGAAAATGTTTACAATCGCAGCAAAATAAAATGTTTCCAATCGCTGCAAAATAAAATGTTTCCAATCGCAGCAAAATAAAATGTTTCCAATCGCAGCAAAAGAAAATGTTTCCAATCGCAGCAAAATAAAATGTTTCCAATCGCAGCAAAATAAAATGTTTCCAATCGCAGCAAAAGAAAATGTTTCCAATCGCAGCAAAATAAAATGTTTCCAATCGCTGCAAAATAAAATGTTTCCAATCGCAGCAAAATAAAATGTTTCCAATCGCAGCAAAATAAAATGTTTCCAATCGCAGCAAAATAAAATGTTTCCAATCGCTGCAAAATAAAATGTTTCCAATCGCAGCAAAATAAAATGTTTCCAATCGCTGCAAAATAAAATGTTTCCAATCGCAGCAAAATAAAATGTTTCCAATCGCAGCAAAAGAAAATGTTTCCAATCGCAGCAAAATGAAATGTTTCCAATCGCAGCAAAAGAAAATGTTTCCAATCGCAGCAAAATAAAATGTTTCTAATCGCAGCAAAATAAAATGTTTCCAATCGCTGCAAAATAAAATGTTTCCAATCGCAGCAAAATAAAATGTTTCCAATCGCTGCAAAATAAAATGTTTCCAATCGCAGCAAAATAAAATGTTTCCAATCGAAGCAAAATGTTTCCAATCGCAGCAAAAGAAAATGTTTCCAATCGCAGCAAAAGAAAATGTTTCCAATCGCAGCAAAAGAAAATGTTTCCAATCGCAGCAAAATAAAATGTTTCCAATCGCAGCAAACTAAAAAGTTTCCAATCGCAGCAAAATAAAATGTTTCCAATCGCAGCAAAATAAAATGTTTCCAAACGCAGCAAAATAAAATGTTTCCAATCGCTGCAAAATAAAATGTTTCCTATCGCAGCAAAATAAAATGTTTCCAATCGCAGCAAAATAAAATGTTTCCAATCGCAGCAAAATAAAATGTTTCCAATCGCAGCAAAATAAAATGTTTCCAATCGCTGCAAAAGAAAATGTTTACAATCGAAGCAAAATGTTTCCAATCGCAGCAAAAGAAAATGTTTCCAATCGCAGCAAAATAAAATGTTTCCAATCGCTGCAAAATAAAATGTTTCCAATCGCAGCAAAGTAAAATGTTTCCAATCGCTGCAAAATAAAATGTTTCCAATCGCAGCAAAATAAAATGTTTCCAATCGCAGCAAAATAAAATGTTTCCAATCGCAGCAAAATAAAATGTTTCCAATCGCAGCAAAATAAAATGTTTCCAATCGCTGCAAAAGAAAATGTTTACAATCGAAGCAAAATGTTTCCAATCGCAGCAAAAGAAAATGTTTCCAATCGCAGCAAAATAAAATGTTTCCAATCGCTGCAAAATAAAATGTTTCCAATCGCAGCAAAGTAAAATGTTTCCAATCGCTGCAAAATAAAATGTTTCCAATCGCAGCAAAATAAAATGTTTCCAATCGAAGCAAAATGTTTCCAATCGGAGCAAAAGAAAATGTTTCCAATCGCAGCAAAATAAAATGTTTCCAATCGCAGCAAAATAAAATGTTTCCAATCGCTGCAAAATAAAATGTTTCCAATCGCAGCAAAATAAAATGTTTCCAATCGCTGCAAAATAAAATGTTTCCAATCGCAGCAAAATAAAATGTTTCCAATCGAAGCAAAATGTTTCCAATCGCAGCAAAAGAAAATGTTTCCAATCGCAGCAAAAGAAAATGTTTCCAATCGCAGCAAAAGAAAATGTTTCCAATCGCAGCAAAATAAAATGTTTCCAATCGCAGCAAACTAAAAAGTTTCCAATCGCAGCAAAATAAAATGTTTCCAATCGCAGCAAAATAAAATGTTTCCAAACGCAGCAAAATAAAATGTTTCCAATCGCTGCAAAATAAAATGTTTCCTATCGCAGCAAAATAAAATGTTTCCAATCGCTGCAAAATAAAATGTTTCCAATCGCAGCAAAATATAATGTTTCCAATCGCAGCAAAAGAAAATGTTTCCAATCGCAGCAAAATAAAATGTTTCCAATCGCAGCAAAATAAAATGTTTCCAATCGCAGCAAAAGAAAATGTTTCCAATCGCAGCAAAATAAAATGTTTCCAATCGCTGCAAAATAAAATGTTTCCAATCGCAGCAAAATAAAATGTTTCCAATCGCAGCAAAATAAAATGTTTCCAATCGCAGCAAAATAAAATGTTTCCAATCGCTGCAAAATAAAATGTTTCCAATCGCAGCAAAATAAAATGTTTCCAATCGCTGCAAAATAAAATGTTTCCAATCGCAGCAAAATAAAATGTTTCCAATCGAAGCAAAATGTTTCCAATCGCAGCAAAAGAAAATGTTTCCAATCGCAGCAAAAGAAAATGTTTCCAATCGCAGCAAAAGAAAATGTTTCCAATCGCAGCAAACTAAAAAGTTTCCAATCGCAGCAAAATAAAATGTTTCCAATCGCAGCAAAATAAAATGTTTCCAATCGCTGCAAAATAAAATGTTTCCAATCGCAGCAAAATATAATGTTTCCAATCGCAGCAAAAGAAAATGTTTCCAATCGCAGCAAAATAAAATGTTTCCAAACGCAGCAAAATAAAATGTTTCCAATCGCTGCAAAATAAAATGTTTCCTATCGCAGCAAAATAAAATGTTTCCAATCGCTGCAAAATAAAATGTTTCCAATCGCAGCAAAATATAATGTTTCCAATCGCAGCAAAAGAAAATGTTTCCAATCGCAGCAAAATAAAATGTTTCCAATCGCAGCAAAATAAAATGTTTCCAATCGCAGCAAAAGAAAATGTTTCCAATCGCAGCAAAATAAAATGTTTCCAATCGCTGCAAAATAAAATGTTTCCAATCGCAGCAAAATAAAATGTTTCCAATCGCAGCAAAATAAAATGTTTCCAATCGCAGCAAAATAAAATGTTTCCAATCGCTGCAAAATAAAATGTTTCCAATCGCAGCAAAATAAAATGTTTCCAATCGCTGCAAAATAAAATGTTTCCAATCGCAGCAAAATAAAATGTTTCCAATCGAAGCAAAATGTTTCCAATCGCAGCAAAAGAAAATGTTTCCAATCGCAGCAAAAGAAAATGTTTCCAATCGCAGCAAAAGAAAATGTTTCCAATCGCAGCAAAATAAAATGTTTCCAATCGCAGCAAACTAAAAAGTTTCCAATCGCAGCAAAATAAAATGTTTCCAATCGCAGCAAAATAAAATGTTTCCAAACGCAGCAAAATAAAATGTTTCCAATCGCTGCAAAATAAAATGTTTCCTATCGCAGCAAAATAAAATGTTTCCAATCGCAGCAAAATAAAATGTTTCCAATCGCAGCAAAATAAAATGTTTCCAATCGCAGCAAAATAAAATGTTTCCAATCGCTGCAAAAGAAAATGTTTACAATCGAAGCAAAATGTTTCCAATCGCAGCAAAAGAAAATGTTTCCAATCGCAGCAAAATAAAATGTTTCCAATCGCTGCAAAATAAAATGTTTCCAATCGCAGCAAAGTAAAATGTTTCCAATCGCTGCAAAATAAAATGTTTCCAATCGCAGCAAAATAAAATGTTTCCAATCGAAGCAAAATGTTTCCAATCGGAGCAAAAGAAAATGTTTCCAATCGCAGCAAAAGAAAATGTTTACAATCGAAGCAAAATGTTTCCAATCGCAGCAAAAGAAAATGTTTCCAATCGCAGCAAAATAAAATGTTTCCAATCGCAGCAAAAGAAAATGTTTCCAATCGCAGCAAAATAAAATGTTTCCAATCGCAGCAAAAGAAAATGTTTACAATCGCAGCAAAATAAAATGTTTCCAATCGCTGCAAAATAAAATGTTTCCAATCGCAGCAAAATAAAATGTTTCCAATCGCAGCAAAATAAAATGTTTCCAATCGCAGCAAAATAAAATGTTTCCAATCGCAGCAAAATAAAATGTTTCCTATCGCAGCAAAATAAAATGTTTCCAATCGCAGCAAAATAAAATGTTTCCAATCGCAGCAAAATAAAATGTTTCCAATCGCAGCAAAATAAAATGTTTCCAATCGCAGCAAAATAAAATGTTTCCAATCACAGCAAAATATGAATGTTTCCAATCGCAGCAAAATAAAATGTTTCCAATCGCAGCAAAATAAAATGTTTCCAATCGCAGCAAAATAAAATGTTTCCAATCGCTGCAAAATAAAATGTTTCCAATCGAAGCAAAATGTTTCCAATCGCAGCAAAATAAAATGTTTCCAATCGCAGCAAAATAAAATGTTTCCAATCGCAGCAAAATAAAATATTTCCAATCCCAGCAAAATAAAATGTTTCCAATCGCAGCAAAATAAAATGTTTCCAATCGCAGCAAAATAAAATGTTTTCCATCGCAGCAAAATAAAATGTTTCCAATCGCAGCAAAAGAAAATGTTTCCAATCGCAGCAAAATAAAATGTTTCCAATCGCAGCAAAATAAAATGTTTCCAATCGCAGCAAAATAAAATGTTTCCAATCGCAGCAAAATAAAATGTTTCCAATCGCAGCAAAATAAAATGTTTCCAATCGCAGCAAAATAAAATGTTTCCTATCGCAGCAAAATAAAATGTTTCCAATCGCAGCAAAATAAAATGTTTCCAATCGCAGCAAAATAAAATGTTTCCAATCGCAGCAAAATAAAATGTTTCCAATCGCAGCAAAATAAAATGTTTCCAATCGCAGCAAAATAAAATGTTTCTAATCACAGCAAAATATGAATGTTTCCAATCGCAGCAAAATAAAATGTTTCCAATCGCAGCAAAATAAAATGTTTCCAATCGCAGCAAATGAAAATATTTCCAATCGCAGCAAAATAAAATGTTTCCAATCGCAGCAAAAAAATGTTTCCAATCGCTGCAAAATAAAATGTTTCCAATCGCAGCAAAATAAAATGTTTCCAATCGCTGCAAAATAAAATGTTTTCAATCGCAGCAAAATAAAATGTTTCCAATCGAAGCAAAATGTTTCCAATCGCAGCAAAATAAAATGTTTGCAATCGCAGCAAAATAAAATGTTTGCAATCGCAGCAAAATAAAATGTTTCCAATCGCAGCAAAATAAAATGTTTCCAATCGCAGCAAAATAAAATGTTTCCAATCGCAGCAAAATAAAATGTTTCCAAACACAGCAAAATATGAATGTTTCCAATCGCAGCAAAATAAAATGTTTCCAATAGCAGCAAAATAAAATGTTTCCAATCGCAGCAAAATAAAATGTTTCCAATCGCAGCAAAATAAAATGTTTCCAATCGAAGCAAAATGTTTCCAATCGCAGCAAAATAAAATGTTTCCAATCGCAGCAAAATAAAATGTTTCCAATCGCAGCAAGATAAAATGTTTCCAATCGCAGCAAAATAAAATGTTTCCAATCGCAGCAAGATAAAATGTTTCCAATCACAGCAAAATATGAATGTTTTCAATCGCAGCAAAATAAAATGTTTCCAATCGCAGCAAAATAAAAAGTTTCCAACCGCAGCAAACTAAAATGTTGCCAATAGCAGCAAAATAAAATGTTTCCAATCGCAGCAAAATAAAATGTTTCCAATCGCAGCAAAATAAAATGTTTCCAATCGCAGCAAAACAAAATGTTTCCAATCGCAGCAAAATAAAATGTTTCCAATCACAGCAAAATATGAATGTTTCCAATCGCAGCAAAATAAAATGTTTCCAATCGCAGCAAAATAAAATGTTTCCAATCGCAGCAAAATATGAATGTTTCCAATCGCAGCAAAATAAAATGTTCCCAATCGCAGCAAAATAAAATGTTTCCAATCGCAGCAAAATAAAATGTTTTCCATCGCAGCAAAATAAAATGTTTCCAATCGCAGCAAAAGAAAATGTTTCCAATCGCAGCAAAATAAAATGTTTCCAATCGCAGCAAAATAAAATGTTTCCAATCGCAGCAAAATAAAATGTTTCCAATCGCAGCAAAATAAAATGTTTCCAATCACAGCAAAATATGAATGTTTCCAATCGCAGCAAAATAAAATGTTTCCAATCGCAGCAAAATAAAATGTTTCCAATCGCAGCAAAATAAAATGTTTCCAATCGCAGCAAAATAAAATATTTCCAATCGCAGCAAAATAAAATGTTTCCAATCGCAGCAAAATAAAATGTTTCCAATCACAGCAAAATATGAATGTTTCCAATCGCAGCAAAATAAAATATTTCCAATCGCAGCAAAATAAAATGTTTCCAATCGCAGCAAAACAAAATGTTTCCAATCGCAGCAAAATAAAGTGTTTCCAATCGCAGCAAAATAAAATGTTTCCAATCGCAGCAAAAGAAAATGTTTCCAATCGCAGCAAAATAAAATGTTTCCAATCGCAGCAAAAGAAAATGTTTCCAATCGCAGCAAAATAAAATGTTTCTAATCGCAGCAAAATAAAATGTTTCCAATCGCAGCAAAACAAAATGTTTCCAATCGCAGCAAAATAAAATGTTTCCAATCGCAGCAAAATAAAATGTTTCCAATCGCAGCAAATTAAAATGTTTCCAATCGCAGCAAAATAAAATGTTTCCAATCGCAGCAAAATAAAATGTTTCCAATCGCAGCAAAATAAAATGTTTCTAATCGCAGCAAAATAAAATGTTTCCAATCGCAGCAAAACAAAATGTTTCCAATCGCAGCAAAATAAAATGTTTCCAATCGCAGCAAAATAAAATGTTTCCAATCGCAGCAAAACAAAATGTTTCCAATCGCAGCAAAATAAAATGTTTCCAATCACTGCAAAATATGAATGTTTCCAATCGCAGCAAAATAAAATGTTTCCAATCGCAGCAAAATAAAATGTTTCCAATCGCAGCAAAATAAAATATTTCCAATCGCAGCAAAATAAAATGTTCCCAATCGCAGCAAAATAAAATGTTTCCAATCGCAGCAAAATAAAATGTTTTCCATCGCAGCAAAATAAAATGTTTCCAATCGCAGCAAAAGAAAATGTTTCCAATCGCAGCAAAATAAAATGTTTCCAATCGCAGCAAAATAAAATGTTTCCAATCGCAGCAAAATAAAATGTTTCCAATCGCAGCAAAATAAAATGTTTCCAATCACAGCAAAATATGAATGTTTCCAATCGCAGCAAAATAAAATGTTTCCAATCGCAGCAAAATAAAATGTTTCCAATCGCAGCAAAATAAAATATTTCCAATCGCAGCAAAATAAAATGTTTCCAATCGCAGCAAAATAAAATGTTTCCAATCACAGCAAAATATGAATGTTTCCAATCGCAGCAAAATAAAATATTTCCAATCGCAGCAAAATAAAATGTTTCCAATCGCAGCAAAACAAAATGTTTCCAATCGCAGCAAAATAAAGTGTTTCCAATCGCAGCAAAAGAAAATGTTTCCAATCGCAGCAAAATGAAATGTTTCCAATCGCAGCAAAAGAAAATGTTTCCAATCGCAGCAAAATAAAATGTTTCTAATCGCAGCAAAATAAAATGTTTCCAATCGCAGCAAAACAAAATGTTTCCAATCGCAGCAAAATAAAATGTTTCCAATCGCAGCAAAATAAAATGTTTCCAATCGCAGCAAATTAAAATGTTTCCAATCGCAGCAAAATAAAATGTTTCCAATCGCAGCAAAATAAAATGTTTCCAATCGCAGCAAAATAAAATGTTTCTAATCGCAGCAAAATAAAATGTTTCCAATCGCAGCAAAACAAAATGTTTCCAATCGCAGCAAAATAAAATGTTTCCAATCGCAGCAAAATAAAATGTTTCCAATCGCAGCAAAATAAAATGTTTCCAATCGCAGCAAAATAAAATGTTTTCCATCGCAGCAAAATAAAATGTTTCCAATCGCAGCAAAAGAAAATGTTTCCAATTGCAGCAAAATAAAATGTTTCCAATCACAGCAAAATATGAATGTTTCCAATCGCAGCAAAATAAAATATTTCCAATCGCAGCAAAATAAAATGTTTCCAATCGCAGCAAAATAAAATGTTTCCAATCTCAGCAAAATAAAATGTTTACAATCTCAGCAAAATAAAATGTTTCCAATCGCAGCAAAAGAAAATGTTTCCAATCGCAGCAAAATAAAATGTTTCCAATCGCAGCAAAATAAAATGTTTCCAATCGCAGCAAAAAAAAATGTTTCCAATCGCAGCAAAACAAAATGTTTCCAATCGCAGCAAAATAAAGTGTTTCCAATCGCAGCAAAATAAAATGTTTCCAATCGCAGCAAAATAAAATGTTTCCAATCGCAGCAAAATATAATGTTTCCAATCGCAGCAAATAAAAATGTTTCCAATCGCAGCAAAATAAAATGTTTCCAATCGCAGCAAAATAAAATGTTTCCAATCGCAGCAAAAAAAAATGTTTCCAATCGCAGCAAAATAAAATGTTTCCAATCGCAGCAAAATAAAATGTTTCCAATCGCAGCAAAATAAAATGTTTCCAATCGCAGCAAAATAAAATGTTTTCCATCGCAGCAAAATAAAATGTTTCCAATCGCAGCAAAAGAAAATGTTTCCAATTGCAGCAAAATAAAATGTTTCCAATCACAGCAAAATATGAATGTTTCCAATCGCAGCAAAATAAAATATTTCCAATCGCAGCAAAATAAAATGTTTCCAATCGCAGCAAAACAAAATGTTTCCAAACGCAGCAAAATAAAGTGTTTCCAATCGCAGCAAAATAAAATGTTTCCAATCGCAGCAAAAGAAAATGTTTCCAATCGCAGCAAAATAAAATGTTTCCAATCGCAGCAAAAGAAAATGTTTCCAATCGCAGCAAAATAAAATGTTTCTAATCGCAGCAAAATAAAATGTTTCCAATCGCAGCAAAACAAAATGTTTCCAATCGCAGCAAAATAAAATGTTTCCAATCGCAGCAAAATAAAATGTTTCCAATCGCAGCAAATTAAAATGTTTCCAATCGCAGCAAAATAAAATGTTTCCAATCGCAGCAAAATAAAATGTTTCCAATCGCAGCAAAATAAAATGTTTCTAATCGCAGCAAAATAAAATGTTTCCAATCGCAGCAAAACAAAATGTTTCCAATCGCAGCAAAATAAAATGTTTCCAATCGCAGCAAAACAAAATCTTTCCAATCGCAGCAAAATAAAATGTTTCCAATCGCAGCAAAATAAAATGTTTCCAATCGCAGCAAAATAAAATGTTTCCAATCGCAGCAAAAAAAAATGTTTCCAATCGCAGCAAAACAAAATGTTTCCAATCGCAGCAAAATAAAATGTTTCCAATCGCAGCAAAATAAAATGTTTCCAATCGCAGCAAAATAAAATGTTTCCAATCGCAGCAAAATATAATGTTTCCAATCGCAGCAAATAAAAATGTTTCCAATCGCAGCAAAATAAAATGTTTCCAATCGCAGCAAAATAAAATGTTTCCAATCGCAGCAAAAGAAAATGTTTCCAATCGCAGCAAAATAAAATGGTTCTAATCGCAGCAAAATAAAATGTTTCCAATCGCAGCAAAACAAAATGTTTCCAATCGCAGCAAAATAAAATGTTTCCAATCGCAGCAAAATAAAATGTTTCCAATCGCAGCAAAACAAAATGTTTCCAATCGCAGCAAAAGAAAATGTTTCCAATCGCAGCAAAATAAAATGTTTCCAATCGCAGCAAAATAAAATGTTTCCAATCGCAGCAAAACAAAATGTTTCCAATCGCAGCAAAATAAAATGTTTCCAATCGCAGCAAAATAAAATGTTTCCAATCGCAGCAAAATATAATGTTTCCAATCGCAGCAAATAAAAATGTTTCCAATCGCAGCAAAATAAAATGTTTCCAATCGCAGCAAAATAAAATGTTTCCAATCGCAGCAAAAAAAAATGTTTCCAATCGCAGCAAAATAAAATGTTTCCAATCGCAGCAAAATAAAATGTTTCCAATCGCAGCAAAATAAAATGTTTCCAATCGCAGCAAAATAAAATGTTTTCCATCGCAGCAAAATAAAATGTTTCCAATCGCAGCAAAAGAAAATGTTTCCAATTGCAGCAAAATAAAATGTTTCCAATCACAGCAAAATATGAATGTTTCCAATCGCAGCAAAATAAAATATTTCCAATCGCAGCAAAATAAAATGTTTCCAATCGCAGCAAAACAAAATGTTTCCAAACGCAGCAAAATAAAGTGTTTCCAATCGCAGCAAAATAAAATGTTTCCAATCGCAGCAAAAGAAAATGTTTCCAATCGCAGCAAAATAAAATGTTTCCAATCGCAGCAAAAGAAAATGTTTCCAATCGCAGCAAAATAAAATGTTTCTAATCGCAGCAAAATAAAATGTTTCCAATCGCAGCAAAACAAAATGTTTCCAATCGCAGCAAAATAAAATGTTTCCAATCGCAGCAAAATAAAATGTTTCCAATCGCAGCAAATTAAAATGTTTCCAATCGCAGCAAAATAAAATGTTTCCAATCGCAGCAAAATAAAATGTTTCCAATCGCAGCAAAATAAAATGTTTCTAATCGCAGCAAAATAAAATGTTTCCAATCGCAGCAAAACAAAATGTTTCCAATCGCAGCAAAATAAAATGTTTCCAATCGCAGCAAAACAAAATGTTTCCAATCGCAGCAAAATAAAATGTTTCCAATCGCAGCAAAATAAAATGTTTCCAATCGCAGCAAAATAAAATGTTTCCAATCGCAGCAAAAAAAAATGTTTCCAATCGCAGCAAAACAAAATGTTTCCAATCGCAGCAAAATAAAATGTTTCCAATCGCAGCAAAATAAAATGTTTCCAATCGCAGCAAAATAAAATGTTTCCAATCGCAGCAAAATATAATGTTTCCAATCGCAGCAAATAAAAATGTTTCCAATCGCAGCAAAATAAAATGTTTCCAATCGCAGCAAAATAAAATGTTTCCAATCGCAGCAAAAGAAAATGTTTCCAATCGCAGCAAAATAAAATGGTTCTAATCGCAGCAAAATAAAATGTTTCCAATCGCAGCAAAACAAAATGTTTCCAATCGCAGCAAAATAAAATGTTTCCAATCGCAGCAAAACAAAATGTTTCCAATCGCAGCAAAAGAAAATGTTTCCAATCGCAGCAAAATAAAATGTTTCCAATCGCAGCAAAATAAAATGTTTCCAATCGCAGCAAAATAAAATGTTTCCAATCGCAGCAAAAAAAAATGTTTCCAATCGCAGCAAAACAAAATGTTTCCAATCGCAGCAAAATAAAATGTTTCCAATCGCAGCAAAATAAAATGTTTCCAATCGCAGCAAAATAAAATGTTTCCAATCGCAGCAAAATATAATGTTTCCAATCGCAGCAAATAAAAATGTTTCCAATCGCAGCAAAATAAAATGTTTCCAATCGCAGCAAAATAAAATGTTTCCAATCGCAGCAAAAGAAAATGTTTCCAATCGCAGCAAAATAAAATGGTTCTAATCGCAGCAAAATAAAATGTTTCCAATCGCAGCAAAACAAAATGTTTCCAATCGCAGCAAAATAAAATGTTTCCAATCGCAGCAAAACAAAATGTTTCCAATCGCAGCAAAAGAAAATGTTTCCAATCGCAGCAAAATAAAATGTATCCAATCGCAGCAAAATAAAATGTTTCCAATCGCAGCAAAAGAAAATGTTTCCAATCGCAGCAAAATAAAATGTTTCTAATCGCAGCAAAATAAAATGTTTCCAATCGCAGCAAAACAAAATGTTTCCAATCGCAGCAAAATAAAATGTTTCCAATCGCAGCAAAATAAAATGTTTCCAATCGCAGCAAAATAAAATGTTTCCAATCGCAGCAAAATATAATGTTTCCAATCGCAGAAAAAGAAAATGTTTCCAATCGCAGCAAAATAAAAAGTTTCCAATCGCAGCAAAATATAATGTTTCCAATCGCAGCAAAAGAAAATGTTTCCAATCGCAGCAAAACAAAATGTTTCCAATCGCAGCAAAATAAAATGTTTCCAATCGCAGCAAAACAAAATGTTTCCAATCGCAGCAAAAGAAAATGTTTCCAATCGCAGCAAAATAAAATGTATCCAATCGCAGCAAAATAAAATGTTTCCAATCGCAGCAAAAGAAAATGTTTCCAATCGCAGCAAAATAAAATGTTTCTAATCGCAGCAAAATAAAATGTTTCCAATCGCAGCAAAACAAAATGTTTCCAATCGCAGCAAAATAAAATGTTTCCAATCGCAGCAAAATAAAATGTTTCCAATCGCAGCAAAATAAAATGTTTCCAATCGCAGCAAAATATAATGTTTCCAATCGCAGAAAAAGAAAATGTTTCCAATCGCAGCAAAATAAAAAGTTTCCAATCGCAGCAAAATAAATTGTTTCCAATCGCAGCAAAAGAAAATGTTTCCAATCGCAGCAAAATATAATGTTTCCAATCGCAGCAAAAGAAAATGTTTCCAATCGCAGCAAAATAAAATGTTTCTAATCGCAGCAAAATAAAATGTTTCCAATCGCAGCAAAATAAAATGTTTCTAATCGCAGCAAAATAAAATGTTTCCAATCGCAGCAAAACAAAATGTTTCCAATCGCAGCAAAATAAAATGTTTCCAATCGCAGCAAAATAAAATGTTTCCAATCGCAGCAAATTAAAATGTTTCCAATCGCAGCAAAATAAAATGTTTCCAATCGCAGCAAAATAAAATGTTTCCAATCGCAGCAAAATAAAATGTTTCTAATCGCAGCAAAATAAAATGTTTCCAATCGCAGCAAAACAAAATGTTTCCAATCGCAGCAAAATAAAATGTTTCCAATCGCAGCAAAACAAAATGTTTCCAATCGCAGCAAAATAAAATGTTTCCAATCGCAGCAAAATAAAATGTTTCCAATCGCAGCAAAATAAAATGTTTCCAATCGCAGCAAAAAAAAATGTTTCCAATCGCAGCAAAATAAAATGTTTCCAATCACAGCAAAATATGAATGTTTCCAATCGCAGCAAAATAAAATGTTTCCAATCGCAGCAAAATAAAATGTTTCCAATCGCAGCAAAATAAAATATTTCCAATCGCAGCAAAATAAAATGTTTCCAATCGCAGCAAAATAAAATGTTTCCAATCACAGCAAAATATGAATGTTTCCAATCGCAGCAAAATAAAATATTTCCAATCGCAGCAAAATAAAATGTTTCCAATCGCAGCAAAACAAAATGTTTCCAATCGCAGCAAAATAAAGTGTTTCCAATCGCAGCAAAAGAAAATGTTTCCAATCGCAGCAAAATGAAATGTTTCCAATCGCAGCAAAAGAAAATGTTTCCAATCGCAGCAAAATAAAATGTTTCTAATCGCAGCAAAATAAAATGTTTCCAATCGCAGCAAAACAAAATGTTTCCAATCGCAGCAAAATAAAATGTTTCCAATCGCAGCAAAATAAAATGTTTCCAATCGCAGCAAATTAAAATGTTTCCAATCGCAGCAAAATAAAATGTTTCCAATCGCAGCAAAATAAAATGTTTCCAATCGCAGCAAAATAAAAAGTTTCCAATCGCAGCAAAATAAAATGTTTCCAATCGCAGCAAAATAAAATGTTTCCAATCGCTGCAAAATAAAATGTTTCCAATCGCAGCAAAATATAATGTTTCCAATCGCAGCAAAAGAAAATGTTTCCAATCGCAGCAAAATAAAATGTTTCCAAACGCAGCAAAATAAAATGTTTCCAATCGCTGCAAAATAAAATGTTTCCTATCGCAGCAAAATAAAATGTTTCCAATCGCTGCAAAATAAAATGTTTCCAATCGCAGCAAAATATAATGTTTCCAATCGCAGCAAAAGAAAATGTTTCCAATCGCAGCAAAATAAAATGTTTCCAATCGCAGCAAAATAAAATGTTTCCAATCGCAGCAAAAGAAAATGTTTCCAATCGCAGCAAAATAAAATGTTTCCAATCGCTGCAAAATAAAATGTTTCCAATCGCAGCAAAATAAAATGTTTCCAATCGCAGCAAAATAAAATGTTTCCAATCGCAGCAAAATAAAATGTTTCCAATCGCTGCAAAATAAAATGTTTCCAATCGCAGCAAAATAAAATGTTTCCAATCGCTGCAAAATAAAATGTTTCCAATCGCAGCAAAATAAAATGTTTCCAATCGAAGCAAAATGTTTCCAATCGCAGCAAAAGAAAATGTTTCCAATCGCAGCAAAAGAAAATGTTTCCAATCGCAGCAAAAGAAAATGTTTCCAATCGCAGCAAAATAAAATGTTTCCAATCGCAGCAAACTAAAAAGTTTCCAATCGCAGCAAAATAAAATGTTTCCAATCGCAGCAAAATAAAATGTTTCCAAACGCAGCAAAATAAAATGTTTCCAATCGCTGCAAAATAAAATGTTTCCTATCGCAGCAAAATAAAATGTTTCCAATCGCAGCAAAATAAAATGTTTCCAATCGCAGCAAAATAAAATGTTTCCAATCGCAGCAAAATAAAATGTTTCCAATCGCTGCAAAAGAAAATGTTTACAATCGAAGCAAAATGTTTCCAATCGCAGCAAAAGAAAATGTTTCCAATCGCAGCAAAATAAAATGTTTCCAATCGCTGCAAAATAAAATGTTTCCAATCGCAGCAAAGTAAAATGTTTCCAATCGCTGCAAAATAAAATGTTTCCAATCGCAGCAAAATAAAATGTTTCCAATCGAAGCAAAATGTTTCCAATCGGAGCAAAAGAAAATGTTTCCAATCGCAGCAAAAGAAAATGTTTACAATCGAAGCAAAATGTTTCCAATCGCAGCAAAAGAAAATGTTTCCAATCGCAGCAAAATAAAATGTTTCCAATCGCAGCAAAAGAAAATGTTTCCAATCGCAGCAAAATAAAATGTTTCCAATCGCAGCAAAAGAAAATGTTTACAATCGCAGCAAAATAAAATGTTTCCAATCGCTGCAAAATAAAATGTTTCCAATCGCAGCAAAATAAAATGTTTCCAATCGCAGCAAAATAAAATGTTTCCAATCGCAGCAAAATAAAATGTTTCCAATCGCAGCAAAATAAAATGTTTCCTATCGCAGCAAAATAAAATGTTTCCAATCGCAGCAAAATAAAATGTTTCCAATCGCAGCAAAATAAAATGTTTCCAATCGCAGCAAAATAAAATGTTTCCAATCGCAGCAAAATAAAATGTTTCCAATCACAGCAAAATATGAATGTTTCCAATCGCAGCAAAATAAAATGTTTCCAATCGCAGCAAAATAAAATGTTTCCAATCGCAGCAAAATAAAATGTTTCCAATCGCTGCAAAATAAAATGTTTCCAATCGAAGCAAAATGTTTCCAATCGCAGCAAAATAAAATGTTTCCAATCGCAGCAAAATAAAATGTTTCCAATCGCAGCAAAATAAAATATTTCCAATCCCAGCAAAATAAAATGTTTCCAATCGCAGCAAAATAAAATGTTTCCAATCGCAGCAAAATAAAATGTTTTCCATCGCAGCAAAATAAAATGTTTCCAATCGCAGCAAAAGAAAATGTTTCCAATCGCAGCAAAATAAAATGTTTCCAATCGCAGCAAAATAAAATGTTTCCAATCGCAGCAAAATAAAATGTTTCCAATCGCAGCAAAATAAAATGTTTCCAATCGCAGCAAAATAAAATGTTTCCAATCGCAGCAAAATAAAATGTTTCCTATCGCAGCAAAATAAAATGTTTCCAATCGCAGCAAAATAAAATGTTTCCAATCGCAGCAAAATAAAATGTTTCCAATCGCAGCAAAATAAAATGTTTCCAATCGCAGCAAAATAAAATGTTTCCAATCGCAGCAAAATAAAATGTTTCTAATCACAGCAAAATATGAATGTTTCCAATCGCAGCAAAATAAAATGTTTCCAATCGCAGCAAAATAAAATGTTTCCAATCGCAGCAAATGAAAATATTTCCAATCGCAGCAAAATAAAATGTTTCCAATCGCAGCAAAAAAATGTTTCCAATCGCTGCAAAATAAAATGTTTCCAATCGCAGCAAAATAAAATGTTTCCAATCGCTGCAAAATAAAATGTTTTCAATCGCAGCAAAATAAAATGTTTCCAATCGAAGCAAAATGTTTCCAATCGCAGCAAAATAAAATGTTTGCAATCGCAGCAAAATAAAATGTTTGCAATCGCAGCAAAATAAAATGTTTCCAATCGCAGCAAAATAAAATGTTTCCAATCGCAGCAAAATAAAATGTTTCCAATCGCAGCAAAATAAAATGTTTCCAAACACAGCAAAATATGAATGTTTCCAATCGCAGCAAAATAAAATGTTTCCAATAGCAGCAAAATAAAATGTTTCCAATCGCAGCAAAATAAAATGTTTCCAATCGCAGCAAAATAAAATGTTTCCAATCGAAGCAAAATGTTTCCAATCGCAGCAAAATAAAATGTTTCCAATCGCAGCAAAATAAAATGTTTCCAATCGCAGCAAGATAAAATGTTTCCAATCGCAGCAAAATAAAATGTTTCCAATCGCAGCAAGATAAAATGTTTCCAATCACAGCAAAATATGAATGTTTTCAATCGCAGCAAAATAAAATGTTTCCAATCGCAGCAAAATAAAAAGTTTCCAACCGCAGCAAACTAAAATGTTGCCAATAGCAGCAAAATAAAATGTTTCCAATCGCAGCAAAATAAAATGTTTCCAATCGCAGCAAAATAAAATGTTTCCAATCGCAGCAAAACAAAATGTTTCCAATCGCAGCAAAATAAAATGTTTCCAATCACAGCAAAATATGAATGTTTCCAATCGCAGCAAAATAAAATGTTTCCAATCGCAGCAAAATAAAATGTTTCCAATCGCAGCAAAATATGAATGTTTCCAATCGCAGCAAAATAAAATGTTCCCAATCGCAGCAAAATAAAATGTTTCCAATCGCAGCAAAATAAAATGTTTTCCATCGCAGCAAAATAAAATGTTTCCAATCGCAGCAAAAGAAAATGTTTCCAATCGCAGCAAAATAAAATGTTTCCAATCGCAGCAAAATAAAATGTTTCCAATCGCAGCAAAATAAAATGTTTCCAATCGCAGCAAAATAAAATGTTTCCAATCACAGCAAAATATGAATGTTTCCAATCGCAGCAAAATAAAATGTTTCCAATCGCAGCAAAATAAAATGTTTCCAATCGCAGCAAAATAAAATGTTTCCAATCGCAGCAAAATAAAATATTTCCAATCGCAGCAAAATAAAATGTTTCCAATCGCAGCAAAATAAAATGTTTCCAATCACAGCAAAATATGAATGTTTCCAATCGCAGCAAAATAAAATATTTCCAATCGCAGCAAAATAAAATGTTTCCAATCGCAGCAAAACAAAATGTTTCCAATCGCAGCAAAATAAAGTGTTTCCAATCGCAGCAAAATAAAATGTTTCCAATCGCAGCAAAAGAAAATGTTTCCAATCGCAGCAAAATAAAATGTTTCCAATCGCAGCAAAAGAAAATGTTTCCAATCGCAGCAAAATAAAATGTTTCTAATCGCAGCAAAATAAAATGTTTCCAATCGCAGCAAAACAAAATGTTTCCAATCGCAGCAAAATAAAATGTTTCCAATCGCAGCAAAATAAAATGTTTCCAATCGCAGCAAATTAAAATGTTTCCAATCGCAGCAAAATAAAATGTTTCCAATCGCAGCAAAATAAAATGTTTCCAATCGCAGCAAAATAAAATGTTTCTAATCGCAGCAAAATAAAATGTTTCCAATCGCAGCAAAACAAAATGTTTCCAATCGCAGCAAAATAAAATGTTTCCAATCGCAGCAAAATAAAATGTTTCCAATCGCAGCAAAATAAAATGTTTCCAATCACAGCAAAATATGAATGTTTCCAATCGCAGCAAAATAAAATGTTTCCAATCGCAGCAAAATAAAATGTTTCCAATCGCAGCAAAATAAAATATTTCCAATCGCAGCAAAATTAAATGTTTCCAATCGCAGCAAAACAAAATGTTTCCAATCGCAGCAAAATAAAGTGTTTCCAATCGCAGCAAAATAAAATGTTTCCAATCGCAGCAAAACAAAATGTTTCCAATCGCAGCAAAATAAAATGTTTCCAATCACTGCAAAATATGAATGTTTCCAATCGCAGCAAAATAAAATGTTTCCAATCGCAGCAAAATAAAATGTTTCCAATCGCAGCAAAATAAAATATTTCCAATCGCAGCAAAATAAAATGTTCCCAATCGCAGCAAAATAAAATGTTTCCAATCGCAGCAAAATAAAATGTTTTCCATCGCAGCAAAATAAAATGTTTCCAATCGCAGCAAAAGAAAATGTTTCCAATCGCAGCAAAATAAAATGTTTCCAATCGCAGCAAAATAAAATGTTTCCAATCGCAGCAAAATAAAATGTTTCCAATCGCAGCAAAATAAAATGTTTCCAATCACAGCAAAATATGAATGTTTCCAATCGCAGCAAAATAAAATGTTTCCAATCGCAGCAAAATAAAATGTTTCCAATCGCAGCAAAATAAAATATTTCCAATCGCAGCAAAATAAAATGTTTCCAATCGCAGCAAAATAAAATGTTTCCAATCACAGCAAAATATGAATGTTTCCAATCGCAGCAAAATAAAATATTTCCAATCGCAGCAAAATAAAATGTTTCCAATCGCAGCAAAACAAAATGTTTCCAATCGCAGCAAAATAAAGTGTTTCCAATCGCAGCAAAAGAAAATGTTTCCAATCGCAGCAAAATGAAATGTTTCCAATCGCAGCAAAAGAAAATGTTTCCAATCGCAGCAAAATAAAATGTTTCTAATCGCAGCAAAATAAAATGTTTCCAATCGCAGCAAAACAAAATGTTTCCAATCGCAGCAAAATAAAATGTTTCCAATCGCAGCAAAATAAAATGTTTCCAATCGCAGCAAATTAAAATGTTTCCAATCGCAGCAAAATAAAATGTTTCCAATCGCAGCAAAATAAAATGTTTCCAATCGCAGCAAAATAAAATGTTTCTAATCGCAGCAAAATAAAATGTTTCCAATCGCAGCAAAACAAAATGTTTCCAATCGCAGCAAAATAAAATGTTTCCAATCGCAGCAAAATAAAATGTTTCCAATCGCAGCAAAATAAAATGTTTCCAATCGCAGCAAAATAAAATGTTTTCCATCGCAGCAAAATAAAATGTTTCCAATCGCAGCAAAAGAAAATGTTTCCAATTGCAGCAAAATAAAATGTTTCCAATCACAGCAAAATATGAATGTTTCCAATCGCAGCAAAATAAAATATTTCCAATCGCAGCAAAATAAAATGTTTCCAATCGCAGCAAAATAAAATGTTTCCAATCTCAGCAAAATAAAATGTTTACAATCTCAGCAAAATAAAATGTTTCCAATCGCAGCAAAAGAAAATGTTTCCAATCGCAGCAAAATAAAATGTTTCCAATCGCAGCAAAATAAAATGTTTCCAATCGCAGCAAAAAAAAATGTTTCCAATCGCAGCAAAACAAAATGTTTCCAATCGCAGCAAAATAAAGTGTTTCCAATCGCAGCAAAATAAAATGTTTCCAATCGCAGCAAAATAAAATGTTTCCAATCGCAGCAAAATATAATGTTTCCAATCGCAGCAAATAAAAATGTTTCCAATCGCAGCAAAATAAAATGTTTCCAATCGCAGCAAAATAAAATGTTTCCAATCGCAGCAAAAAAAAATGTTTCCAATCGCAGCAAAATAAAATGTTTCCAATCGCAGCAAAATAAAATGTTTCCAATCGCAGCAAAATAAAATGTTTCCAATCGCAGCAAAATAAAATGTTTTCCATCGCAGCAAAATAAAATGTTTCCAATCGCAGCAAAAGAAAATGTTTCCAATTGCAGCAAAATAAAATGTTTCCAATCACAGCAAAATATGAATGTTTCCAATCGCAGCAAAATAAAATATTTCCAATCGCAGCAAAATAAAATGTTTCCAATCGCAGCAAAACAAAATGTTTCCAAACGCAGCAAAATAAAGTGTTTCCAATCGCAGCAAAATAAAATGTTTCCAATCGCAGCAAAAGAAAATGTTTCCAATCGCAGCAAAATAAAATGTTTCCAATCGCAGCAAAAGAAAATGTTTCCAATCGCAGCAAAATAAAATGTTTCTAATCGCAGCAAAATAAAATGTTTCCAATCGCAGCAAAACAAAATGTTTCCAATCGCAGCAAAATAAAATGTTTCCAATCGCAGCAAAATAAAATGTTTCCAATCGCAGCAAATTAAAATGTTTCCAATCGCAGCAAAATAAAATGTTTCCAATCGCAGCAAAATAAAATGTTTCCAATCGCAGCAAAATAAAATGTTTCTAATCGCAGCAAAATAAAATGTTTCCAATCGCAGCAAAACAAAATGTTTCCAATCGCAGCAAAATAAAATGTTTCCAATCGCAGCAAAACAAAATCTTTCCAATCGCAGCAAAATAAAATGTTTCCAATCGCAGCAAAATAAAATGTTTCCAATCGCAGCAAAATAAAATGTTTCCAATCGCAGCAAAAAAAAATGTTTCCAATCGCAGCAAAACAAAATGTTTCCAATCGCAGCAAAATAAAATGTTTCCAATCGCAGCAAAATAAAATGTTTCCAATCGCAGCAAAATAAAATGTTTCCAATCGCAGCAAAATATAATGTTTCCAATCGCAGCAAATAAAAATGTTTCCAATCGCAGCAAAATAAAATGTTTCCAATCGCAGCAAAATAAAATGTTTCCAATCGCAGCAAAAGAAAATGTTTCCAATCGCAGCAAAATAAAATGGTTCTAATCGCAGCAAAATAAAATGTTTCCAATCGCAGCAAAACAAAATGTTTCCAATCGCAGCAAAATAAAATGTTTCCAATCGCAGCAAAATAAAATGTTTCCAATCGCAGCAAAACAAAATGTTTCCAATCGCAGCAAAAGAAAATGTTTCCAATCGCAGCAAAATAAAATGTTTCCAATCGCAGCAAAATAAAATGTTTCCAATCGCAGCAAAACAAAATGTTTCCAATCGCAGCAAAATAAAATGTTTCCAATCGCAGCAAAATAAAATGTTTCCAATCGCAGCAAAATATAATGTTTCCAATCGCAGCAAATAAAAATGTTTCCAATCGCAGCAAAATAAAATGTTTCCAATCGCAGCAAAATAAAATGTTTCCAATCGCAGCAAAAAAAAATGTTTCCAATCGCAGCAAAATAAAATGTTTCCAATCGCAGCAAAATAAAATGTTTCCAATCGCAGCAAAATAAAATGTTTCCAATCGCAGCAAAATAAAATGTTTTCCATCGCAGCAAAATAAAATGTTTCCAATCGCAGCAAAAGAAAATGTTTCCAATTGCAGCAAAATAAAATGTTTCCAATCACAGCAAAATATGAATGTTTCCAATCGCAGCAAAATAAAATATTTCCAATCGCAGCAAAATAAAATGTTTCCAATCGCAGCAAAACAAAATGTTTCCAAACGCAGCAAAATAAAGTGTTTCCAATCGCAGCAAAATAAAATGTTTCCAATCGCAGCAAAAGAAAATGTTTCCAATCGCAGCAAAATAAAATGTTTCCAATCGCAGCAAAAGAAAATGTTTCCAATCGCAGCAAAATAAAATGTTTCTAATCGCAGCAAAATAAAATGTTTCCAATCGCAGCAAAACAAAATGTTTCCAATCGCAGCAAAATAAAATGTTTCCAATCGCAGCAAAATAAAATGTTTCCAATCGCAGCAAATTAAAATGTTTCCAATCGCAGCAAAATAAAATGTTTCCAATCGCAGCAAAATAAAATGTTTCCAATCGCAGCAAAATAAAATGTTTCTAATCGCAGCAAAATAAAATGTTTCCAATCGCAGCAAAACAAAATGTTTCCAATCGCAGCAAAATAAAATGTTTCCAATCGCAGCAAAACAAAATGTTTCCAATCGCAGCAAAATAAAATGTTTCCAATCGCAGCAAAATAAAATGTTTCCAATCGCAGCAAAATAAAATGTTTCCAATCGCAGCAAAAAAAAATGTTTCCAATCGCAGCAAAACAAAATGTTTCCAATCGCAGCAAAATAAAATGTTTCCAATCGCAGCAAAATAAAATGTTTCCAATCGCAGCAAAATAAAATGTTTCCAATCGCAGCAAAATATAATGTTTCCAATCGCAGCAAATAAAAATGTTTCCAATCGCAGCAAAATAAAATGTTTCCAATCGCAGCAAAATAAAATGTTTCCAATCGCAGCAAAAGAAAATGTTTCCAATCGCAGCAAAATAAAATGGTTCTAATCGCAGCAAAATAAAATGTTTCCAATCGCAGCAAAACAAAATGTTTCCAATCGCAGCAAAATAAAATGTTTCCAATCGCAGCAAAACAAAATGTTTCCAATCGCAGCAAAAGAAAATGTTTCCAATCGCAGCAAAATAAAATGTTTCCAATCGCAGCAAAATAAAATGTTTCCAATCGCAGCAAAATAAAATGTTTCCAATCGCAGCAAAAAAAAATGTTTCCAATCGCAGCAAAACAAAATGTTTCCAATCGCAGCAAAATAAAATGTTTCCAATCGCAGCAAAATAAAATGTTTCCAATCGCAGCAAAATAAAATGTTTCCAATCGCAGCAAAATATAATGTTTCCAATCGCAGCAAATAAAAATGTTTCCAATCGCAGCAAAATAAAATGTTTCCAATCGCAGCAAAATAAAATGTTTCCAATCGCAGCAAAAGAAAATGTTTCCAATCGCAGCAAAATAAAATGGTTCTAATCGCAGCAAAATAAAATGTTTCCAATCGCAGCAAAACAAAATGTTTCCAATCGCAGCAAAATAAAATGTTTCCAATCGCAGCAAAACAAAATGTTTCCAATCGCAGCAAAAGAAAATGTTTCCAATCGCAGCAAAATAAAATGTATCCAATCGCAGCAAAATAAAATGTTTCCAATCGCAGCAAAAGAAAATGTTTCCAATCGCAGCAAAATAAAATGTTTCTAATCGCAGCAAAATAAAATGTTTCCAATCGCAGCAAAACAAAATGTTTCCAATCGCAGCAAAATAAAATGTTTCCAATCGCAGCAAAATAAAATGTTTCCAATCGCAGCAAAATAAAATGTTTCCAATCGCAGCAAAATATAATGTTTCCAATCGCAGAAAAAGAAAATGTTTCCAATCGCAGCAAAATAAAAAGTTTCCAATCGCAGCAAAATATAATGTTTCCAATCGCAGCAAAAGAAAATGTTTCCAATCGCAGCAAAACAAAATGTTTCCAATCGCAGCAAAATAAAATGTTTCCAATCGCAGCAAAACAAAATGTTTCCAATCGCAGCAAAAGAAAATGTTTCCAATCGCAGCAAAATAAAATGTATCCAATCGCAGCAAAATAAAATGTTTCCAATCGCAGCAAAAGAAAATGTTTCCAATCGCAGCAAAATAAAATGTTTCTAATCGCAGCAAAATAAAATGTTTCCAATCGCAGCAAAACAAAATGTTTCCAATCGCAGCAAAATAAAATGTTTCCAATCGCAGCAAAATAAAATGTTTCCAATCGCAGCAAAATAAAATGTTTCCAATCGCAGCAAAATATAATGTTTCCAATCGCAGAAAAAGAAAATGTTTCCAATCGCAGCAAAATAAAAAGTTTCCAATCGCAGCAAAATAAATTGTTTCCAATCGCAGCAAAAGAAAATGTTTCCAATCGCAGCAAAATATAATGTTTCCAATCGCAGCAAAAGAAAATGTTTCCAATCGCAGCAAAATAAAATGTTTCTAATCGCAGCAAAATAAAATGTTTCCAATCGCAGCAAAATAAAATGTTTCTAATCGCAGCAAAATAAAATGTTTCCAATCGCAGCAAAACAAAATGTTTCCAATCGCAGCAAAATAAAATGTTTCCAATCGCAGCAAAATAAAATGTTTCCAATCGCAGCAAATTAAAATGTTTCCAATCGCAGCAAAATAAAATGTTTCCAATCGCAGCAAAATAAAATGTTTCCAATCGCAGCAAAATAAAATGTTTCTAATCGCAGCAAAATAAAATGTTTCCAATCGCAGCAAAACAAAATGTTTCCAATCGCAGCAAAATAAAATGTTTCCAATCGCAGCAAAACAAAATGTTTCCAATCGCAGCAAAATAAAATGTTTCCAATCGCAGCAAAATAAAATGTTTCCAATCGCAGCAAAATAAAATGTTTCCAATCGCAGCAAAAAAAAATGTTTCCAATCGCAGCAAAATAAAATGTTTCCAATCACAGCAAAATATGAATGTTTCCAATCGCAGCAAAATAAAATGTTTCCAATCGCAGCAAAATAAAATGTTTCCAATCGCAGCAAAATAAAATATTTCCAATCGCAGCAAAATAAAATGTTTCCAATCGCAGCAAAATAAAATGTTTCCAATCACAGCAAAATATGAATGTTTCCAATCGCAGCAAAATAAAATATTTCCAATCGCAGCAAAATAAAATGTTTCCAATCGCAGCAAAACAAAATGTTTCCAATCGCAGCAAAATAAAGTGTTTCCAATCGCAGCAAAAGAAAATGTTTCCAATCGCAGCAAAATGAAATGTTTCCAATCGCAGCAAAAGAAAATGTTTCCAATCGCAGCAAAATAAAATGTTTCTAATCGCAGCAAAATAAAATGTTTCCAATCGCAGCAAAACAAAATGTTTCCAATCGCAGCAAAATAAAATGTTTCCAATCGCAGCAAAATAAAATGTTTCCAATCGCAGCAAATTAAAATGTTTCCAATCGCAGCAAAATAAAATGTTTCCAATCGCAGCAAAATAAAATGTTTCCAATCGCAGCAAAATAAAATGTTTCTAATCGCAGCAAAATAAAATGTTTCCAATCGCAGCAAAACAAAATGTTTCCAATCGCAGCAAAATAAAATGTTTCCAATCGCAGCAAAATAAAATGTTTCCAATCGCAGCAAAATAAAATGTTTCCAATCGCAGCAAAATAAAATGTTTCCAATCGCAGCAAAATAAAATGTTTCCAATCGCAGCAAAATAAAATGTTTTCCATCGCAGCAAAATAAAATGTTTCCAATCGCAGCAAAAGAAAATGTTTCCAATTGCAGCAAAATAAAATGTTTCCAATCGCAGCAAAATAAAATGTTTCCAATCGCAGCAAAATAAAATGTTTCCAATCGCAGCAAAATAAAATGTTTCCAATCGCAGCAAAATAAAATGTTTCCAATCGCAGCAAAATAAAATGTTTTCCATCGCAGCAAAATAAAATGTTTCCAATCGCAGCAAAAGAAAATGTTTCCAATTGCAGCAAAATAAAATGTTTCCAATCACAGCAAAATATGAATGTTTCCAATCGCAGCAAAATAAAATATTTCCAATCGCAGCAAAATAAAATGTTTCCAATCGCAGCAAAACAAAATGTTTCCAAACGCAGCAAAATAAAGTGTTTCCAATCGCAGCAAAATAAAATGTTTCCAATCGCAGCAAAAGAAAATGTTTCCAATCGCAGCAAAATAAAATGTTTCCAATCGCAGCAAAAGAAAATGTTTCCAATCGCAGCAAAATAAAATGTTTCTAATCGCAGCAAAATAAAATGTTTCCAATTGCAGCAAAACAAAATGTTTCCAATCGCAGCAAAATAAAATGTTTCCAATCGCAGCAAAATAAAATGTTTCCAATCGCAGCAAATTAAAATGTTTCCAATCGCAGCAAAATAAAATGTTTCCAATCGCAGCAAAATAAAATGTTTCCAATCGCAGCAAAATAAAATGTTTCCAATCGCAGCAAAATAAAATGTTTCCAATCGCAGCAAAATAAAATGTTTCCAATCGCAGCAAAATAAAATGTTTCCAATCGCAGCAAAATAAAATGTTTCCAATCGCAGCAAAATAAAATGTTTCCAATCGCAGCAAAAGAAAATGTTTCCAATCGCAGCAAAATAAAATGTTTCCAATCGCAGCAAAATAAAATGTTTCCAATCGCAGCAAAATAAAATGTTTCCAATCGCAGCAAAATAAAATGTTTTCCATCGCAGCAAAATAAAATGTTTCCAATCGCAGCAAAAGAAAATGTTTCCAATTGCAGCAAAATAAAATGTTTCCAATCACAGCAAAATATGAATGTTTCCAATCGCAGCAAAATAAAATATTTCCAATCGCAGCAAAATAAAATGTTTCCAATCGCAGCAAAACAAAATGTTTCCAAACGCAGCAAAATAAAGTGTTTCCAATCGCAGCAAAATAAAATGTTTCCAATCGCAGCAAAAGAAAATGTTTCCAATCGCAGCAAAATAAAATGTTTCCAATCGCAGCAAAAGAAAATGTTTCCAATCGCAGCAAAATAAAATGTTTCTAATCGCAGCAAAATAAAATGTTTCCAATCGCAGCAAAACAAAATGTTTCCAATCGCAGCAAAATAAAATGTTTCCAATCGCAGCAAAATAAAATGTTTCCAATCGCAGCAAATTAAAATGTTTCCAATCGCAGCAAAATAAAATGTTTCCAATCGCAGCAAAATAAAATGTTTCCAATCGCAGCAAAAAAAAATGTTTCCAATCGAAGCAAAATGTTTCCAATCGCAGCAAAACAAAATGTTTCCAATCGCAGCAAAATAAAATGTTTCCAATCGCAGCAAAATAAAATGTTTCCAATCGCAGCAAAATAAAATGTTTCCAATCGCAGCAAAAAAAAATGTTTCCAATCGCAGCAAAACAAAATGTTTCCAATCGCAGCAAAATAAAATGTTTCCAATCGCAGCAAAATAAAATGTTTCCAATCGCAGCAAGATAAAATGTTTCCAATCGCAGCAAAATAAAATGTTTCCAATCGCAGCAAAAGAAAATGTTTCCAATCGCAGCAAAACAAAATGTTTCCAATCGCAGCAAAATAAAATGTTTCCAATCACAGCAAAATATGAATGTTTCCAATCGCAGCAAAATAAAATGTTTCCAACCGCAGCAAACTAAAATGTTTCCAATAGCAGCAAAATAAAATGTTTCCAATCGCAGCAAAATAAAATGTTTCCAATCGCAGCAAAATAAAATGTTTCCAGTCGCAGCAAAATAAAATGTTTGCAATCGCAGCAAAATAAAATGTTTCCAATCACAGCAAAATATGAATGTTTCCAATCGCAGCAAAATAAAATGTTTCCAATCGCAGCAAAATAAAATGTTTCCAATCGCAGCAAAATAAAATATTTCCAATCGCAGCAAAATAAAATGTTTCCAATCGCAGCAAAATAAAATGTTTTCAATCGCAGCAAAATAAAATGTTTTCCATCGCAGCAAAATAAAATGTTTCCAATCGCAGCAAAAGAAAATGTTTCCAATCGCAGCAAAATAAAATGTTTCCAATCGCAGCAAAATAAAATGTTTCCAATCGCAGCAAAATAAAATGTTTCCAATCGCAGCAAAATGAAATGTTTCCAATCGCAGCAAAAAAAAATGTTTCCAATCGCAGCAAAATAAAATGTTTCCAATCGAAGCAAAATAAAATATTTCCAATAGCAGCAAAATAAAATGTTTCCAATCGCAGCAAAATAAAATGTTTCCAATCGCAGCAAAATAAAATGTTTCACATCGCAGCAAAAAAAAATGTTTCCAATCGCAGCAAAAGAAAATGTTTCCAATCGCAGCAAAAGAAAATGTTTCCAATCGCAGCAAATAAAAATGTTTCCAATCGCAGCAAAATAAAATGTTTCCAATCGCAGCAAAATAAAATGTTTCCAATCGCAGCAAAAGAAAATGTTTCCAATCGCAGCAAAATAAAATGTTTCTAATCGCAGCAAAATAAAATGTTTCCAATCGCAACAAAACAAAATGTTTCCAATCGCAGCAAAATAAAATGTTTCCAATCGCAGCAAAATAAATTGTTTCCAATCGCAGCAAAATATAATGTTTCCAATCGCAGAAAATAGAATGTTTCCAATCGCAGCAAAAGAAAATGTTTCCAATCGCAGCAAAATATGAATGTTTCCAATCGCAGCAAAATAAAATGTTTCCAATCGCAGCAAAACAAAATGTTTCCAATCGCAGCAAAAAAAAATGTTTCCAATCGCAGCAAAATAAAATGTTTCCAATCGCAGCAAAAGAAAATGTTTCCAATCGCAGCAAAATAAAATGTTTCCAATCGCAGCAAAATAAAATGTTTCCAATCGCAGCAAAAGAAAATGTTTCCAATCGCAGCAAAATAAAATGTTTCCAATCGCAGCAAAATAAAATGTTTCCAATCGCAGCAAAATAAAATGTTTCCAACCGCAGCAAACTAAAATGTTTCCAATCGCAGCAAAAGAAAATGTTTCCAATCGCAGCAAAATAAAATGTTTCCAATCGCAGCAAAATAAAATGTTTCCAATCGCAGCAAAATAAAATGTTTCCAACCGCAGCAAACTAAAATGTTTCCAATCGCAGCAAAATAAAATGTTTTCAATCGCAGCAAAATAAAATGTTTTCCATCGCAGCAAAATAAAATGTTTCCAATCGCAGCAAAAGAAAATGTTTCCAATCGCAGCAAAATAAAATGTTTCCAATCGCAGCAAAAAAAAATGTTTCCAATCGCAGCAAAATAAAATGTTTCCAATCGCAGCAAAAAAAAATGTTTCCAATCGCAGCAAAAGAAAATGTTTCCAATCGCAGCAAAAGAAAATGTTTCCAATCGCAGCAAATAAAAATGTTTCCAATCGCAGCAAAATAAAATGTTTCCAATCGCAGCAAAATAAAATGTTTCCAATCGCAGCAAAAGAAAATGTTTCCAATCGCAGCAAAAAAAAATGTTTCTAATCGCAGCAAAATAAAATGTTTCCAATCGCAGCAAAATAAAATGTTTCCAATCGCAGCAAAATAAAATGTTTCCAATCGCAGCAAAATAAAATGTTTCCAATTGCAGCAAAATAAAATGTTTCCAATCGCAACAAAATAAAATGTTTCCAATCGCAGAAAAAGAAAATGTTTCCAATCGCAGCAAAATAAAATGTTTCCAATCGCAGCAAAATAAATTGTTTCCAATCGCAGCAAAATATAATGTTTCCAATCGCATCAAAATAGAATGTTTTCAATCGCAGCAAAAGAAAATGTTTCCAATCGCAGCAAAATATGAATGTTTCCAATCGCAGCAAAAGAAAATGTTTCCAATCGCAGCAAAATAAAATGTTTCCAATCGCAGCAAAAAAAAATGTTTCCAATCGCAGCAAAATAAAATGTTTCCAATCGCAGCAAAAAAAAATGTTTCCAATCGCAGCAAAAGAAAATGTTTCCAATCGCAGCAAAAGAAAATGTTTCCAATCGCAGCAAATAAAAATGTTTCCAATCGCAGCAAAATAAAATGTTTCCAATCGCAGCAAAATAAAATGTTTCCAATCGCAGCAAAAGAAAATGTTTCCAATCGCAGCAAAAAAAAATGTTTCTAATCGCAGCAAAATAAAATGTTTCCAATCGCAGCAAAATAAAATGTTTCCAATCGCAGCAAAATAAAATGTTTCCAATCGCAGCAAAATAAAATGTTTCCAATTGCAGCAAAATAAAATGTTTCCAATCGCAACAAAATAAAATGTTTCCAATCGCAGAAAAAGAAAATGTTTCCAATCGCAGCAAAATAAAATGTTTCCAATCGCAGCAAAATAAATTGTTTCCAATCGCAGCAAAATATAATGTTTCCAATCGCAGCAAAATAGAATGTTTTCAATCGCAGCAAAATATGAATGTTTCCAATCGCAGCAAAATAAAATGTTTCCAATCGCAGCAAAACAAAATGTTTCCAATCGCAGCAAAAAAAAATGTTTCCAATCGCAGCAAAATAAAATGTTTCCAATCGCAGCAAAAGAAAATGTTTCCAATCGCAGCAAAATAAAATGTTTCCAATCGCAGCAAAATAAAATGTTTCCAATCGCAGCAAAATAAAATGTTTCCAATCGCAGCAAAATAAAATGTTTCCAATCGCAGCAAAATAAAATGTTTCCAATCGCAGCAAAATAAAATGTTGCCAATCACAGCAAAATATGAATGTTTCCAATCGCAGCAAAATAAAATGTTTCCAATCGCAGCAAAATAAAATGTTTCCAATCGCAACAAAATAAAATGTTTCCAATCGCAGAAAAAGAAAATGTTTCCAATCGCAGCAAAATAAAATGTTTCCAATCGCAGCAAAATAAATTGTTTCCAATCGCAGCAAAATATAATGTTTCCAATCGCAGCAAAATAGAATGTTTTCAATCGCAGCAAAAGAAAATGTTTCCAATCGCAGCAAAATATGAATGTTTCCAATCGCAGCAAAATAAAATGTTTCCAATCGCAGCAAAACAAAATGTTTCCAATCGCAGCAAAAAAAAATGTTTCCAATCGCAGCAAAATAAAATGTTTCCAATCGCAGCAAAAGAAAATGTTTCCAATCGCAGCAAAATAAAATGTTTCCAATCGCAGCAAAATAAAATGTTTCCAATCGCAGCAAAATAAAATGTTTCCAATCGCAGCAAAATAAAATGTTTCCAATCGCAGCAAAATAAAATGTTTCCAATCGCAGCAAAATAAAATGTTGCCAATCACAGCAAAATATGAATGTTTCCAATCGCAGCAAAATAAAATGTTTCCAATCGCAGCAAAATAAAATGTTTCCAATCGCAGCAAAAGAAAATGTTTCCAATCGCAGCAAAATAAAATGTTTCCAATCGCAGCAAAATAAAATGTTTCCAATCGCAGCAAAATAAAATGTTTCCAATCGCAGCAAAATAAAATGTTTCCAATCGCAGCAAAATAAAATGTTTCCAATCGCAGCAAAATAAAATGTTGCCAATCACAGCAAAATATGAATGTTTCCAATCGCAGCAAAATAAAATGTTTCCAATCGCAGCAAAATAAAATGTTTCCAATCGCAGCAAAATAAAATATTTCCAATAGCAGCAAAATAAAATGTTTCCAATCGCAGCAAAATAAAACGTTTCCAATCGCAGCAAAATAAAATGTTTCCCATCGCAGCAAAAAAAAATGTTTCCAATCGCAGCAAAAGAAAATGTTTCCAATCGCAGCAAAAGAAAATGTTTCCAATCGCAGCAAATAAAAATGTTTCCAATCGCAACAAAATAAAATGTTTCCAATCGCAGCAAAATAAAATGTTTCCAATCGCAGCAAAAGAAAATGTTTCCAATCGCAGCAAAATAAAATGTTTCTAATCGCAGCAAAATAAAATGTTTCCAATCGCAGCAAAACAAAATGTTTCCAATCGCAGCAAAATAAAATGTTTCCAATCGCAGCAAAATAAAATGTTTCCAATTGCAGCAAAATAAAATGTTTCCAATCGCAACAAAATAAAATGTTTCCAATCGCAGAAAAAGAAAATGTTTCCAATCGCAGCAAAATAAAATGTTTCCAATCGCAGCAAAATAAATTGTTTCCAATCGCAGCAAAATATAATGTTTCCAATCGCAGCAAAATAGAATGTTTCCAATCGCAGCAAAAGAAAATGTTTCCAATCGCAGCAAAATATGAATGTTTCCAATCGCAGCAAAATAAAATGTTTCCAATCGCAGCAAAATAAAATGTTTCCAATTGCAGCAAAATAAAATGTTTCCAATTGCAGCAAAATAAAATGTTTCCAATCGCAGCAAAATAAAATGTTTCCAATCGCAGCAAAAAAAAATGTTTCCAATCGCAGCAAAATAAAATGTTTCCAATCGCAGCAAAATAAAATGTTTCCAATCGCAGCAAAAGAAAATGTTTCCAATTGCAGCAAAATAAAATGTTTCCAATCGCAGCAAAATAAAATGTTTCCAATCGCAGCAAAATAAAATGTTTCCAATCGCAGCAAAAGAAAATGTTTCCAATCGCAGCAAAATAAAATGTTTCCAATCGCAGCAAAATAAATAGTTTCCAATCGCAGCAAAAGAAATAGTTTCCAATCGCAGCAAAATAAAATGTTTCCAATCGCAGCAAAAGAAAATGTTTCCAATCGCAGCAGAATAAATTGTTTCCAATCGCAGCAAAATATAATGTTTCCAATCGCAGCAAAATAGAATGTTTCCAATCGCAGCAAAAGAAAATGTTTCCAATCGCAGCAAAATATGAATGTTTCCAATCGCAGCAAAATAAAATGTTTCCAATCGCAGCAAAACAAAATGTTTCCAATCGCAGCAAAAAAAAATGTTTCCAATCGCAGCAAAATAAAATGTTTCCAATCGCAGCAAAATAAAATGTTTCCAATCGCAGCAAAATAAAATGTTTCCAATCGCAGCAAAATAAAATGTTTCCAATCGCAGCAAAATAAAATGTTTCCAATCGCAGCAAAATAAAATGTTTCCAATCGCAGCAAAATAAAATGTTTCCAATCGCAGCAAAATAAAATGTTTCCAATCGCAGCAAAATAAAATGTTTCCAATCGCAGCAAAATAAAATGTTTCCAATCGCAGCAAAAGAATATGTTTCCAATCGCAGCAAAATAAAATGTTTCCAATCGCAGCAAAATAAAATGTTTCCAATCGCAGCAAAATAAAATGTTTCCAATCGCAGCAAAAGAAAATGTTTCCAATCGCAGCAAAATAAAATGTTTCCAATCGCAGCAAAATAAATAGTTTCCAATCGCAGCAAAAGAAATAGTTTCCAATCGCAGCAAAATAAAATGTTTCCAATCGCAGCAAAAGAAAATGTTTCCAATCGCAGCAAAATAAATTGTTTCCAATCGCAGCAAAATATAATGTTTCCAATCGCAGCAAAATAGAATGTTTCCAATCGCAGCAAAAGAAAATGTTTCCAATCGCAGCAAAATATGAATGTTTCCAATCGCAGCAAAATAAAATGTTTCCAATCGCAGCAAAACAAAATGTTTCCAATCGCAGCAAAAAAAAATGTTTCCAATCGCAGCAAAATAAAATGTTTCCAATCGCAGCAAAATAAAATGTTTCCAATCGCAGCAAAATAAAATGTTTCCAATCGCAGCAAAATAAAATGTTTCCAATCGCAGCAAAATAAAATGTTTCCAATCGCAGCAAAATAAAATGTTTCCAATCGCAGCAAAATAAAATGTTTCCAATCGCAGCAAAATAAAATGTTTCCAATCGCAGCAAAATAAAATGTTTCCAATCGCAGCAAAATAAAATGTTTCCAATCGCAGCAAAATAAAATGTTTCCAATCGCAGCAAAATAAAATGTTTCCAATCGCAGCAAAATAAAATGTTTCCAATCGCAGCAAAATAAAATGTTTCCAATCGCAGCAAAAGAATATGTTTCCAATCGCAGCAAAATAAAATGTTTCCAATCGCAGCAAAATAAAATGTTTCCAATCGCAGCAAAATAAAATGTTTCCAATCGCAGCAAAAGAAAATGTTTCCAATCGCAGCAAAATAAAATGTTTCCAATCGCAGCAAAATAAATAGTTTCCAATCGCAGCAAAAGAAATAGTTTCCAATCGCAGCAAAATAAAATGTTTCCAATCGCAGCAAAAGAAAATGTTTCCAATCGCAGCAAAATAAATTGTTTCCAATCGCAGCAAAATATAATGTTTCCAATCGCAGCAAAATAGAATGTTTCCAATCGCAGCAAAAGAAAATGTTTCCAATCGCAGCAAAATATGAATGTTTCCAATCGCAGCAAAATAAAATGTTTCCAATCGCAGCAAAACAAAATGTTTCCAATCGCAGCAAAATAAAATGTTTCCAATCGCAGCAAAATAAAATGTTTCCAATCGCAGCAAAATAAAATGTTTCCAATCGCAGCAAAATAAAATGTTTCCAATCGCAGCAAAATAAAATGTTTCCAATCGCAGCAAAATAAAATGTTTCCAATCGCAGCAAAATAAAATGTTTGCAATCGCAGCAAAATAAAATGTTTCCAATCGCAGCAAAATAAAATGTTTCCAATCGCAGCAAAATAAAATGTTTCCAATCGCAGCAAAAGAATATGTTTCCAATCGCAGCAAAATAAAATGTTTCCAATCGCAGCAAAATAAAATGTTTCCAATCGCAGCAAAATAAAATGTTTCCAATCGCAGCAAAAGAAAATGTTTCCAATCGCAGCAAAATAAAATGTTTCCAATCGCAGCAAAATAAATAGTTTCCAAACGCAGCAAAAGAAATAGTTTCCAATCGCAGCAAAATAAAATGTTTCCAATCGCAGCAAAAGAAAATGTTTCCAATCGCAGCAAAATAAAATGTTTTCAATCGCAGCAAAATCAAATGTTTCCAATCGCAGCAAAAGAAAATGTTTCCAATCGCAGCAAAATAAAATGTTTCCAATCGCAGCAAAATAAAATGTTTCCAAACGCAGCAAAATAAAATGTTTCCAATCGCAGCAAAATAAAATGTTTCCAATCGCAGCAAAATAAAATGTTTCCTATCGCAGCAAAATAAAATGTTTCCAATCGCAGCAAAAGAAAATGTTTCCTGAACAAAACGACTGAAACAAATGATTTTAAAAAAAACATTGGTTATGAAAACGATGTTTGCAGATATAAAAAAAAGCGATCGATTCCGGGCGCAGAACAAATACGTTTTGACCTGGTTACGCACTAATTACGTTTAATTAGGATTGACATAGCTTTTTCACAAAAGCCAAAATGCTTTCCATTCTTCTGTGATTCCCCATGGTTGCCCCCTCATTTATGAAATTAATAAATTTATCAGCTTTTGCCTTGCGAAGAGCCCGGCCACCGCCCTTCTCTCCGCGACGTCTCCTTCGACCACCATAGCCTAAGGTTGGTTTCTCTTCTGCCCCAAAATCTTGCGGTACCTACGTAATCATAGCTGGACGAGCAGTGTTTGGGGGAATCGCAGCAAAATAAAATGTTTCCAATCGCAGCAAAAGAAAATGTTTCCAATCGCAGCAAAAGAAAATGTTTCCAATCGCAGCAAAAGAAAATGTTTTCAATCGCAGCAAAATCAAATGTTTCCAATCGCAGCAAAAGAAAATGTTTCCAATCGCAGCAAAATAAAATGTTTCCAATCGCAGCAAAATAAAATGTTTCCAAACGCAGCAAAAGAATATGTTTCCAATCGCAGCAAAATAAAATGTTTCCAATCGCAGCAAAATAAAATGTTTCCAATCGCAGCAAAATAAAATGTTTCCAATCGCAGCAAAAGAAAATGTTTCCAATCGCAGCAAAATAAAATGTTTCCAATCGCAGCAAAATAAATAGTTTCCAAACGCAGCAAAAGAAATAGTTTCCAATCGCAGCAAAATAAAATGTTTCCAATCGCAGCAAAAGAAAATGTTTCCAATCGCAGCAAAATAAAATGTTTTCAATCGCAGCAAAATCAAATGTTTCCAATCGCAGCAAAAGAAAATGTTTCCAATCGCAGCAAAATAAAATGTTTCCAATCGCAGCAAAATAAAATGTTTCCAAACGCAGCAAAATAAAATGTTTCCAATCGCAGCAAAATAAAATGTTTCCAATCGCAGCAAAATAAAATGTTTCCTATCGCAGCAAAATAAAATGTTTCCAATCGCAGCAAAAGAAAATGTTTCCTGAACAAAACGACTGAAACAAATGATTTTAAAAAAAACATTGGTTATGAAAACGATGTTTGCAGATATAAAAAAAAGCGATCGATTCCGGGCGCAGAACAAATACGTTTTGACCTGGTTACGCACTAATTACGTTTAATTAGGATTGACATAGCTTTTTCACAAAAGCCAAAATGCTTTCCATTCTTCTGTGATTCCCCATGGTTGCCCCCTCATTTATGAAATTAATAAATTTATCAGCTTTTGCCTTGCGAAGAGCCCGGCCACCGCCCTTCTCTCCGCGACGTCTCCTTCGACCACCATAGCCTAAGGTTGGTTTCTCTTCTGCCCCAAAATCTTGCGGTACCTACGTAATCATAGCTGGACGAGCAGTGTTTGGGGGAATCGCAGCAAAATAAAATGTTTCCAATCGCAGCAAAAGAAAATGTTTCCAATCGCAGCAAAAGAAAATGTTTCCAATCGCAGCAAAAGAAAATGTTTTCAATCGCAGCAAAATCAAATGTTTCCAATCGCAGCAAAAGAAAATGTTTCCAATCGCAGCAAAATAAAATGTTTCCAATCGCAGCAAAATAAAATGTTTCCAAACGCAGCAAAATAAAATGTTTCCAATCGCAGCAAAATAAAATGTTTCCAATCGCAGCAAAATAAAATGTTTCCTATCGCAGCAAAATAAAATGTTTCCAATCGCAGCAAAAGAAAATGTTTCCTGAACAAAACGACTGAAACAAATGATTTTAAAAAAAACATTGGTTATGAAAACGATGTTTGCAGATATAAAAAAAAGCGATCGATTCCGGGCGCAGAACAAATACGTTTTGACCTGGTTACGCACTTATTACGTTTAATTAGGATTGACATAGCTTTTTCACAAAAGCCAAAATGCTTTCCATTCTTCTGTGATTTCCCATGGTTGCCCCCTCATTTAGGAAATTTATAAATTTATCAGCTTTCGCCTTGCGAAGAGCCCGGCCACCGCCCTCCTCTCCGCGACGTCTCCTTCGACCACCATAGCCTAAGGTTGGTTTCTCTTCTGCCCCAAAATCTTGCGGTACCTACGTAATCATAGCTGGACGAGCAGTGTTTGGGGGAATCGCAGCAAAATAAAATGTTTCCTATCGCAGCAAAATAAAATGTTTCCAATCGCAGCAAAAGAAAATGTTTCCTGAACAAAACGACTGAAACAAATGATTTTAAAAAAAACATTGGTTATGAAAACGATGTTTGCAGATATAAAAAAAAGCGATCGATTCCGGGCGCAGAACAAATACGTTTTGACCTGGTTACGCACTTATTACGTTTAATTAGGATTGACATAGCTTTTTCACAAAAGCCAAAATGCTTTCCATTCTTCTGTGATTTCCCATGGTTGCCCCCTCATTTAGGAAATTTATAAATTTATCAGCTTTCGCCTTGCGAAGAGCCCGGCCACCGCCCTCCTCTCCGCGACGTCTCCTTCGACCACCATAGCCTAAGGTTGGTTTCTCTTCTGCCCCAAAATCTTGCGGTACCTACGTAATCATAGCTGGACGAGCAGTGTTTGGGGGAATCGCAGCAAAATAAAATGTTTCCTATCGCAGCAAAATAAAATGTTTCCAATCGCAGCAAAAGAAAATGTTTCCTGAACAAAACGACTGAAACAAATGATTTTAAAAAAAACATTGGTTATGAAAACGATGTTTGCAGATATAAAAAAAAGCGATCGATTCCGGGCGCAGAACAAATACGTTTTGACCTGGTTACGCACTAATTACGTTTAATTAGGATTGACATAGCTTTTTCACAAAAGCCAAAATGCTTTCCATTCTTCTGTGATTCCCCATGGTTGCCCCCTCATTTATGAAATTAATAAATTTATCAGCTTTTGCCTTGCGAAGAGCCCGGCCACCGCCCTTCTCTCCGCGACGTCTCCTTCGACCACCATAGCCTAAGGTTGGTTTCTCTTCTGCCCCAAAATCTTGCGGTACCTACGTAATCATAGCTGGACGAGCAGTGTTTGGGGGAATCGCAGCAAAATAAAATGTTTCCAATCGCAGCAAAAGAAAATGTTTCCAATCGCAGCAAAAGAAAATGTTTCCAATCGCAGCAAAAGAAAATGTTTTCAATCGCAGCAAAATCAAATGTTTCCAATCGCAGCAAAAGAAAATGTTTCCAATCGCAGCAATATAAAATGTTTCCAATCGCAGCAAAATAAAATGTTTCCAAACGCAGCAAAATAAAATGTTTCCAATCGCAGCAAAATAAAATGTTTCCAATCGCAGCAAAATAAAATGTTTCCTATCGCAGCAAAATAAAATGTTTCCAATCGCAGCAAAAGAAAATGTTTCCTGAACAAAACGACTGAAACAAATGATTTTAAAAAAAACATTGGTTATGAAAACGATGTTTGCAGATATAAAAAAAAGCGATCGATTCCGGGCGCAGAACAAATACGTTTTGACCTGGTTACGCACTTATTACGTTTAATTAGGATTGACATAGCTTTTTCACAAAAGCCAAAATGCTTTCCATTCTTCTGTGATTTCCCATGGTTGCCCCCTCATTTAGGAAATTTATAAATTTATCAGCTTTCGCCTTGCGAAGAGCCCGGCCACCGCCCTCCTCTCCGCGACGTCTCCTTCGACCACCATAGCCTAAGGTTGGTTTCTCTTCTGCCCCAAAATCTTGCGGTACCTACGTAATCATAGCTGGACGAGCAGTGTTTGGGGGAATCGCAGCAAAATAAAATGTTTCCAATCGCAGCAAAAGAAAATGTTTCCAATCGCAGCAAAAGAAAATGTTTCCAATCGCAGCAAAAGAAAATGTTTTCAATCGCAGCAAAACAAAATGTTTCCAATCGCAGCAAAATAAAATGTTTCCAATCGCAGCAAAATAAAATGTTTCCAATTGCAGCAAAACAAAATGTTTCCAATCGCAGCAAAATAAAATGTTTCCAATCGCAGAAAAAGAAAATGTTTCCAATCGCAGCAAAATAAAATGTTTCCAAACGCAGCAAAA
Organism: Oscheius myriophilus; assembly: GCA_964057215.1. Taxonomy (NCBI): domain Eukaryota; kingdom Metazoa; phylum Nematoda; class Chromadorea; order Rhabditida; family Rhabditidae; genus Oscheius; species Oscheius myriophilus. The sequence continues at coordinate 28,286,950 of OZ059903.1, forward strand.
TAAAATGTTTCCAATCGCAGCAAAATAAAATGTTTCCAATCGCAGCAAAATAAAATGTTTCCTATCGCAGCAAAATAAAATGTTTCCAATCGCAGCAAAAGAAAATGTTTCCTGAACAAAACGACTGAAACAAATGATTTAAAAAAAACATTGGTTATGAAAACGATGTTTGCAGATATAAAAAAAAGCGATCGATTCCGGGCGCAGAACAAATACGTTTTGACCTGGTTACGCACTTATTACGTTTAATTAGGATTGACATAGCTTTTTCACAAAAGCCAAAATGCTTTCCATTCTTCTGTGATTTCCCATGGTTGCCCCCTCATTTATGAAATTTATAAATTTATCAGCTTTCGCCTTGCGAAGAGCCCGGCCACCGCCCTCCTCTCCGCGACGTCTCCTTCGACCACCATAGCCTAAGGTTGGTTTCTCTTCTGCCCCAAAATCTTGCGGTACCTACGTAATCATAGCTGGACGAGCAGTGTTTGGGGGAATCGCAGCAAAATAAAATGTTTCCAATCGCAGCAAAAGAAAATGTTTCCAATCGCAGCAAAAGAAAATGTTTCCAATCGCAGCAAAAGAAAATGTTTCCAATCGCAGCAAAAGAAAGTGTTTTCAATCGCAGCAAAATCAAATGTTTCCAATCGCAGCAAAAGAAAATGTTTCCAATCGCAGCAAAAGAAAATGTTTCCAATCGCAGCAAAAGAAAATGTTTCCAATCGCAGCAAAAGAAAATGTTTCCAATCGCAGCAAAAGAAAATGTTTTCAATCGCAGCAAAATCAAATGTTTCCAATCGCAGCAAAAGAAAATGTTTCCAATCGCAGCAAAATAAAATGTTTCCAATCGCAGCAAAATAAAATGTTTCCAATCGCAGCAAAATAAAATGTTTCCAATCGCAGCAAAAGAAAATGTTTTCAATCGCAGCAAAAGAAAATGTTTTCAATCGCAGCAAAAGAAAATGTTTTCAATCGCAGCAAAAGAAAATGTTTCCTGAACAAAACGACTGAAACAAATGATTTAAAAAAAAACATTGGTTATGAAAACGATGTTTGCAGATATAAAAAAAGCGATCGATTCCGGGCGCAGAACAAATACGTTTTGACCTGGATACGCACTTATTACGTTTAATTAGGATTGACATAGCTTTTTCACAAAAGCCAAAATGCTTTCCATTCTTCTGTGATTCCCCATGGTTGCCCCCTCATTTATGAAATTTATAAATTTATCAGCTTTCGCCTTGCGAAGAGCCCGGCCACCGCCCTCCTCTCCGCGACGTCTCTTTCGACCACCATAGCCTAAGGTTGGTTTCTCTTCAGCCCCAAAATCTTGCGGTACCTACGTAATCATAGCTGGACGAGCAGTGTTTGGGGGAATCGCAGCAAAATAAAATGTTTCTAATCGCAGCAAAAGAAAATGTTTCCAATCGCAGCAAAAGAAAATGTTTCCAATCGCAGCAAAAGAAAATGTTTCCAATCGCAGCAAAAGAAAATGTTTTCAATCGCAGCAAAATCAAATGTTTCCAATCGCAGCAAAAGAAAATGTTTCCAATCGCAGCAAAATAAAATGTTTCCAATCGCAGCAAAATAAAATGTTTCCAAACGCAGCAAAATAAAATGTTTCCAATCGCAGCAAAATAAAATGTTTCCAATCGCAGCAAAATAAAATGTTTCCTATCGCAGCAAAATAAAATATTTCCAATCGCAGCAAAATAAAACGTTTCCAACCGCAGCAAAATAAAATGTTTCCAATCGCAGCAAAATAAAATGTTTCCAATCGCAGCAAAATAAAATGTTTCCAATCGCAGCAAAATAAAATGTTTCCAATCGCAGCAAAAGAAAATGTTTCCAATCGCAGCAAAAGAAAATGTTTCCTGAACAAAATGACTGAAACAAATGATTTAAAAAAAAACATTGGTTATGAAAACGATGTTTGCAGATATAAAAAAAAGCGATCGATTCCGGGCGCAGAACAAATACGTTTTGACCTGGTTACGCACTTATTACGTTTAATTAGGATTGACGTAGCTTTTTCACAAAAGCCAAAATGCTTTCCATTCTTCTGTGATTCCCCATGGTTGCCCCCTCATTTATGAAATTTATAAATTTATCAGCTTTCGCCTTCCGAAGAGCCCGGCCACCGCCCTACTCTCCGCGACGTCTCCTTCGACCACCATAGCCTAAGGTTAGTTTCTCGTCTGCCCCAAAATCTTGCGGTACCTACGTAATCATAGCTGGACGAGCAGTGTTTGGGGGAATCGCAGCAAAATAAAATGTTTCCAAACGCAGCAAAAGAAAATGTTTCCAATCGCAGCAAAATCAAATGTTTCCAATCGCAGCAAAAGAAAATGTTTCCAATCGCAGCAAAATAAAATGTTTCCAATCGCAGCAAAATAAAATGTTTCCAAACGCAGCAAAATAAAATGTTTCCAATCGCAGCAAAATAAAATGTTTCCAATCGCAGCAAAATAAAATGTTTCCAATCGCAGCAAAATAAAATGTTTCCAATCGCAGCAAAATAAAATGTTTCCTATCGCAGCAAAATAAAATGTTTCCAATCGCAGCAAAATAAAATGTTTCCAATCGCAGCAAAATAAAATGTTTCCAATCGCAGGAAAATAAAATGTTTCCAATCGCAGCAAAATAAAATGTTTCCAATCGCAGCAAAATAAAATGTTTCCTATCGCAGCAAAATAAAATGTTTCCAATCGCAGCAAAAGAAAATGTTTCCTGAACAAAACGACTGAAACAAATGATTTTAAAAAAAACATTGGTTATGAAAACGATGTTTGCAGATATAAAAAAAAGCGATCGATTCCGGGCGCAGAACAAATACGTTTTGACCTGGTTACGCACTAATTACGTTTAATTAGGATTGACATAGCTTTTTCACAAAAGCCAAAATGCTTTCCATTCTTCTGTGATTCCCCATGGTTGCCCCCTCATTTATGAAATTAATAAATTTATCAGCTTTTGCCTTGCGAAGAGCCCGGCCACCGCCCTTCTCTCCGCGACGTCTCCTTCGACCACCATAGCCTAAGGTTGGTTTCTCTTCTGCCCCAAAATCTTGCGGTACCTACGTAATCATAGCTGGACGAGCAGTGTTTGGGGGAATCGCAGCAAAATAAAATGTTTCCAATCGCAGCAAAAGAAAATGTTTCCAATCGCAGCAAAAGAAAATGTTTCCAATCGCAGCAAAAGAAAATGTTTTCAATCGCAGCAAAATCAAATGTTTCCAATCGCAGCAAAAGAAAATGTTTCCAATCGCAGCAAAATAAAATGTTTCCAATCGCAGCAAAATAAAATGTTTCCAAACGCAGCAAAATAAAATGTTTCCAATCGCAGCAAAATAAAATGTTTCCAATCGCAGCAAAATAAAATGTTTCCTATCGCAGCAAAATAAAATGTTTCCAATCGCAGCAAAAGAAAATGTTTCCTGAACAAAACGACTGAAACAAATGATTTTAAAAAAAACATTGGTTATGAAAACGATGTTTGCAGATATAAAAAAAAAGCGATCGATTCCGGGCGCAGAACAAATACGTTTTGACCTGGTTACGCACTTATTACGTTTAATTAGGATTGACATAGCTTTTTCACAAAAGCCAAAATGCTTTCCATTCTTCTGTGATTTCCCATGGTTGCCCCCTCATTTAGGAAATTTATAAATTTATCAGCTTTCGCCTTGCGAAGAGCCCGGCCACCGCCCTCCTCTCCGCGACGTCTCCTTCGACCACCATAGCCTAAGGTTGGTTTCTCTTCTGCCCCAAAATCTTGCGGTACCTACGTAATCATAGCTGGACGAGCAGTGTTTGGGGGAATCGCAGCAAAATAAAATGTTTCCAATCGCAGCAAAAGAAAATGTTTCCAATCGCAGCAAAAGAAAATGTTTCCAATCGCAGCAAAAGAAAATGTTTTCAATCGCAGCAAAACAAAATGTTTCCAATCGCAGCAAAATAAAATGTTTCCAATCGCAGCAAAATAAAATGTTTCCAATTGCAGCAAAACAAAATGTTTCCAATCGCAGCAAAATAAAATGTTTCCAATCGCAGAAAAAGAAAATGTTTCCAATCGCAGCAAAATAAAATGTTTCCAAACGCAGCAAAATAAAATGTTTCCAATCGCAGCAAAATAAAATGTTTCCAATCGCAGCAAAATAAAATGTTTCCTATCGCAGCAAAATAAAATGTTTCCAATCGCAGCAAAAGAAAATGTTTCCTGAACAAAACGACTGAAACAAATGATTTAAAAAAAAACATTGGTTATGAAAACGATGTTTGCAGATATAAAAAAAAGCGATCGATTCCGGGCGCAGAACAAATACGTTTTGACCTGGTTACGCACTTATTACGTTTAATTAGGATTGACATAGCTTTTTCACAAAAGCCAAAATGCTTTCCATTCTTCTGTGATTTCCCATGGTTGCCCCCTCATTTATGAAATTTATAAATTTATCAGCTTTCGCCTTGCGAAGAGCCCGGCCACCGCCCTCCTCTCCGCGACGTCTCCTTCGACCACCATAGCCTAAGGTTGGTTTCTCTTCTGCCCCAAAATCTTGCGGTACCTACGTAATCATAGCTGGACGAGCAGTGTTTGGGGGAATCGCAGCAAAATAAAATGTTTCCAATCGCAGCAAAAGAAAATGTTTCCAATCGCAGCAAAAGAAAATGTTTCCAATCGCAGCAAAAGAAAATGTTTCCAATCGCAGCAAAAGAAAATGTTTCCAATCGCAGCAAAAGAAAATGTTTTCAATCGCAGCAAAATCAAATGTTTCCAATCGCAGCAAAAGAAAATGTTTCCAATCGCAGCAAAATAAAATGTTTCCAATCGCAGCAAAATAAAATGTTTCCAAACGCAGCAAAATAAAATGTTTCCAATCGCAGCAAAATAAAATGTTTCCAATCGCAGCAAAATAAAATGTTTCCTATCGCAGCAAAATAAAATATTTCCAATCGCAGCAAAATAAAATGTTTCCAACCGCAGCAAAATAAAATGTTTCCAATCGCAGCAAAATAAAATGTTTCCAATCGCAGCAAAATAAAATGTTTCCAATCGCAGCAAAAGAAAATGTTTCCAATCGCAGCAAAAGAAAATGTTTCCTGAACAAAATGACTGAAACAAATGATTTAAAAAAAACATTGGTTATGAAAACGATGTTTGCAGATATAAAAAAAAGCGATCGATTCCGGGCGCAGAACAAATACGTTTTGACCTGGTTACGCACTTATTACGTTTAATTAGGATTGACATAGCTTTTTCACAAAAGCCAAAATGCTTTCCATTCTTCTGTGATTCCCCATGGTTGCCCCCTCATTTATGAAATTTATAAATTTATCAGCTTTCGCCTTCCGAAGAGCCCGGCCACCGCCCTACTCTCCGCGACGTCTCCTTCGACAACCATAGCCTAAGGTTAGTTTCTCGTCTGCCCCAAAATCTTGCGGTACCTACGTAATCATAGCTGGACGAGCAGTGTTTGGGGGAATCGCAGCAAAATAAAATGTTTCCAAACGCAGCAAAAGAAAATGTTTCCAATCGCAGCAAAATCAAATGTTTCCAATCGCAGCAAAAGAAAATGTTTCCAATCGCAGCAAAATAAAATGTTTCCAATCGCAGCAAAATAAAATGTTTCCAAACGCAGCAAAATAAAATGTTTCCAATCGCAGCAAAATAAAATGTTTCCAATCGCAGCAAAATAAAATGTTTCCAATCGCAGCAAAATAAAATGTTTCCAATCGCAGCAAAATAAAATGTTTCCTATCGCAGCAAAATAAAATGTTTCCAATCGCAGCAAAATAAAATGTTTCCAATCGCAGCAAAATAAAATGTTTCCAATCGCAGGAAAATAAAATGTTTCCAATCGCAGCAAAATAAAATGTTTCCAATCGCAGCAAAATAAAATGTTTCCAATCGCAGCAAAAGAAAATGTTTCCAATCGCAGCAAAAGAAAATGTTTCCTGAACAAAATGACTGAAACAAATGATTTTAAAAAAAACATTGGTTATGAAAACGATGTTTGCAGATATAAAAAAAAGCGATCGATTCCGGGCGCAGAACAAATACGTTTTGACCTGGTTACGCACTTATTACGTTTAATTAGGATTGACATAGCTTTTTCACAAAAGCCAAAATGCTTTCCATTCTTCTGTGATTCCCCATGGTTGCCCCCTCATTTATGAAATTTATAAATTTATCAGCTTTCGCCTTCCGAAGAGCCCGGCCACCGCCCTACTCTCCGCGACGTCTCCTTCGACCACCATAGCCTAAGGTTAGTTTCTCGTCTGCCCCAAAATCTTGCGGTACCTACGTAATCATAGCTGGACGAGCAGTGTTTGGGGGAATCGCAGCAAAATAAAATGTTTCCAATCGCAGCAAAAGAAAATGTTTCCAATCGCAGCAAAATCAAATGTTTCCAATCGCAGCAAAAGAAAATGTTTCCAATCGCAGCAAAATAAAATGTTTCCAATCGCAGCAAAATAAAATGTTTCCAAACGCAGCAAAATAAAATGTTTCCAATCGCAGCAAAATAAAATGTTTCCAATCGCAGCAAAATAAAATGTTTCCAATCGCAGCAAAATAAAATGTTTCCAATCGCAGCAAAATAAAATGTTTCCAATCGCAGCAAAATAAAATATTTCCAATCGCAGCAAAACAAAATGTTTCCAATCGCAGCAAAATAAAATGTTTCCAATCGCAGCAAAATAAAATGTTTCCAATCGCAGCAAAATATAATGTTTCCAATCGCAGCAAAACAAAATGTTTCCAATCGCAGCAAAAGAAAATGTTGCCAATCGCAGCAAAAGAAAATGTTTTCAATCGCAGCAAAATAAAATGTTTCCAATCGCAGCAAAATAAAATGTTTCCAATCGCAGCAAAATAAAATGTTTCCAATCGCAGCAAAATAAAATGTTTCCAATCGCAGCAAAACAAAATGTTTCCAATCGCAGCAAAAGAAAATCTTTCCAATCGCAGCAAAAGAAAATGTTTCCAATTGCAGCAAAACAAAATGTTTCCAATCGCAGCAAAATAAAATGTTTCAATCGCAGCAAAATAAAATGTTTCCAATCGCAGCAAAATAAAATGTTTCCAATCGCAGCAAAAGAAAATGTTTCCAATCGCAGCAAAATAAAATGTTTCCAATCGCAGCAAAACAAAATGTTTTTTCAATCGCAGCAAAATATAATGTTTCCAATCGCAGCAAAATATAATGTTTCCAATCGCAGCAAAATAAAATGTTTCCAATCGCAGCAAAACAAAATCTTTCCAATCGCAGCAAAAGAAAATGTTTCCAATTGCAGCAAAACAAAATGTTTCCAATCGCAGCAAAATAAAATGTTTCAATCGCAGCAAAATAAAATGTTTCCAATCGCAGCAAAATAAAATGTTTCCAATCGCAGCAAAAGAAAATGTTTCCAATCGCAGCAAAATAAAATGTTTCCAATCGCAGCAAAACAAAATGTTTTTTCAATCGCAGCAAAATATAATGTTTCCAATCGCAGCAAAATATAATGTTTCCAATCGCAGCAAAATAAAATGTTTCCAATCGCAGCAAAATAAAATGTTTCCAATCGCAGCAATGAAAATGTTTCCAATCGCAGCAAAATAAAATGTTTCCAATCGCAGCAAAAGAAAATGTTTCCAATCGCAGCAAAACAAAATGTTTCCAATCGCAGCAAAATGAAATGTTTCCAATTGCAGCAAAATAAAATGTTTCCAATCGCAGCAAAAGAAAATGTTTCCAATCGCAGCAAAATAAAACGTTTCCAATCGCAGCAAAATAAAATGTTTCCAATCGCAGCAAAAGAAAATGTTTCCAATCGCAGCAAAACAAAATGTTTCCAATCGCAGCAAAATAAAATGTTTCCAATCGCAGCAAAATAAAATGTTTCCAATCGCAGCAAAATAAAATGTTTCCAATCGCAGCAAAATAAAATGTTTCCAATCGCAGCAAAACAAAATGTTTCCAATCGCAGCAAAATAAAATGTTTCCAATCGCAGCAAAATAAAATGTTTCCAATCGCAGCAAAATAAAATGTTTCCAATCGCAGCAAAATAAAATGTTTCCAATCGCAGCAAAATAAAATGTTTCCAATCGCAGCAAAATAAAATATTTCCAATCGCAGCAAAACAAAATGTTTCCAATCGCAGCAAAATAAAATGTTTCCAATCGCAGCAAAATAAAATGTTTCCAATCGCAGCAAAATAAAATGTTTCCAATCGCAGCAAAACAAAATGTTTCCAATCGCAGCAAAAGAAAATGTTGCCAATCGCAGCAAAAGAAAATGTTTCCAATCGCAGCAAAATAAAATGTTTCCAATCGCAGCAAAACAAAATGTTTCCAATCGCAGCAAAATAAAATGTTTCCAATCGCAGCAAAATATAATGTTTCCAATCGCAGCAAAATAAAATGTTTCCAATCGCAGCAAAATAAAATGTTTCCAATCGCAGCAAAATAAAATGTTTCCAATCGCTGCAAAATAAAATGTTTCCAATCGCAGCAAAATAAAAAGTTTCCAATCGCAGCAAAATAAAATGTTTCCAATCGCAGCAAAATAAAATGTTTCCAATCGCAGCAAAATAAATTGTTTCCAATCGCAGCAAAATAAAATGTTTCCAATCGCAGCAAAATAAAATGTTTCCAATCGCAGCAAAATAAAATGTTTCCAATCGCAGCAAAATAAAATGTTTCCAATCGCAGCAAAATAAAATGTTTCCAAACGCAGCAAAATAAAATGTTTCCAATCGCAGCAAAATAAAATGTTTCCAATCGCAGCAAAATAAAATGTTTCCAATCGCAGCAAAATAAAATGTTTTCAATCGCAGCAAAATAAAATGTTTCCAATCGCAGCAAAATAAAATGTTTCCAATCGCAGCAAAATAAAATGTTTCCAAACGCAGCAAAATAAAATGTTTCCAATCGCAGCAAAATAAAATGTTTCCAATCGCAGCAAAATAAAATGTTTCCAATCGCAGCAAAATAAAATGTTTTCAATCGCAGCAAAATAAAATGTTTCCAATCGCAGCAAAATAAAATGTTTCCAATCGCAGCAAAATAAAATGTTTCCAATCGCAGCAAAATAAAATGTTTCCAATCGCAGCAAAATAAAATGTTTCCAATCGCAGCAAAACAAAATGTTTCCAATCGCAGCAAAATAAAATGTTTCCAATCGCAGCAAAATAAAATGTTTCCAATCGCAGCAAAATAAAATGTTTCCAATAGCAGCAAAACAAAATGTTTCCAATCGCAGCAAAATAAAATGTTTCCAATCGCAGAAAAATATAATGTTTCCAATCGCAGCAAAACAAAATGTTTCCAATCGCAGCAAAATAAAATGTTTCCAATCGCAGCAAAATAAAATGTTTCCAATCGCAGCAAAATAAAATGTTTCCAATCGCAGCAAAAGAAAATGTTTCCAATCGCAGCAAAAGAAAATGTTTCCAATCGCAGCAAAATAAAATGTATCCAATCGCAGCAAAATAAAATGTTTTCAATCGCTGCAAAATAAAATGTTTCCAATCGCAGCAAAATAAAATGTTTCCAATCGCAGCAAAAGAAAATGTTGCCAATCGCAGCAAAATAAAATGTTTCCAATCGCAGCAAAATAAAATGTTTCCAATCGCTGCAAAATAAAATGTTTCCAATCGCAGCAAAATAAAATGTTTCCAATCGCAGCAAAATAAAATGTTTCCAATCGCAGCAAAAGAAAATGTTTCCAATCGGAGCAAAATAAAATGTTTCCATACGCAGCAAAATAAAATGTTTCCAATCGCAGCAAAATAAAATGTTTTTGCGGATTCTATCATTTTCAAAAATTGCGGATTCTATCATTTTCAAAAATTGCGGATTCTAACATTTTCAAAAATTGCGGATTCTCTCATTTTACCAAAATTGCGGATTCTATCATTTTCAAAAATTGCGGATTCTATCATTTTACCAAAATTTGCGGATTCTATCATTTTCAAAAATTGCGGATTCTATCATTTTCAAAAATAGCGGATTCTATCATTTTCAAAAATTGCGGATTCTTCATTTTACCAAAATTTGCGAATTCTATCATTTTCAAAAATTGCGGATTCTTCATTTTACCAAGATTGCGAATTCTATCATTTTCAAAAATAGCGGATTCTATCATTTTCAAAAATTGCGGATTCTCTCATTTTACCAAAATTGCGGATTCTATCATTTTCAAAAATTGCGGTTTCTATCATTTTCAAAAATTGCGGATTCTCTCATTTTACCAAAATTGCGGATTCTATCATTTTCAAAAATTGCGGATTCTATCATTTTACCGAAATTGCGGATTCTATCATTTTCAAAAATTGCGGATTCTATCATTTTACCAAAATTTGCGGATTCTATCATTTTCAAAAATTGCGGATTCTATCATTTTCAAAAATTGCGGAAGCTTCATTTTACCAAGATTGCGAATTCTATCATTTTACCAAAATTGCGGATTCTATCATTTTCAAAAATTGCGGATTCTATCATTTTCAAAAATTGCGGATTCTAACATTTTCAAAAATTGCGGTTTCTCTCATTTTACCAAAATTGCGGATTCTATCATTTTCAAAAATTGCGGATTCTTTCATTTTACCAAAATTGCGGATTCTATCATTTTCAAAAATTGCGGATTCTCTCATTTTACCAAAATTGCGGATTCTTTCATTTTCAAAAATTGCGGATTCTATCATTTTACCAAAATATGCGGATTCTATCATTTTCAAAAATTGCGGATTCTAACATTTTCAAAAATTGCGGATTCTCTCATTTTACCAAAATTGCGGATTCTATCATTTTCAAAAATTGCGGATTCTATCATTTTACCAAAATTTGCGGATTCTATCATTTTCAAAAATTGCGGATTCTATCATTTTCAAAAATAGCGGATTCTATCATTTTCAAAAATTGCGGATTCTTCATTTTACCAAAATTTGCGAATTCTATCATTTTCAAAAATTGCGGATTCTTCATTTTACCAAGATTGCGAATTCTATCATTTTCAAAAATAGCGGATTCTATCATTTTCAAAAATTGCGGATTCTCTCATTTTACCAAAATTGCGGATTCTATCATTTTCAAAAATTGCGGTTTCTATCATTTTCAAAAATTGCGGATTCTCTCATTTTACCAAAATTGCGGATTCTATCATTTTCAAAAATTGCGGATTCTATCATTTTACCGAAATTGCGGATTCTATCATTTTCAAAAATTGCGGATTCTATCATTTTACCAAAATTTGCGGATTCTATCATTTTCAAAAATTGCGGATTCTATCATTTTCAAAAATTGCGGAAGCTTCATTTTACCAAGATTGCGAATTCTATCATTTTACCAAAATTGCGGATTCTATCATTTTCAAAAATTGCGGATTCTATCATTTTCAAAAATTGCGGATTCTAACATTTTCAAAAATTGCGGTTTCTCTCATTTTACCAAAATTGCGGATTCTATCATTTTCAAAAATTGCGGATTCTTTCATTTTACCAAAATTGCGGATTCTATCATTTTCAAAAATTGCGGATTCTCTCATTTTACCAAAATTGCGGATTCTTTCATTTTCAAAAATTGCGGATTCTATCATTTTACCAAAATATGCGGATTCTATCATTTTTAAAAATTGCGGATTCTATCATTTTCAAAAATAGCGAACTCTATCATTTTCAAAAATTGTCAATCATTGAAATGGCAGTTTTCAGAAACTATATAATTGCGAATGAATACAATGTGAAGGTGTCTGAACCTACGCAAGAAAAGGGGAAGAGATTGAAGGTGTGTGAAGGTCGGAACTGATTGACAAATGCTCTCTAAGCCGAGATAATCCCAGTTAAGAGGTGTGATAAGAACAGAGGAATGGAGATCTAGGTGTTCACAAAATATTTTTGGGACTGAGACAGTTTTTTCTGCAAAAATTTTCTATTACGATTGATTTTGCAGTTAAACGTTAAAACATCTTAACTTTGAGCAGTTTGTTAACGAACTCTTTTCAGAACTTGTAGTTTGAACTCTGATCGGGAAAATGAATAAAATGACTGAAACAAATGATTTTAAAAAAACATTGGTTATGAAAACGATGTTTGCAGATTTAAAAAAAAAGCGATCGATTCCGGGCGCAGAACAAATACGTTTTGACCTGGTTTCGCACTAATTACGTTTAATTAGGCTGGACATAGCTTTTTCACAAAAGTCAAAATGCTTTCCATTCTTCTGGGTTTCCCCTTGGTTGCCCCCTCATTTATGAAATTTATAAATTTATCAGCTTTCGCCTTCCGAAGAGCCCGGCCACCGCCCTCCTCTCCGCGACGTCTCCTTCGACCACCATAGCCTAAGGTTGGTTTCTCTTCTGCCCCAAAATCTTGCGGTACCTACGTAATCATAGCTGGACGAGCAGTGTTTGGGGGAATCGCAGCAAAATAAAATGTTTCCAATCGCAGCAAAAGAAAATGTTTCCAATCGCAGCAAAAGAAAATGTTTCCAATCGCAGCAAAATAAAATGTTTCCAATCGCAGCAAAATAAAATGTTACCAATCGCAGCAAAATAAAATGTTTCCAATCGCAGCAAAATAAAATGTTTCCAATCGCAGCAAAACAAAATGTTTCCAATCACAGCAAAATAAAATGTTTCCAATCGCAGCAAAATATAATGTTTCCAATCGCAGCAAAACAAAATTTTTCCAATCGCAGCAAAATAAAATGTTTCCAATCGCAGCAAAACAAAATGTTTCCAATCACAGCAAAATAAAATGTTTCCAATCGCAGCAAAATATAATGTTTCCAATCGAAGCAAAATAAAATGTTTCCAATCGCAGCAAAAGAAAATGTTTCCAATCGCAGCAAAATAAAATGTTTCCAATCGCAGCAAAATAAAATGTTTCCAATCGCAGCAAAATAAAATGTTTCCAATCGCAGCAAAATATAATGTTTCCAATCGCAGCAAAAAAAAATGTTTCCAATCGCAGCAAAATAAAATGTTTCCAATCGCAGCAAAATAAAATGTTTCCAATCGCAGCAAAATAAAATGTTTCCAATCGCAGCAAAACAAAATGTTTCCAATCGCAGCAAAATAAAATGTTTCCAATCGCAGCAAAATAAAATGTTTCCAATCGCAGCAAAATAAAATGTTTCCAATCGCAGCAAAATAAAATGTTTCCAATCGCAGCAAAAAAAAAATGTTTCCAATCGCAGCAAAATAAAATGTTTCCAATCGCAGCAAAATAAAATGTTTCCAATCGCAGCAAAATAAAATGTTTCCAATCGCAGCAAAACAAAATGTTTCCAATCGCAGCAAAATAAAATGTTTCCAATCGCAGCAAAACAAAATGTTTCCAATCACAGCAAAATAAAATGTTTCCAATCGCAGCAAAATATAATGTTTCCAATCGCAGCAAAATAAAATGTTTCCAATCGCAGCAAAACAAAATGTTTCCAATCGCAGCAAAACAAAATTTTTCCAATCGCAGCAAAATATAATGTTTCCAATCGCAGCAAAACAAAATGTTTCCAATCACAGCAAAATAAAATGTTTCCAATCGCAGCAAAATAAAATGTTTCCAATCGCAGCAAAACAAAATGTTTCCAATCGCAGCAAAATGAAATGTTTCCAATCGCAGCAAAATAAAATGTTTCCAATCGCAGCAAAATAAAATGTTTCCAATCGCAGCAAAAAAAAAATGTTTCCAATCGCAGCAAAATAAAAAGTTTCCAATCGCAGCAAAATAAAATGTTTCCAATCGCAGCAAAAAAAAAATGTTTCCAATCGCAGCAAAATAAAATGTTTCCAATCGCAGCAAAATAAAATGTTTCCAATCGCAGCAAAATAAAATGTTTCCAATCGCAGCAAAACAAAATGTTTCCAATCGCAGCAAAATAAAATGTTTCCAATCGCAGCAAAGTAAAATGTTTCCAATCGCAGCAAAATAAAATGTTTCCAATCGCAGCAAAAAAAAAATGTTTCCAATCGCAGCAAAATAAAATGTTTCCAATCGCAGCAAAATAAAATGTTTCCAATCGCAGCAAAATAAAATGTTTCCAATCGCAGCAAAATAAAATGTTTCCAATCGCAGCAAAATAAAATGTTTCCAATCGCAGCAAAACAAAATGTTTCCAATCGCAGCAAAAAAAATGTTTCCAATCGCAGCAAAATAAAATGTTTCCAATCGCAGCAAAATAAAATGTTTCCAATCGCAGCAAAATAAAATGTTTCTAATCGCAGCAAAATAAAATGTTTCCAATCGCAGCAAAAAAAATGTTTCCAATCGCAGCAAAATAAAATGTTTCCAATCGCAGCAAAATAAAATGTTTCCAATCGCAGCAAAATAAAATGTTTCCAATCGCAGCAAAATAAAATGTTTCCAATCGCAGCAAAATAAAATGTTTCCAATCGCAGCAAAATAAAATGTTTCCAATCGCAGCAAAATAAAATGTTTCCAATCTCAGCAAAACAAAATGTTTCCAATCGCAGCAAAATAAAATGTTTCCAATCGCAGCAAAATAAAATGTTTCCAATCGCAGCAAAACAAAATGTTTCCAATCGCAGCAAAATAAAATGTTTCCAATCGCAGCAAAATAAAATGTTTCCAATCGCAGCAAAACAAAATGTTTCCAATCGCAGCAAAATAAAATGTTTCCAATCGCAGCAAAATAAAATGTTTCCAATCGCAGCAAAATAAAATGTTTCCAATCGCAGCAAAAGAAAATGTTTCCAATCGCAGCAAAATAGAATGTTTCCAATCGCAGCAAAATAAAATGTTTCCAATCGCAGCAAAAGAAAATGTTTCCAATCGCAGCAAAATAAAATGTTTCTAATCGCAGCAAAATAAAATGTTTCCAATCGCAGAAAAACAAAATGTTTCCATTCGCAGCAAAAACAAATGTTTCCAATCGCAGAAAAATAAAATGTTTCCAATCGCAGCAAAATAAAATGTTTCCAATCGCAGCAAAATAAAATGTTTCCAATCGCAGCAAAATAAAATGTTTCCAATCGCAGCAAAATAAAATGTTTCCAATCGCAGCAAAATAAAATGTTTCCAATCGCAGCAAAATAAAATGTTTCCAATCGCAGCAAAACAAAATGTTTCCAATCGCAGCAAAAAAAATGTTTCCAATCGCAGCAAATTAAAATGTTTCCAATCGCAGCAAAATAAAATGTTTCCAATCGCAGCAAAATAAAATGTTTCCAATCGCAGCAAAATAAAATGTTTCCAATCGCAGCAAAATAAAATGTTTCCAACCTCAGCAAAACAAAATGTTTCCAATCGCAGCAAAATAAAATGTTTCCAATCGCAGCAAAATAAAATGTTTCCAATCGCAGCAAAACAAAATGTTTCCAATCGCAGCAAAATAAAATGTTTCCAATCGCAGCAAAAGAAAATGTTTCCAATCGCAGCAAAATAGAATGTTTCCAATCGCAGCAAAATATAATGTTTCCAATCGCAGCAAAAGAAAATGTTTCCA
Organism: Oscheius myriophilus; assembly: GCA_964057215.1. Classification (NCBI taxonomy): domain Eukaryota; kingdom Metazoa; phylum Nematoda; class Chromadorea; order Rhabditida; family Rhabditidae; genus Oscheius; species Oscheius myriophilus. The sequence goes on from OZ059903.1 coordinate 28,302,395, forward strand.
ATCGCAGCAAAATAAAATGTTTCTAATCGCAGCAAAATAAAATGTTTCCAATCGCAGAAAAACAAAATGTTTCCAATCGCAGCAAAAACAAATGTTTCCAATCGCAGAAAAATAAAATGTTTCCAATCGCAGCAAAATAAAATGTTTCCAATCGCAGCAAAATAAAATGTTTCCAATCACAGCAAAAGAAAATGTTTCCAATCGCAGCAAAATAAAATGTTTCTAATCGCAGCAAAATAAAATGTTTCCAATCGCCGCAAAAAAAATGTTTCCAATCGCAGCAAAATAAAATGTTTCCAATCGCAGCAAAATAAAATGTTTCCAATCGCAGCAAAATAAAATGTTTCCAATCGCAGCAAAATAAAATGTTTCCAATCGCAGCAAAATAAAATGTTTCCAATCGCAGCAAAATAAAATGTTTCCAATCGCAGCAAAACAAAATGTTTCCAATCGCAGCAAAAAAAATGTTTCCAATCGCAGCAAAATAAAATGTTTCCAATCGCAGCAAAATAAAATGTTTCCAATCGCAGCAAAATAAAATGTTTCCAACCTCAGCAAAACAAAATGTTTCCAATCGCAGCAAAATAAAATGTTTCCAATCGCAGCAAAATAAAATGTTTCCAATCGCAGCAAAACAAAATGTTTCCAATCGCAGCAAAATAAAATGTTTCCAATCGCAGCAAAAGAAAATGTTTCCAATCGCAGCAAAATAGAATGTTTCCAATCGCAGCAAAATATAATGTTTCCAATCGCAGCAAAAGAAAATGTTTCCAATCGCAGCAAAATAAAATGTTTCTAATCGCAGCAAAATAAAATGTTTCCAATCGCAGAAAAACAAAATGTTTCCAATCGCAGCAAAAACAAATGTTTCCAATCGCAGAAAAATAAAATGTTTCCAATCGCAGCAAAATAAAATGTTTCCAATCGCAGCAAAATAAAATGTTTCCAATCACAGCAAAAGAAAATGTTTCCAATCGCAGCAAAATAAAATGTTTCTAATCGCAGCAAAATAAAATGTTTCCAATCGCCGCAAAAAAAATGTTTCCAATCGCAGCAAAATAAAATGTTTCCAATCGCAGCAAAATAAAATGTTTCCAATCGCAGCAAAATAAAATGTTTCCAATCGCAGCAAAATAAAATGTTTCCAATCGCAGCAAAATAAAATGTTTCCAATCGCAGCAAAATAAAATGTTTCCAATCGCAGCAAAACAAAATGTTTCCAATCGCAGCAAAAAAAATGTTTCCAATCGCAGCAAAATAAAATGTTTCCAATCGCAGCAAAATAAAATGTTTCCAATCGCAGCAAAATAAAATGTTTCCAATCGCAGCAAAATAAAATGTTTCCAATCGCAGCAAAATAAAATGTTTCCAATCGCAGCAAAATAAAATGTTTCCAATCGCAGCAAAATAAAATGTTTCCAATCGCAGCAAAATAAAATGTTTCCAATCGCAGCAAAATAAAATGTTTCCAATCGCAGCAAAATAAAATGTTTCCAACCTCAGCAAAACAAAATGTTTCCAATCGCAGCAAAATAAAATGTTTCCAATCGCAGCAAAATAAAATGTTTCCAATCGCAGCAAAACAAAATGTTTCCAATCGCAGCAAAATAAAATGTTTCCAATCGCAGCAAAATAAAATGTTTCCAATCGCAGCAAAACAAAATGTTTCCAATCGCAGCAAAATAAAATGTTTCCAATCGCAGCAAAATAAAATGTTTCCAATCGCAGCAAAATAAAATGTTTCCAATCGCAGCAAAAGAAAATGTTTCCAATCGCAGCAAAATAGAATGTTTCCAATCGCAGCAAAATATAATGTTTCCAATCGCAGCAAAAGAAAATGTTTCCAATCGCAGCAAAATAAAATGTTTCTAATCGCAGCAAAATAAAATGTTTCCAATCGCAGAAAAACAAAATGTTTCCAATCGCAGCAAAAACAAATGTTTCCAATCGCAGAAAAATAAAATGTTTCCAATCGCAGCAAAATAAAATGTTTCCAATCGCAGCAAAATAAAATGTTTCCAATCACAGCAAAAGAAAATGTTTCCAATCGCAGCAAAATAAAATGTTTCTAATCGCAGCAAAATAAAATGTTTCCAATCGCCGCAAAAAAAATGTTTCCAATCGCAGCAAAATAAAATGTTTCCAATCGCAGCAAAATAAAATGTTTCCAATCGCAGCAAAATAAAATGTGTCCAATCGCAGCAAAATAAAATGTTTCCAATCGCAGCAAAATAAAATGTTTCCAATCGCAGCAAAATAAAATGTTTCCAATCGCAGCAAAACAAAATGTTTCCAATCGCAGCAAAATAAAATGTTTCCAATCGCAGCAAAATAAAATGTTTCCAATCGCAGCAAAATAAAATGTTTCCAATCGCAGCAAAAGAAAATGTTTCCAATCGCAGCAAAACAAAATGTTTCCAATCGCAGCAAAATAAAATGTTTCCAATCGCAGCAACAAAAAAAAATGTTTCCAATCGCAGCAAAAGAAAATGTTTCCAATCGCAGCAAAATAGAATGTTTCCAATCGCAGCAAAATAAAATGTTTCCAATCGCAGCAAAAGAAAATGTTTCCAATCGCAGCAAAATAAAATGTTTCCAATCGCAGCAAAATAAAATGTTTCCAATCGCAGAAAAATAAAATGTTTCCAATCGCAGCAAAAACAAATGTTTCCAATCGCAGAAAAATAAAATGTTTCCAATAGCAGCAAAATAAAATGTTTCCAATCGCAGCAAAATAAAATGTTTCCAATCACAGCAAAAGAAAATGTTTCCAATCGCAGCAAAATAAAATGTTTCTAATCGCAGCAAAATAAAATGTTTCCAATCGCAGCAAAAAAAATGATTTAAATCGCAGCAAAATAAAATGTTTCCAATCGCAGCAAAATAAAATGTTTCCAATCGCAGCAAAAGAAAATGTTTCCAATCGCAGCAAAATAAAATGTTACCAATCGCAGCAAAATAAAATGTTTCCAATCGCAGAAAAATAAAATGTTTCCAATCGCAGCAAAAACAAATGTTTCCAATCGCAGAAAAATAAAATGTTTCCAATCGCAGCAAAATAAAATGTTTCCAATCGCAGCAAAATAAAATGTTTCCAATCACAGCAAAAGAAAATGTTTCCAATCGCAGCAAAATAAAATGTTTCTAATCGCAGCAAAATAAAATGTTTCCAATCGCAGCAAAAAAAATGATTCCAATCGCAGCAAAATAAAATGTTTCCAATCGCAGCAAAATAAAATGTTTCCAATCGCAGCAAAATAAAATGTTTCCAATCGCAGCAAAATAAAATGTTTCCAATCGCAGCAAAATAAAATGTTTCCAATCGCAGCAAAATAAAATGTTTCCAATCGCAGCAAAATAAAATGTTTCCAATCGCAGCAAAATAAAATGTTTCCAATCGCAGCAAAATAAAATGTTTCCAATCGCAGCAAAATAAAATGTTTCCAATCGCAGCAAAACAAAATGTTTCCAATCGCAGCAAAATAAAATGTTTCCAATCGCAGCAAAATAAAATGTTTCCAATCGCAGCAAAATAAAATGTTTCCAATCGCAGCAAAAGAAAATGTTTCCAATCGCAGCAAAACAAAATGTTTCCAATCGCAGCAAAATAAAATGTTTCTAATCGCAGCAACAAAAAAAAATGTTTCCAATCGCAGCAAAAGAAAATGTTTCCAATCGCAGCAAAATAGAATGTTTCCAATCGCAGCAAAATAAAATGTTTCCAATCGCAGCAAAAGAAAATGTTTCCAATCGCAGCAAAATAAAATGTTTCCAATCGCAGCAAAATAAAATGTTTCCAATCGCAGAAAAATAAAATGTTTCCAATCGCAGCAAAAACAAATGTTTCCAATCGCAGAAAAATAAAATGTTTCCAATCGCAGCAAAATAAAATGTTTCCAATCACAGCAAAATAAAATGTTTCCAATCACAGCAAAAGAAAATGTTTCCAATCGCAGCAAAATAAAATGTTTCTAATCGCAGCAAAATAAAATGTTTCCAATCGCAGCAAAAAAAATGTTTCCAATCGCAGCAAAATAAAATGTTTCCAATCGCAGCAAAACAAAATGTTTCCAATCGCAGCAAAATAAAATGTTTCCAATCGCAGCAAAATAAAATGTTTCCAATCGCAGCAAAATAAAATGTTTCCAATCGCAGCAAAAGAAAATGTTTCCAATCGCAGCAAAAGAAAATGTTTCCAATCGCAGCAAAACAAAATGTTTCCAATCGCAGCAAAATAAAATGTTTCCAATCGCAGCAAAAAAAAAATGTTTCCAATCGCAGCAAAAGAAAATGTTTCCAATCGCAGCAAAAACAATGTTTCCAATCGCAGCAAAATAAAATGTTTCCAATCGCAGCAAAATAAAATGTTTCCAATCGCAGCAAAATAAAATGTTTCCAATCGCAGCAAAAGAAAATGTTTCCAATCACAGCAAAAGAAAATGTTTCCAATCGCAGCAAAACAAAATGTTTCGAATCGCAGCAAAACAAAATGTTTCCAATCGCACCAAAATAAAATGTTTCCAATCGCACCAAAATAAAATGTTTCCAATCGCAGCAAAATAAAATGTTTCCAATCGCAGCAAAAGAAAATGTTTCCAATCGCAGCAAAAGAAAATGTTTCCAATCGCAGCAAAATAAAATGTTTCCAATCGCAGCAAAATAAAATGTTTCCAATCGCAGCAAAATAAAATGTTTCCAATCGCAGCAAAATAAAATGTTTCCAATCGCAGCAAAATAAAATGTTTCCAATCGCAGCAAAATAAAATGTTTCCAATCGCAGCAAAATAAAATGTTTCCAATCGCAGCAAAATAAAATGTTTCCAATCGCAGCAAAACAAAACGTTTCCAATCGCACCAAAATAAAATGTTTCCAATCGCACCAAAATAAAATGTTTCCAATCGCAGCAAAATAAAATGTTTCCAATCGCAGCAAAAGAAAATGTTTCCAATCGCAGCAAAAGAAAATGTTTCCAATCGCAGCAAAAGAAAATGTTTCCAATCGCAGCAAAAACAATGTTTCCAATCGCAGCAAAATAAAATGTTTCCAATCGCAGCAAAATAAAATGTTTCCAATCGCAGCAAAATAAAATGTTTCCAATCGCAGCAAAAGAAAATGTTTCCAATCACAGCAAAAGAAAATGTTTCCAATCGCAGCAAAACAAAATGTTTCCAATCGCAGCAAAACAAAATGTTTCCAATCGCACCAAAATAAAATGTTTCCAATCGCACCAAAATAAAATGTTTCCAATCGCAGCAAAATAAAATGTTTCCAATCGCAGCAAAAGAAAATGTTTCCAATCGCAGCAAAAGAAAATGTTTCCAATCGCAGCAAAATAAAATGTTTCCAATCGCAGCAAAATAAAATGTTTCCAATCGCAGCAAAATAAAATGTTTCCAATCGCAGCAAAATAAAATGTTTCTAATCGCAGCAAAATAAAATGTTTCCAATCGCAGCAAAATAAAATGTTTCCAATCGCAGCAAAACAAAATGTTTCCAATCGCAGCAAAATAAAATGTTTCCAATCGCAGCAAAATAAAATGTTTCCAATCGCAGCAAAATAAAATGTTTCCAATCGCAGCAAAAGAAAATGTTTCCAATCGCAGCAAAACAAAATGTTTCCAATCACAGCAAAATAAAATGTTTCCAATCGCAGCAAAAGAAAATGTTTCCAATCGCAGCAAAATAGAATGTTTCCAATCGCAGCAAAATAAAATGTTTCCAATCGCAGCAAAAGAAAATGTTTCCAATCGCAGCAAAATAAAATGTTTCCAATCGCAGCAAAATAAAATGTTTCCAATCGCAGAAAAATAAAATGTTTCCAATCGCAGCAAAAACAAATGTTTCCAATCGCAGAAAAATAAAATGTTTCCAATCGCAGCAAAATAAAATGTTTCCAATCACAGCAAAATAAAATGTTTCCAATCACAGCAAAAGAAAATGTTTCCAATCGCAGCAAAATAAAATTTTTCTAATCGCAGCAAAATAAAATGTTTCCAATCGCAGCAAAAAAAATGTTTCCAATCGCAGCAAAATAAAATGTTTCCAATCGCAGCAAAACAAAATGTTTCCAATCGCAGCAAAATAAAATGTTTCCAATCGCAGCAAAATAAAATGTTTCCAATCGCAGCAAAATAAAATGTTTCCAACCGCAGCAAAAGAAAATGTTTCCAATCGCAGCAAAAGAAAATGTTTCCAATCGCAGCAAAACAAAATGTTTCCAATCGCAGCAAAATAAAATGTTTCCAATCGCAGCAAAAAAAAAAAATGTTTCCAATCGCAGCAAAAGAAAATGTTTCCAATCGCAGCAAAAACAATGTTTCCAATCGCAGCAAAATAAAATGTTTCCAATCGCAGCAAAATAAAATGTTTCCAATCGCAGCAAAATAAAATGTTTCCAATCGCAGCAAAAGAAAATGTTTCCAATCACAGCAAAAGAAAATGTTTCCAATCGCAGCAAAACAAAATGTTTCGAATCGCAGCAAAACAAAATGTTTCCAATCGCACCAAAATAAAATGTTTCCAATCGCACCAAAATAAAATGTTTCCAATCGCAGCAAAATAAAATGTTTCCAATCGCAGCAAAAGAAAATGTTTCCAATCGCAGCAAAAGAAAATGTTTCCAATCGCAGCAAAATAAAATGTTTCCAATCGCAGCAAAATAAAATGTTTCCAATCGCAGCAAAATAAAATGTTTCCAATCGCAGCAAAATAAAATGTTTCCAATCGCAGCAAAATAAAATGTTTCCAATCGCAGCAAAATAAAATGTTTCCAATCGCAGCAAAATAAAATGTTTCCAATCGCAGCAAAATAAAATGTTTCCAATCGCAGCAAAACAAAACGTTTCCAATCGCACCAAAATAAAATGTTTCTAATCGCAGCAAAATAAAATGTTTCCAATCGCAGCAAAATAAAATGTTTCCAATCGCAGCAAAACAAAATGTTTCCAATCGCAGCAAAATAAAATGTTTCCAATCGCAGCAAAATAAAATGTTTCCAATCGCAGCAAAATAAAATGTTTCCAATCGCAGCAAAAGAAAATGTTTCCAATCGCAGCAAAACAAAATGTTTCCAATCACAGCAAAATAAAATGTTTCCAATCGCAGCAAAAGAAAATGTTTCCAATCGCAGCAAAATAGAATGTTTCCAATCGCAGCAAAATAAAATGTTTCCAATCGCAGCAAAAGAAAATGTTTCCAATCGCAGCAAAATAAAATGTTTCCAATCGCAGCAAAATAAAATGTTTCCAATCGCAGAAAAATAAAATGTTTCCAATCGCAGCAAAAACAAATGTTTCCAATCGCAGAAAAATAAAATGTTTCCAATCGCAGCAAAATAAAATGTTTCCAATCACAGCAAAATAAAATGTTTCCAATCACAGCAAAAGAAAATGTTTCCAATCGCAGCAAAATAAAATTTTTCTAATCGCAGCAAAATAAAATGTTTCCAATCGCAGCAAAAAAAATGTTTCCAATCGCAGCAAAATAAAATGTTTCCAATCGCAGCAAAACAAAATGTTTCCAATCGCAGCAAAATAAAATGTTTCCAATCGCAGCAAAATAAAATGTTTCCAATCGCAGCAAAATAAAATGTTTCCAACCGCAGCAAAAGAAAATGTTTCCAATCGCAGCAAAAGAAAATGTTTCCAATCGCAGCAAAACAAAATGTTTCCAATCGCAGCAAAATAAAATGTTTCCAATCGCAGCAAAAAAAAAAAATGTTTCCAATCGCAGCAAAAGAAAATGTTTCCAATCGCAGCAAAAACAATGTTTCCAATCGCAGCAAAATAAAATGTTTCCAATCGCAGCAAAATAAAATGTTTCCAATCGCAGCAAAATAAAATGTTTCCAATCGCAGCAAAAGAAAATGTTTCCAATCACAGCAAAAGAAAATGTTTCCAATCGCAGCAAAACAAAATGTTTCGAATCGCAGCAAAACAAAATGTTTCCAATCGCACCAAAATAAAATGTTTCCAATCGCACCAAAATAAAATGTTTCCAATCGCAGCAAAATAAAATGTTTCCAATCGCAGCAAAAGAAAATGTTTCCAATCGCAGCAAAAGAAAATGTTTCCAATCGCAGCAAAATAAAATGTTTCCAATCGCAGCAAAATAAAATGTTTCCAATCGCAGCAAAATAAAATGTTTCCAATCGCAGCAAAATAAAATGTTTCCAATCGCAGCAAAATAAAATGTTTCCAATCGCAGCAAAATAAAATGTTTCCAATCGCAGCAAAATAAAATGTTTCCAATCGCAGCAAAATAAAATGTTTCCAATCGCAGCAAAACAAAACGTTTCCAATCGCACCAAAATAAAATGTTTCCAATCGCACCAAAATAAAATGTTTCCAATCGCAGCAAAATAAAATGTTTCCAATCGCAGCAAAAGAAAATGTTTCCAATCGCAGCAAAAGAAAATGTTTCCAATCGCAGCAAAAGAAAATGTTTCCAATCGCAGCAAAAACAATGTTTCCAATCGCAGCAAAATAAAATGTTTCCAATCGCAGCAAAATAAAATGTTTCCAATCGCAGCAAAATAAAATGTTTCCAATCGCAGCAAAAGAAAATGTTTCCAATCACAGCAAAAGAAAATGTTTCCAATCGCAGCAAAACAAAATGTTTCCAATCGCAGCAAAACAAAATGTTTCCAATCGCACCAAAATAAAATGTTTCCAATCGCACCAAAATAAAATGTTTCCAATCGCAGCAAAATAAAATGTTTCCAATCGCAGCAAAAGAAAATGTTTCCAATCGCAGCAAAAGAAAATGTTTCCAATCGCAGCAAAATAAAATGTTTCCAATCGCAGCAAAATAAAATGCTTCCAATCGCAGCAAAATAAAATGTTTCCAATCGCAGCAAAATAAAATGTTTCTAATCGCAGCAAAATAAAATGTTTCCAATCGCAGCAAAATAAAATGTTTCCAATCGCAGCAAAACAAAATGTTTCCAATCGCAGCAAAATAAAATGTTTCCAATCGCAGCAAAATAAAATGTTTCCAATCGCAGCAAAATAAAATGTTTCCAATCGCAGCAAAAGAAAATGTTTCCAATCGCAGCAAAACAAAATGTTTCCAATCACAGCAAAATAAAATGTTTCCAATCGCAGCAAAAAAAAAATGTTTCCAATCGCAGCAAAAGAAAATGTTTCCAATCGCAGCAAAAACAATGTTTCCAATCGCAGCAAAATAAAATGTTTCCAATCGCAGCAAAATAAAATGTTTCCAATCGCAGCAAAATAAAATGTTTCCAATCGCAGCAAAAGAAAATGTTTCCAATCACAGCAAAAGAAAATGTTTCCAATCGCAGCAAAACAAAATGTTTCCAATCGCAGCAAAACAAAATGTTTCCAATCGCACCAAAATAAAATGTTTCCAATCACAGCAAAATAAAATGTTTCCAATCGCAGCAAAATAAAATGTTTCCAATCGCAGCAAAATAAAATGTTTCCAATCGCAGCAAAATAAAATGTTTCCAATCGCAGCAAAATAAAATGTTTCCAATCGCAGCAAAATAAAATGTTTCCAATCGCAGCAAAATATAATGTTTCCAATCGCAGCAAAATAAATTGTATGAATCGCAGCAAAATAAAATGTTTCCAATCGCAGCAAAATAAAATGTTTTCAATCGCAGCAAAATAAAATGTTTCCAATCGCAGCAAAATAAAATGTTTCCAATCGCAGCAAAATAAAATGTTTCCAATCGCAGCAAAATAAAATGTTTCCAATCGCAGCAAAAGAAAATGTTTCCAATCACAGCAAAAGAAAATGTTTCCAATCGCAGCAAAACAAAATGTTTCCAATCGCAGCAAAACAAAATGTTTCCAATCGCACCAAAATAAAATGTTTCCAATCGCACCAAAATAAAATGTTTCCAATCGCAGCAAAATAAAATGTTTCCAATCGCAGCAAAAGAAAATGTTTCCAATCGCAGCAAAAGAAAATGTTTCCAATCGCAGCAAAATAAAATGTTTCCAATCGCAGCAAAATAAAATGCTTCCAATCGCAGCAAAATAAAATGTTTCCAATCGCAGCAAAATAAAATGTTTCTAATCGCAGCAAAATAAAATGTTTCCAATCGCAGCAAAATAAAATGTTTCCAATCGCAGCAAAACAAAATGTTTCCAATCGCAGCAAAATAAAATGTTTCCAATCGCAGCAAAATAAAATGTTTCCAATCGCAGCAAAATAAAATGTTTCCAATCGCAGCAAAAGAAAATGTTTCCAATCGCAGCAAAACAAAATGTTTCCAATCACAGCAAAATAAAATGTTTCCAATCGCAGCAAAAAAAAAATGTTTCCAATCGCAGCAAAAGAAAATGTTTCCAATCGCAGCAAAAACAATGTTTCCAATCGCAGCAAAATAAAATGTTTCCAATCGCAGCAAAATAAAATGTTTCCAATCGCAGCAAAATAAAATGTTTCCAATCGCAGCAAAAGAAAATGTTTCCAATCACAGCAAAAGAAAATGTTTCCAATCGCAGCAAAACAAAATGTTTCCAATCGCAGCAAAACAAAATGTTTCCAATCGCACCAAAATAAAATGTTTCCAATCACAGCAAAATAAAATGTTTCCAATCGCAGCAAAATAAAATGTTTCCAATCGCAGCAAAATAAAATGTTTCCAATCGCAGCAAAATAAAATGTTTCCAATCGCAGCAAAATAAAATGTTTCCAATCGCAGCAAAATAAAATGTTTCCAATCGCAGCAAAATATAATGTTTCCAATCGCAGCAAAATAAATTGTATGAATCGCAGCAAAATAAAATGTTTCCAATCGCAGCAAAATAAAATGTTTTCAATCGCAGCAAAATAAAATGTTTCCAATCGCAGCAAAATAAAATGTTTCCAATCGCAGCAAAATAAAATGTTTCCAATCGCAGCAAAATAAAATGTTTCCAATCGCAACAAAATAAAATGTTTCCAATCGCAGCAAAATAAAATGTTTCCAATCGCAGCAAAATAAAATGTTTCCAATCGCAACAAAATAAAATGTTTCCAATCGCAGCAAAATAAAATGTTTCCAATCGCAGCAAAATAAAATGTTTCCAATCGCAGCAAAATAAAATGTTTCCAATCGCAGCAAAATAAATTGTATGAATCGCAGTAAAATAAAATGTTTCCAAACGCAGCAAAATAAAATGTTTCCAAACGCAGCAAAATAAAATGTTTCCAATCGCAGCAAAATAAATTGTATGAATCGCAGCAAAATAAAATGTTTCCAATCGCAGCAAAATAAAATGTTTCCAATCGCAGCAAAATAAAATGTTTCCAATCGCAGCAAAATAAATTGTTTCCAATCGCAGCAAAATAAAATGTTTCCAATCGCAGCAAAATAAAATGTTTCCAATCGCAGCAAAATAAAATGTTTCCAATCGCAGCAAAATAAATTGTATGAATCGCAGGAAAATAAAATGTTTCCAATCGCAGCAAAATAAATTGTTTCCAATCGCAGCAAAATAAAATGTTTCCAATCGCAGCAAAATAAAATGTTTCCAATCGCAGCAAAATAAAATGTTTCCAATCGCAGCAAAATAAATTGTATGAATCGCAGCAAAATAAAATGTTTCCAATCGCAGGAAAATAAAATGTTTCCAATCGCAGCAAAATAAAATGTTTCCAATCGCAGCAAAATAAAATGTTTCCAATCGCAGCAAAATAAAATGTTTCCATTCGCAGCAAAATAAAATGTATGAATCGCAGCAAAATAAAATGTTTCCCATCGCAGCAAAATAAATTGTATGAATCGCAGCAAAATAGAAAGTTTCCAATCGCAGCAAAATAAAATGTTTCCAATCGCAGCAAAATAAATTGTATGAATCGCAGCAAAATAAAATGTTTCCAATCGCAGCAAAATAAAATGTTTCCAATCGCAGCAAAATATAATGTTTCCAATCGCAGCAAAATAAATTGTATGAATCGCAGCAAAATAAAATGTTTCCAATCGCAGCAAAATAAAATGTTTCCAATCGCAGCAAAATAAAATGTTTCCAATCGCAGCAAAATAAAATGTTTCCAATCGCAGCAAAATAAAATGTTTCCAATCGCAGCAAAATAAATTGTTTCCAATCGCAGCAAAATAAAATGTTTCCAATCGCAGCAAAATAAAATGTTTCCAATCGCAGCAAAATAAATTGTATGAATCACAGCAAAATAAAATGTTTCCAATCGCAGCAAAATAAATTGTATGAATCGCAGCAAAATAAAATGTTTCCAATCGCAGGAAAATAAAATGTTTCCAATCGCAGCAAAATAAAATGTTTCCAATCGCAGCAAAATAAAATGTTTCCAATCGCAGCAAAATAAAATGTATGAATCGCAGCAAAATAAAATGTTTCCCATCGCAGCAAAATAAATTGTATGAATCGCAGCAAAATAGAAAGTTTCCAATCGCAGCAAAATAAAATGTTTCCAATCGCAGCAAAATAAATTGTATGAATCGCAGCAAAATAAAATGTTTCCAATCGCAGGAAAATAAAATGTTTCCAATCGCAGCAAAATAAAATGTTTCCAATCGCAGCAAAATAAAATGTTTCCAATCGCAGCAAAATAAAATGTTTCCATTCGCAGCAAAATAAAATGTATGAATCGCAGCAAAATAAAATGTTTCCCATCGCAGCAAAATAAATTGTATGAATCGCAGCAAAATAGAAAGTTTCCAATCGCAGCAAAATAAAATGTTTCCAATCGCAGCAAAATAAATTGTATGAATCGCAGCAAAATAAAATGTTTCCAATCGCAGCAAAATAAAATGTTTCCAATCGCAGCAAAATAAAATGTTTCCAATCGCAGCAAAATATAATGTTTCCAATCGCAGCAAAATAAATTGTATGAATCGCAGCAAAATAAAATGTTTCCAATCGCAGCAAAATAAAATGTTTCCAATCGCAGCAAAATAAAATGTTTCCAATCGCAGCAAAATAAAATGTTTCCAATCGCAGCAAAATAAAATGTTTCCAATCGCAGCAAAATAAATTGTTTCCAATCGCAGCAAAATAAAATGTTTCCAATCGCAGCAAAATAAAATGTTTCCAATCGCAGCAAAATAAATTGTATGAATCGCAGCAAAATAAAATGTTTCCAATCGCAGCAAAATAAATTGTATGAATCGCAGCAAAATAAAATGTTTCCAATCGCAGGAAAATAAATTGTATGAATCGCAGCAAAATAAAATGTTTCCAATCGCAGGAAAATAAAATGTTTCCAATCGCAGCAAAATAAAATGTTTCCAATCGCAGCAAAATAAAATGTTTCCATTCGCAGCAAAATAAAATGTTTCCAATCGCAGCAAAATAAATTGTTTCCAATCGCAGCAAAATAAAATGTTTCCAATCGCAGCAAAATAAAATGTTTCCAATCGCAGCAAAATAAAATGTTTCCAATCGCAGCAAAATAAAATGTTTCCAATCGCAGCAAAATAAAATGTATGAATCGCAGCAAAATAAAATGTTTCCCATCGCAGCAAAATAAATTGTATGAATCGCAGCAAAATAGAAAGTTTCCAATCGCAGCAAAATAAAATGTTTCCAATCGCAGCAAAATAAATTGTATGAATCGCAGCAAAATAAAATGTTTCCAATCGCAGGAAAATAAAATGTTTCCAATCGCAGCAAAATAAAATGTTTCCAATCGCAGCAAAATAAAATGTTTCCAATCGCAGCAAAATAAAATGTTTCCATTCGCAGCAAAATAAAATGTATGAATCGCAGCAAAATAAAATGTTTCCCATCGCAGCAAAATAAATTGTATGAATCGCAGCAAAATAAAATGTTTCCAATCGCAGCAAAATAAATTGTTTCCAATCGCAGCAAAATAAAATGTTTCCAATCGCAGCAAAATAAAATGTTTCCAATCGCAGCAAAATAAATTGTATGAATCGCAGCAAAATAAAATGTTTCCAATCGCAGCAAAATAAATTGTATGAATCGCAGCAAAATAAAATGTTTCCAATCGCAGGAAAATAAAATGTTTCCAATCGCAGCAAAATAAAATGTTTCCAATCGCAGCAAAATAAAATGTTTCCAATCGCAGCAAAATAAAATGTATGAATCGCAGCAAAATAAAATGTTTCCCATCGCAGCAAAATAAATTGTATGAATCGCAGCAAAATAGAAAGTTTCCAATCGCAGCAAAATAAAATGTTTCCAATCGCAGCAAAATAAATTGTATGAATCGCAGCAAAATAAAATGTTTCCAATCGCAGGAAAATAAAATGTTTCCAATCGCAGCAAAATAAAATGTTTCCAATCGCAGCAAAATAAAATGTTTCCAATCGCAGCAAAATAAAATGTTTCCATTCGCAGCAAAATAAAATGTATGAATCGCAGCAAAATAAAATGTTTCCCATCGCAGCAAAATAAATTGTATGAATCGCAGCAAAATAGAAAGTTTCCAATCGCAGCAAAATAAAATGTTTCCAATCGCAGCAAAATAAATTGTATGAATCGCAGCAAAATAAAATGTTTCCAATCGCAGCAAAATAAAATGTTTCCAATCGCAGCAAAATAAAATGTTTCCAATCGCAGCAAAATATAATGTTTCCAATCGCAGCAAAATAAATTGTATGAATCGCAGCAAAATAAAATGTTTCCAATCGCAGCAAAATAAAATGTTTCCAATCGCAGCAAAATAAAATGTTTCCAATCGCAGCAAAATAAAATGTTTCCAATCGCAGCAAAATAAAATGTTTCCAATCGCAGCAAAATAAATTGTTTCCAATCGCAGCAAAATAAAATGTTTCCAATCGCAGCAAAATAAAATGTTTCCAATCGCAGCAAAATAAATTGTATGAATCGCAGCAAAATAAAATGTTTCCAATCGCAGCAAAATAAATTGTATGAATCGCAGCAAAATAAAATGTTTCCAATCGCAGGAAAATAAATTGTATGAATCGCAGCAAAATAAAATGTTTCCAATCGCAGGAAAATAAAATGTTTCCAATCGCAGCAAAATAAAATGTTTCCAATCGCAGCAAAATAAAATGTTTCCATTCGCAGCAAAATAAAATGTTTCCAATCGCAGCAAAATAAATTGTTTCCAATCGCAGCAAAATAAAATGTTTCCAATCGCAGCAAAATAAAATGTTTCCAATCGCAGCAAAATAAATTGTATGAATCGCAGCAAAATAAAATGTTTCCAATCGCAGCAAAATAAATTGTATGAATCGCAGCAAAATAAAATGTTTCCAATCGCAGGAAAATAAAATGTTTCCAATCGCAGCAAAATAGAATGTTTCCAATCGCAGCAAAATAAAATGTTTCCAATCGCAGCAAAATAAATTGTATGAATCGCAGCAAAATAAAATGTTTCCAATCGCAGCAAAATAAAATGTTTCCAATCGCAGCAAAATAAAATGTTTCCAATCGCAGCAAAATAAAATGTTTCCAATCGCAGCAAAATAAAATGTTTCCAATCGCAGCAAAATAAATTGTATGAATCGCAGCAAAATAAAATGTTTCCAATCGCAGCAAAATATAATGTTTCCAATCGCAGCAAAATAAAATGTTTCCAATCGCAGCAAAATAAAATGTTTCCAATCGCAGCAAAATAAAATGTTTCCAATCGCAGCAAAATAAAATGTTTCCAATCGCAGCAAAATAAAATGTTTCCAATCGCAGCATAATAAAATGTTTCCAATCGCAGCAAAATAAAATGTTTCCAATCGCAGCAAAATAAAATGTTTCCAATCGCAGCAAAATAAAATGTTTCCAATCGCAGCAAAATAAATTGTATGAATCGCAGTAAAATAAAATGTTTCCAATCGCAGCATAATAAAATGTTTCCAATCGCAGCAAAATAAAATGTTTCCAATCGCAGCAAAATAAATTGTATGAATCGCAGCAAAATAAAATGTTTCCAATCGCAGCATAATAAAATGTTTCCAATCGCAGCAAAATAAAATGTTTCCAATCGCAGCAAAATAAAATGTTTCCAATCGCAGCAAAATAAAATGTTTCCAATCGCAGCAAAATAAATTGTATGAATCGCAGCAAAATAAAATGTTTCCAATCGCAGGAAAATAAAATGTTTCCAATCGCAGCAAAATAAAATGTTTCCAATCGCAGCAAAATAAAATGTTTCCATTCGCAGCAAAATAAAATGTTTCCAATCGCAGCAAAATAAATTGTTTCCAATCGCAGCAAAATAAAATGTTTCCAATCGCAGCAAAATAAAATGTTTCCAATCGCAGCAAAATAAATTGTATGAATCGCAGCAAAATAAAATGTTTCCAATCGCAGCAAAATAAATTGTATGAATCGCAGCAAAATAAAATGTTTCCAATCGCAGGAAAATAAAATGTTTCCAATCGCAGCAAAATAGAATGTTTCCAATCGCAGCAAAATAAAATGTTTCCAATCGCAGCAAAATAAATTGTATGAATCGCAGCAAAATAAAATGTTTCCAATCGCAGCAAAATAAAATGTTTCCAATCGCAGCAAAATAAAATGTTTCCAATCGCAGCAAAATAAAATGTTTCCAATCGCAGCAAAATAAAATGTTTCCAATCGCAGCAAAATAAAATGTTTCCAATCGCAGCAAAATAAAATGTTTCCAATCGCAGCAAAATAAATTGTATGAATCGCAGCAAAATAAAATGTTTCCAATCGCAGCAAAATAAAATGTTTCCAATCGCAGCAAAATAAAATGTTTCCAATCGCAGCAAAATAGAATGTTTCCAATCGCAGCAAAATAAAATGTTTCCAATCGCAGCAAAATAAATTGTATGAATCGCAGCAAAATAAAATGTTTCCAATCGCAGCAAAATAAAATGTTTCCAATCGCAGCAAAATAAAATGTTTCCAATCGCAGCAAAATAAAATGTTTCCAATCGCAGCAAAATAAAATGTTTCCAATCGCAGCAAAATAAATTGTATGAATCGCAGCAAAATAAAATGTTTCCAATCGCAGCAAAATATAATGTTTCCAATCGCAGCAAAATAAAATGTTTCCAATCGCAGCAAAATAAAATGTTTCCAATCGCAGCAAAATAAAATGTTTCCAATCGCAGCAAAATAAAATGTTTCCAATCGCAGCAAAATAAAATGTTTCCAATCGCAGCATAATAAAATGTTTCCAATCGCAGCAAAATAAAATGTTTCCAATCGCAGCAAAATAAAATGTTTCCAATCGCAGCAAAATAAAATGTTTCCAATCGCAGCAAAATAAATTGTATGAATCGCAGTAAAATAAAATGTTTCCAATCGCAGCATAATAAAATGTTTCCAATCGCAGCAAAATAAAATGTTTCCAATCGCAGCAAAATAAATTGTATGAATCGCAGCAAAATAAAATGTTTCCAATCGCAGCATAATAAAATGTTTCCAATCGCAGCAAAATAAAATGTTTCCAATCGCAGCAAAATAAAATGTTTCCAATCGCAGCAAAATAAAATGTTTCCAATCGCAGCAAAATAAATTGTATGAATCGCAGCAAAATAAAATGTTTCCAATCGCAGGAAAATAAAATGTTTCCAATCGCAGCAAAATAAAATGTTTCCAATCGCAGCAAAATAAAATGTTTCCATTCGCAGCAAAATAAAATGTTTCCAATCGCAGCAAAATAAATTGTTTCCAATCGCAGCAAAATAAAATGTTTCCAATCGCAGCAAAATAAAATGTTTCCAATCGCAGCAAAATAAATTGTATGAATCGCAGCAAAATAAAATGTTTCCAATCGCAGCAAAATAAATTGTATGAATCGCAGCAAAATAAAATGTTTCCAATCGCAGGAAAATAAAATGTTTCCAATCGCAGCAAAATAGAATGTTTCCAATCGCAGCAAAATAAAATGTTTCCAATCGCAGCAAAATAAATTGTATGAATCGCAGCAAAATAAAATGTTTCCAATCGCAGCAAAATAAAATGTTTCCAATCGCAGCAAAATAAAATGTTTCCAATCGCAGCAAAATAAAATGTTTCCAATCGCAGCAAAATAAAATGTTTCCAATCGCAGCAAAATAAAATGTTTCCAATCGCAGCAAAATAAAATGTTTCCAATCGCAGCAAAATAAATTGTATGAATCGCAGCAAAATAAAATGTTTCCAATCGCAGCAAAATAAAATGTTTCCAATCGCAGCAAAATAAAATGTTTCCAATCGCAGCAAAATAAAATGTTTCCAATCGCAGCAAAATAAAATGTTTCCAATCGCAGCAAAATAAAATGTTTCCAATCGCAGCATAATAAAATGTTTCCAATCGCAGCAAAATAAAATGTTTCCAATCGCAGCAAAATAAAATGTTTCCAATCGCAGCAAAATAAAATGTTTCCAATCGCAGCAAAATAAATTGTATGAATCGCAGTAAAATAAAATGTTTCCAATCGCAGCAAAATAAAATGTTTCCAATCGCAGCAAAATAAAATGTTTCCAATCGCAGCAAAATAAAATGTATCCAATCGCAGCAAAATAAAATGTTTCCAATCGCAGCAAAATAAAATGTTTCCAATCGCAGCAAAATAAAATGTTTCCAATCGCAGCAAAATAAAATGTTTCCAATCGCAGCAAAATAAAATGTTTCCAATCGCAGCAAAATAAATTGTTTCCAATCGCAGCAAAATAAATTGTATGAATCGCAGCAAAATAAAATGTTTCCAATCGCAGCAAAATAAATTGTATGAATCGCAGCAAAATAAAATGTTTCCAATCGCAGGAAAATAAAATGTTTCCAATCGCAGCAAAATAAAATGTTTCCAATCGCAGCAAAATAAAATGTTTCCAATCGCAGCAAAATAAAATGTTTCCAATCGCAGCAAAATAAAATGTTTCCAATCGCAGCAAAATAAAATGTTTCCAATCGCAGCAAAATAAAATGTTTCCAATCGCAGCAAAATAAAATGTTTCCAATCGCAGCAAAATAAAATGTTTCCAATCGCAGCAAAATAAATTGTTTCCAATCGCAGCAAAATAAAATGTTTCCAATCGCAGCAAAATAAAATGTTTCCAATCGCAGCAAAATAAAATGTTTCCAATCGCAGCAAAATAAAATGTTTCCAATCGCAGCAAAATAAAATGTTTCCAATCGCAGCATAATAAAATGTTTCCAATCGCAGCAAAATAAAATGTTTCCAATCGCAGCAAAATAAAATGTTTCCAATCGCAGCAAAATAAAATGTTTCCAATCGCAGCAAAATAAATTGTATGAATCGCAGTAAAATAAAATGTTTCCAATCGCAGCAAAATAAAATGTTTCCAATCGCAGCAAAATAAAATGTTTCCAATCGCAGCAAAATAAAATGTATCCAATCGCAGCAAAATAAAATGTTTCCAATCGCAGCAAAATAAAATGTTTCCAATCGCAGCAAAATAAAATGTTTCCAATCGCAGCAAAATAAAATGTTTCCAATCGCAGCAAAATAAAATGTTTCCAATCGCAGCAAAATAAATTGTTTCCAATCGCAGCAAAATAAATTGTATGAATCGCAGCAAAATAAAATGTTTCCAATCGCAGCAAAATAAATTGTATGAATCGCAGCAAAATAAAATGTTTCCAATCGCAGGAAAATAAAATGTTTCCAATCGCAGCAAAATAAAATGTTTCCAATCGCAGCAAAATAAAATGTTTCCAATCGCAGCAAAATAAAATGTTTCCAATCGCAGCAAAATAAAATGTTTCCAATCGCAGCAAAATAAAATGTTTCCAATCGCAGCAAAATAAAATGTTTCCAATCGCAGCAAAATAAAATGTTTCCAATCGCAGCAAAATAAATTGTTTCCAATCGCAGCAAAATAAATTGTATGAATCGCAGCAAAATAAAATGTTTCCAATCGCAGCAAAATAAATTGTATGAATCGCAGCAAAATAAAATGTTTCCAATCGCAGGAAAATAAAATGTTTCCAATCGCAGCAAAATAAAATGTTTCCAATCGCAGCAAAATAAAATGTTTCCAATCGCAGCAAAATAAAATGTTTCCAATCGCAGCAAAATAAAATGTTTCCAATCGCAGCAAAATAAAATGTTTCCAATCGCAGCAAAATAAAATGTTTCCAATCGCAGCAAAATAAAATGTTTCCAATCGCAGCAAAATAAATTGTTTCCAATCGCAGCAAAATAAAATGTTTCCAATCGCAGCAAAATAAAATGTTTCCAATCGCAGCAAAAAAAAATGTTTCCAATCGCAGCAAAATAAAATGTTTCCAATCGCAGCAAAATAAAATGTTTCCAATCGCAGCAAAATAAAATGTTTCCAATCGCAGCAAAATAAATTGTATGAATCGCAGCAAAATAAAATGTTTCCAATCGCAGCAAAATAAATTGTATGAATCGCAGCAAAATAAAATGTTTCCAATCGCAGGAAAATAAAATGTTTCCAATCGCAGCAAAATAAAATGTTTCCAATCGCAGCAAAATAAAATGTTTCCAATCGCAGCAAAATAAAATGTTTCCAATCGCAGCAAAATAAAATGTTTCCAATCGCAGCAAAATAAATTGTTTCCAATCGCAGCAAAATAAAATGTTTCCAATCGCAGCAAAATAAAATGTTTCCAATCGCAGCAAAATAAAATGTTTCCAATCGCAGCAAAATAAAATGTTTCCAATCGCAGCAAAATAAATTGTTTCCAATCGCAGCAAAATAAAATGTTTCCAATCGCAGCAAAATAAAATGTTTCCAATCGCAGCAAAAAAAAATGTTTCCAATCGCAGCAAAATAAAATGTTTCCAATCGCAGCAAAATAAAATGTTTCCAATCGCAGGAAAATAAAATGTTTCCAATCGCAGCAAAATAAATTGTATGAATCGCAGCAAAATAAAATGTTTCCAATCGCAGCAAAATAAATTGTATGAATCGCAGCAAAATAAAATGTTTCCAATCGCAGGAAAATAAAATGTTTCCAATCGCAGCAAAATAAAATGTTTCCAATCGCAGCAAAATAAAATGTTTCCAATCGCAGCAAAATAGAATGTTTCCATTCGCAGCAAAATAAATTGTATGAATCGCAGCAAAATAAAATGTTTCCCATCGCAGCAAAATAAATTGTATGAATCGCAGCAAAATAGAATGTTTCCAATCGCAGCAAAATAAAATGTTTCCAATCGCAGCAAAATAAATTGTATGAATCGCAGCAAAATAAAATGTTTCCAATCGCAGCAAAATAAAATGTTTCCAATCGCAGCAAAATAAATTGTTTCCAATCGCAGCAAAATAAAATGTTTCCAATCGCAGCAAAATATATTGTATGAACCGCAGCAAAATAAAATGTTTCTTATCGCAGCAAAATAAAATGTTTCCCATCGCAGCAAAATAAAATGTTTCCAATCGCAGCAAAATAAAATGTTTCCAATCGCAACAAAATAAAATGTTTCCAATCGCAGCAAAATAAATTGTTTCCAATCGCAGCAAAATAAAATGTTTCCAATCGCAGCAAAATAAAATGTTTCCAATCGCAGCAAAATAAAATGTTTCCAATCGCAGCAAAATAAAATGTTTCCAATCGCAGCAAAATAAAATGTTTCCAATCGCAGCAAAATAAAATGTTTCCAATCGCAGCAAAATAAAATGTTTCCAATCGCAGCAAAATAAAATGTTTCCAATCGCAGCAAAATAAAATGTTTCCAATCGCAGAAAAATAAAATGTTTCCATTCGCAGCAAAATAAATTGTATGAATCGCAGCAAAATAAAATGTTTCCAATCGCAGCAAAATAAAATGTTTCCAATCGCAGCAAAATAAAATGTTTCCAATCGCAGCAAAATAAAATGTTTCCAATCGCAGCAAAATAAAATGTTTCCAATCGCAGCAAAATAAATTGTTTCCAATCGCAGCAAAATAAAATGTTTCCAATCGCAGCAAAATAAAATGTTTCCAATCGCAGCAAAATAAAATGTTTCCAATCGCAGCAAAATAAAATGTTTCCAATCGCAGCAAAATAAATTGTATGAATCGCAGCAAAATAAAATGTTTCCAATCGCAGCAAAATAAATTGTATGAATCGCAGCAAAATAAAATGTTTCCAATCGCAGGAAAATAAAATGTTTCCAATCGCAGCAAAATAAAATGTTTCCAATCGCAGCAAAATAAAATGTTTCCAATCGCAGCAAAATAGAATGTTTCCATTCGCAGCAAAATAAATTGTGTGAATCGCAGCAAAATAAAATGTTTCCCATCGCAGCAAAATAAATTGTATGAATCGCAGCAAAATAGAATGTTTCCAATCGCAGCAAAATAAAATGTTTCCAATCGCAGCAAAATAAATTGTATGAATCGCAGCAAAATAAAATGTTTCCAATCGCAGCAAAATAAAATGTTTCCAATCGCAGCAAAATAAATTGTTTCCAATCGCAGCAAAATAAAATGTTTCCAATCGCAGCAAAATATATTGTATGAACCGCAGCAAAATAAAATGTTTCTTATCGCAGCAAAATAAAATGTTTCCCATCGCAGCAAAATAAAATGTTTCCAATCGCAGCAAAATAAAATGTTTCCAATCGCAACAAAATAAAATGTTTCCAATCGCAGCAAAATAAATTGTTTCCAATCGCAGCAAAATAAAATGTTTCCAATCGCAGCAAAATAAAATGTTTCCAATCGCAGCAAAATAAAATGTTTCCAATCGCAGCAAAATAAAATGTTTCCAATCGCAGCAAAATAAAATGTTTCCAATCGCAGCAAAATAAAATGTTTCCAATCGCAGCAAAATAAATTGTTTCCAATCGCAGCAAAATAAAATGTTTCCAATCGCAGCAAAATAAATTGTATGAATCGCAGCAAAATAAAATGTTTCCAATCGCAGCAAAATAAAATGTTTCCAATCGCAGCAAAATAAATTGTTTCCAATCGCAGCAAAATAAAATGTTTCCAATCGCAGCAAAATAAATTGTTTCCAATCGCAGCAAAATAAAATGTTTCCAATCGCAGCAAAATAAAATGTTTCCAATCGCAGCAAAATAAATTGTATGAATCGCAGCAAAATAAAATGTTTCCAATCGCAGGAAAATAAAATGTTTCCAATCGCAGCAAAACAAAATGTTTCCAATCGCAGGAAAATAAAATGTTTCCAATCGCAGCAAAACAAAATGTTTCCAATCGCGGCAAAATAAAATGTTTCCAATCGCAGCAAAATAGAATGTTTCCATTCGCAGCAAAATAAATTGTATGAATCGCAGCAAAATAAAATGTTTCCCATCGCAGCAAAATAAATTGTATGAATCGCAGCAAAATAGAATGTTTCCAATTGCAGCAAAATAAAATGTTTCCAATCGCAGCAAAATAAATTGTATGAATCGCAGCAAAATAAAATGTTTCCAATCGCAGCAAAATAAAATGTTTCCAATCGCAGCAAAATAAATTGTTTCCAATCGCAGCAAAATAAAATGTTTCCAATCGCAGCAACATATATTGTATGAACCGCAGCAAAATAAAATGTTTCTTATCGCAGCAAAATAAAATGTTTCCCATCGCAGCAAAATAAAATGTTTCCAATCGCAGCAAAATAAAATGTTTCCAATCGCAACAAAATAAAATGTTTCCAATCGCAGCAAAATAAATTGTTTCCAATCGCAGCAAAATAAAATGTTTCCAATCGCAGCAAAATAAAATGTTTCCAATCGCAGCAAAATAAAATGTTTCCAATCGCAGCAAAATAAAATGTTTCCAATCGCAGCAAAATAAATTGTTTCCAATCGCAGCAAAATAAAATGTTTCCAATCGCAGCAAAATAAAATGTTTCCAATCGCAGCAAAATAAAATGTTTCCAATCGCAGCAAAATAAAATGTTTCCAATCGCAGCAAAATAAAATGTTTCCAATCGCAGCAAAATAAAATGTTTCCAATCGCAGCAAAATAAATTGTATGAATCGCAGCAAAATAAAATGTTTCCAATCGCAGCAAAATAAATTGTATGAATCGCAGCAAAATAAAATGTTTCCAATCGCAGGAAAATAAATGTTTCCAATCGCAGCAAAATAAAATGTTTCCAATCGCAGCAAAATAAAATGTTTCCAATCGCAGCAAAATAGAAAGTTTCCATTCGCAGCAAAATAAATTGTATGAATCGCAGCAAAATAAAATGTTTCCCATCGCAGCAAAATAAATTGTATGAATTGCAGCAAAATAGAATGTTTCCAATCGCAGCAAAATAAAATGTTTCCAATCGCAGCAAAATAAATTGTATGAATCGCAGCAAAATAAAATGTTTCCAATCGCAGCAAAATAAAATGTTTCCAATCGCAGCAAAATAAATTGTTTCCAATCGCAGCAAAATAAAATGTTTCCAATCGCAGCAAAATATATTGTATGAACCGCAGCAAAATAAAATGTTTCTTATCGCAGCAAAATAAAATGTTTCCCATCGCAGCAAAATAAAATGTTTCCAATCGCAGCAAAATAAAATGTTTCCAATCGCAACAAAATAAAATGTTTCCAATCGCAGCAAAATAAATTGTTTCCAATCGCAGCAAAATAAAATGTTTCCAATCGCAGCAAAATAAAATGTTTCCAATCGCAGCAAAATAAAATGTTTCCAATCGCAGCAAAATAAAATGTTTCCAATCGCAGCAAAATAAAATGTTTCCAATCGCAGCAAAATAAAATGTTTCCAATCGCAGCAAAATAAAATGTTTCCAATCGCAGCAAAATAAAATGTTTCCAATCGCAGCAAAATAAAATGTTTCCAATCGCAGAAAAATAAAATGTTTCCATTCGCAGCAAAATAAATTGTATGAATCGCAGCAAAATAAATAGTTTCCCATCGCAGCAAAATAAATTGTATGAATCGCAGCAAAATAAAATGTTTCCAATCGCAGCAAAATAAAATGTTTCCAATCGCAGCAAAATAAATTGTATGAATCGCAGCAAAATAAAATGTTTCCAATCGCAGCAAAATAAAATGTATGAATCGCAGCAAAATAAAATGTTTCCAATCGCAGCAAAATAAAATGTTTCCAATCGCAGCAAAATAAAATGTTTTCAATCGCAGCGAAATAAATTGTATGAACCGCAGCAAAATAAAATGTTTCCCATCGCAGCAAAATAAAATGTTTCCCATCGCAGCAAAATAAAATGTTTCCAATCGCAGCAAAAAAAAATGTTTCCAATCGCAACAAAATAAAATGTTTCCAATCGCAGCAAAATAAATTGTTTCCAATCGCAGCAAAATAAAATGTTTCCAATCGCAGCAAAATAAAATGTTTCCAATCGCAGCAAAATAAAATGTTTCCAATCGCAGCAAAATAAAATGTTTCCAATCGCAGCAAAATAAAATGTTTCCAATCGCAGCAAAATAAAATGTTTCCAATCGCAGCAAAATAAAATGTTTCCAATCGCAGCAAAATAAAATGTTTCCAATCGCAGCAAAATAAAATGTTTCCAATCGCAGAAAAATAAAATGTTTCCATTCGCAGCAAAATAAATTGTATGAATCGCAGCAAAATAAAATGTTTCCAATCGCAGCAAAATAAATTGTATGAATCGCAGCAAAATAAAATGTTTCCAATCGCAGCAAAATAAAATGTTTCCAATCGCAGCAAAATAAATTGTATGAATCGCAGCAAAATAAAATGTTTCCAATCGCAGCAAAATAAAATGTTTCCAATCGCAGCAAAATAAAATGTTTCCAATCGCAGCAAAATAAAATGTTTCCAATCGCAGAAAAATAAAATGTTTCCATTCGCAGCAAAATAAATTGTATGAATCGCAGCAAAATAAATAGTTTCCCATCGCAGCAAAATAAATTGTATGAATCGCAGCAAAATAAAATGTTTCCAATCGCAGCAAAATAAAATGTTTCCAATCGCAGCAAAATAAATTGTATGAATCGCAGCAAAATAAAATGTTTCCAATCGCAGCAAAATAAAATGTATGAATCGCAGCAAAATAAAATGTTTCCAATCGCAGCAAAATAAAATGTTTCCAATCGCAGCAAAATAAAATGTTTTCAATCGCAGCAAAATAAATTGTATGAACCGCAGCAAAATAAAATGTTTCCCATCGCAGCAAAATAAAATGTTTCCCATCGCAGCAAAATAAAATGTTTCCAATCGCAGCAAAAAAAAATGTTTCCAATCGCAACAAAATAAAATGTTTCCAATCGCAGCAAAATAAATTGTTTCCAATCGCAGCAAAATAAAATGTTTCCAATCGCAGCAAAATAAAATGTTTCCAATCGCAGCAAAATAAAATGTTTCCAATCGCAGCAAAATAAAATGTTTCCAATCGCAGCAAAATAAAATGTTTCCAATCGCAGCAAAATAAAATGTTTCCAATCGCAGCAAAATAAAATGTTTCCAATCGCAGCAAAATAAAATGTTTCCAATCGCAGCAAAATAAAATGTTTCCAATCGCAGAAAAATAAAACGTTTCCATTCGCAGCAAAATAAATTGTATGAATCGCAGCAAAATAAATAGTTTCCCATCGCAGCAAAATAAATTGTATGAATCGCAGCAAAATAAAATGTTTCCAATCGCAGCAAAATAAAATGTTTCCAATCGCAGCAAAATAAATTGTATGAATCGCAGCAAAATAAAATGTTTCCAATCGCAGCAAAATAAAATGTATGAATCGCAGCAAAATAAAATGTTTCCAATCGCAGCAAAATAAAATGTTTCCAATCGCAGCAAAATAAAATGTTTTCAATCGCAGCAAAATAAATTGTATGAACCGCAGCAAAATAAAATGTTTCCCATCGCAGCAAAATAAAATGTTTCCCATCGCAGCAAAATAAAATGTTTCCAATCGCAGCAAAAAAAAATGTTTCCAATCGCAACAAAATAAAATGTTTCCAATCGCAGCAAAATAAATTGTTTCCAATCGCAGCAAAATAAAATGTTTCCAATCGCAGCAAAATAAAATGTTTCCAATCGCAGCAAAATAAAATGTTTCCAATCGCAGCAAAATAAAATGTTTCCAATCGCAGCAAAATAAAATGTTTCCAATCGCAGCAAAATAAAATGTTTCCAATCGCAGCAAAATAAAATGTTTCCAATCGCAGCAAAATAAAATGTTTCCAATCGCAGCAAAATAGAATGTTTCCATTCGCAGCAAAATAGAATGTTTCCATTCGCAGCAAAATAGAATGTTTCCATTCGCAGCAAAATAGAATGTTTCCATTCGCAGCAAAATAGAATGTTTCCATTCGCAGCAAAATAAAATGTTTCCAATCGCAGCAAAATAAATTGTTTCCAATCGCAGCAAAATAAAATGTTTCCAATCGCAGCAAAATAAATTGTATGAATCGCAGCAAAATAAAATGTTTCCAATCGCAGCAAAATAAAATGTTTCCAATCGCAGCAAAATAAATTGTTTCCAATCGCAGCAAAATAAAATGTTTCCAATCGCAGCAAAATAAATTGTATGAATCGCAGCAAAATAAAATGTTTCCAATCGCAGCAAAATAAAATGTTTCCAATCGCAGCAAAATAAAATGTTTCCAATCGCAGCAAAATAAAATGTTTCCAATCGCAGCAAAATAAATTGTTTCCAATCGCAGCAAAATAAAATGTTTCCAATCGCAGCAAAATAAAATGTTTCCAATCGCAGCAAAATAAAATGTTTCCAATCGCAGCAAAATAAAATGTTTCCAATCGCAGCAAAATAAAATGTTTCCAATCGCAGCAAAATAAAATGTTTCCATTCGCAGCAAAATAAAATGTTTCCAATCGCAGCAAAATAAATTGTATGAACCGCAGCAAAATAAAATGTTTCCAATCGCAGCAAAATAAATTGTATGAACCGCAGCAAAATAAAATGTTTCCCATCGCAGCAAAATAAAATGTTTCCCATCGCAGCAAAATAAAATGTTTCCAATCGCAGCAAAATAAAATGTTTCCAATCGCAACAAAATAAAGTGTTTCCAATCGCAGCAAAATAAAATGTTTCCAATCGCAGCAAAATAAAATGTTTCCAATCGCAGCAAAATAAAATGTTTCCAATCGCAGCAAAATAAATTGTTTCCAATCGCAGCAAAATAAAATGTTTCCAATCGCAGCAAAATAAAATGTTTCCAATCGCAGCAAAATAAAATGTTTCCAATCGCAGCAAAATAAAATGTTTCCAATCGCAGCAAAATAAAATGTTTCCAATCGCAGCAAAATAAAATGTTTCCATTCGCAGCAAAATAAAATGTTTCCAATCGCAGCAAAATAAATTGTATGAACCGCAGCAAAATAAAATGTTTCCAATCGCAGCAAAATAAATTGTATGAACCGCAGCAAAATAAAATGTTTCCCATCGCAGCAAAATAAAATGTTTCCCATCGCAGCAAAATAAAATGTTTCCAATCGCAGCAAAATAAAATGTTTCCAATCGCAACAAAATAAAGTGTTTCCAATCGCAGCAAAATAAATTGTTTCCAATCGCAGCAAAATAAAATGTTTCCAATCGCAGCAAAATAAAATGTTTCCAATCGCAGCAAAATAAAATGTTTCCAATCGCAACAAAATAAAGTGTTTCCAATCGCAGCAAAATAAATTGTTTCCAATCGCAGCAAAATAAAATGTTTCCAATCGCAGCAAAATAAAATGTTTCCAATCGCAGCAAAATAGAATGTTTCCATTCGCAGCAAAATAGAATGTTTCCATTCGCAGCAAAATAAATTGTATGAATCGCAGCAAAATAAAATGTTTCCCATCGCAGCAAAATAAATTGTATGAATCGCAGCAAAATAGAATGTTTCCAATCGCAGCAAAATAAAATGTTTCCAATCGCAGCAAAATAAATTGTATGAATCGCAGCAAAATAAAATGTTTCCAATCGCAGCAAAATAAAATGTTTCCAATCGCAGCAAAATAAATTGTTTCCAATCGCAGCAAAATAAAATGTTTCCAATCGCAGCAAAATAAATTGTATGAATCGCAGCAAAATAAAATGTTTCCAATCGCAGCAAAATAAAATGTTTCCAATCGCAGCAAAATAAATTGTTTCCAATCGCAGCAAAATAAAATGTTTCCAATCGCAGCAAAATAAAATGTTTCCAATCGCAGCAAAATAAAATGTTTCCAATCGCAGCAAAAAAAAATGTTTCCAATCGCAGCAAAATAAAATGTTTCCAATCGCAGCAAAAGAAAATGTTTCCAATCGCAGCAAAAAAAAATGTTTCCAATCGCAACAAAATAAAATGTTTCCATTCGCAGCAAAATAAAATGTTTCCAATCGCAGCAAAATAAATTGTATGAACCGCAGCAAAATAAAATGTTTCCAATCGCAGCAGAATAAATTGTATGAACCGCAGCAAAATAAAATGTTTCCCATCGCAGCAAAATAAAATGTTTCCCATCGCAGCAAAATAAAATGTTTCCAATCGCAGCAAAATAAAATGTTTCCAATCGCAACAAAATAAAGTGTTTCCAATCGCAGCAAAATAAATTGTTTCCAATCGCAGCAAAATAAAATGTTTCCAATCGCAGCAAAATAAAATGTTTCCAATCGCAGCAAAATAAAATGTTTCCAATCGCAGCAAAATAAAATGTTTCCAATCGCAGCAAAATAAAATGTTTCCAATCGCAGCAAAATAAAATGTTTCCAATCGCAGCAAAATAAAATGTTTCCCATCGCAG
Source organism: Oscheius myriophilus (assembly GCA_964057215.1). Classification (NCBI taxonomy): domain Eukaryota; kingdom Metazoa; phylum Nematoda; class Chromadorea; order Rhabditida; family Rhabditidae; genus Oscheius; species Oscheius myriophilus. The sequence continues at coordinate 28,331,875 of OZ059903.1, forward strand.
CAAAATAAAATGTTTCCAATCGCAGCAAAAAAAATGTTTCCAATCGCAGCAAAATAAATTGTATGAATCGCAGCAAAATAAAATGTTTCCAATCGCAGCAAAATAAAATGTTTCCAATCGCAGCAAAATAAATTGTTTCCAATCGCAGCAAAATAAAATGTTTCCAATCGCAGCAAAATAAATTGTATGAATCGCAGCAAAATAAAATGTTTCCAATCGCAGCAAAATAAAATGTTTCCAATCGCAACAAAATAAAGTGTTTCCAATCGCAGCAAAATAAATTGTTTCCAATCGCAGCAAAATAAAATGTTTCCAATCGCAGCAAAATAAAATGTTTCCAATCGCAGCAAAATAAAATGTTTCCAATCGCAGCAAAATAAAATGTTTCCAATCGCAGCAAAATAAAATGTTTCCAATCGCAGCAAAATAAAATGTTTCCAATCGCAGCAAAATAAAATGTTTCCAATCGCAGCAAAATAAAATGTTTCCAATCGCAGCAAAATAAAATGTTTCCCATCGCAGCAAAATAAAATGTTTCCAATCGCAGCAAAAAAAATGTTTCCAATCGCAGCAAAATAAATTGTATGAATCGCAGCAAAATAAAATGTTTCCAATCGCAGCAAAATAAAATGTTTCCAATCGCAGCAAAATAAATTGTTTCCAATCGCAGCAAAATAAAATGTTTCCAATCGCAGCAAAATAAATTGTATGAATCGCAGCAAAATAAAATGTTTCCAATCGCAGCAAAATAAAATGTTTCCAATCGCAGCAAAATAAATTGTTTCCAATCGCAGCAAAATAAAATGTTTCCAATCGCAGCAAAATAAAATGTTTCCAATCGCAGCAAAATAAAATGTTTCCAATCGCAGCAAAAAAAAATGTTTCCAATCGCAGCAAAATAAAATGTTTCCAATCGCAGCAAAATAAAATGTTTCCAATCGCAGCAAAAGAAAATGTTTCCAATCGCAGCAAAAAAAAATGTTTCCAATCGCAACAAAATAAAATGTTTCCATTCGCAGCAAAATAAAATGTTTCCAATCGCAGCAAAATAAATTGTATGAACCGCAGCAAAATAAAATGTTTCCAATCGCAGCAAAATAAAATGTTTCCAATCGCAGCAAAATAAAATGTTTCCAATCGCAGCAAAATAAAATGTTTCCAATCGCAGCAAAATAAAATGTTTCCAATCGCAGCAAAATAAAATGTTTCCAATCGCAGCAAAATAAATTGTATGAACCGCAGCAAAATAAAATGTTTCCAATCGCAGCAAAATAAAATGTTTCCAATCGCAGCAGAATAAATTGTATGAACCGCAGCAAAATAAAATGTTTCCCATCGCAGCAAAATAAAATGTTTCCCATCGCAGCAAAATAAAATGTTTCCAATCGCAGCAAAATAAAATGTTTCCAATCGCAACAAAATAAAGTGTTTCCAATCGCAGCAAAATAAAGTGTTTCCAATCGCAGCAAAATAAATTGTTTCCAATCGCAGCAAAATAAAATGTTTCCAATCGCAGCAAAATAAAATGTTTCCAATCGCAGCAAAATAAAATGTTTCCAATCGCAGCAAAATAAAATGTTTCCAATCGCAGCAAAATAAAATGTTTCCAATCGCAGCAAAATAAAATGTTTCCAATCGCAGCAAAATAAAATGTTTCCAATCGCAGCAAAATAAAATGTTTCCAATCGCAGCAAAATAAAATGTTTCCCATCGCAGCAAAATAAAATGTTTCCAATCGCAGCAAAAAAAATGTTTCCAATCGCAACAAAATAAAATGTTTCCAATCGCAGCAAAATAAATTGTTTCCAATCGCAGCAAAATAAAATGTTTCCAATCGCAGCAAAATAAAATGTTTCCAATCGCAGCAAAATAAAATGTTTCCAATCGCAGCAAAATAAAGTGTTTCCAATCGCAGCAAAATAAATTGTTTCCAATCGCAGCAAAATAAAATGTTTCCAAGCGCAGCAAAATAAAATGTTTCCAATCGCAGCAAAATAAAATGTTTCCAATCGCAGCAAAATAAATTGTTTCCAATCGCAGCAAAATAAAATGTTTCCAATCGCAGCAAAATAAAATGTTTCCAATCGCAGCAAAATAAAATGTTTCCAATCGCAGCAAAATAAATTGTTTCCAATCGCAGCAAAATAAAATGTTTCCAATCGCAGCAAAATAAAATGTTTCCAATCGCAGCAAAATAAAATGTTTCCAATCGCAGCAAAATAAAATGTTTCCAATCGCAGCAAAATAAAATGTTTCCAATCGCAGCAAAATAAAATGTTTCCAATCGCAGCAAAATAAAATGTTTCCAATCGCAGCAAAATAAAATGTTTCCAATCGCAGCAAAATAAAATGTTTCCAATCGCAGCAAAATAAAATGTTTCCCATCGCAGCAAAATAAAATGTTTCCAATCGCAGCAAAAAAAATGTTTCCAATCGCAACAAAATAAAATGTTTCCAATCGCAGCAAAATAAATTGTTTCCAATCGCAGCAAAATAAAATGTTTCCAATCGCAGCAAAATAAAATGTTTCCAATCGCAGCAAAATAAAATGTTTCCAATCGCAGCAAAATAAAATGTTTCCAATCGCAGCAAAATATAATGTTTCCAATCGCAGCAAAATAAAATGTTTCCAATCGCAGCTAAATAAAATGTTTCCAATCGCAGCAAAATAAAATGTTTCCAATCGCAGCAAAATAAAATGTTTCCAATCGCAGCAAAATAAATTGTTTCCAATCGCAGCAAAATAAAATGTTTCCAATCGCAGCAAAATAAAATGTTTCCAATCGCAGCAAAATAAAATGTTTCCAATCGCAGCAAAATAAAATGTTTCCAATCGCAGCAAAATAAATTGTTTCCAATCGCAGCAAAATAAAATGTTTCCAATCGCAGCAAAATAAAATGTTTCCAATCGCAGCAAAATAAATTGTTTCCAATCGCAGCAAAATAAAATGTTTCCAATCGCAGCAAAATAAAATGTTTCCAATCGCAGCAAAATAAATTGTATAAATCGCAGCAAAATAAAATGTTTCCAATCGCAGCAAAATAAATTGTATGAATCGCAGCAAAATAAAATGTTTCCAATCGCAGGAAAATAAAATGTTTCCAATCGCAGCAAAATAAAATGTTTCCAATCGCAGCAAAATAAATTGTATGAATCGCAGCAAAATAAAATGTTTCCCATCGCAGCAAAATAAATTGTATGAATCGCAGCAAAATAGAATGTTTCCAATCGCAGCAAAATAAAATGTTTCCAATCGCAGCAAAATAAATTGTATGAATCGCAGCAAAATAAAATGTTTCCAATCGCAGCAAAATAAAATGTTTCCAATCGCAGCAAAATAAATTGTTTCCAATCGCAGCAAAATAAAATGTTTCCAATCGCAGCAAAATAAATTGTATGAACCGCAGCAAAATATAATGTTTCCCATCGCAGCAAAATAAAATGTTTCCCATCGCAGCAAAATAAAATGTTTCCAATCGCAGCAAAATAAAATGTTTCCAATCGCAACAAAATAAAATGTTTCCAATCGCAGCAAAATAAATTGTTTCCAATCGCAGCAAAATAAAATGTTTCCAATCGCAGCAAAATAAAATGTTTCCAATCGCAGCAAAATAAAATGTTTCCAATCGCAGCAAAATAAAATGTTTCCAATCGCAGCAAATCAAAATGTTTCCAATCGCAGCAAAATAAAATGTTTCCAATCGCAGCAAAATAAATTGTTTCCAATCGCAGCAAAATAAAATGTTTCCAATCGCAGCAAAATAAAATGTTTCCAATCGCAGCAAAATAAAATGTTTCCAATCGCAGCAAAATAAAATGTTTCCAATCGCAGCAAAATAAATTGTTTCCAATCGCAGCAAAATAAAATGTTTCCATTCGCAGCAAAATAAACTGTTTCCAATCGCAGCAAAATAAATTGTATGAATCGCAGCAAAATAAAATGTTTCCAATCGCAGCAAAATAAATTGTATGAATCGCAGCAAAATAAAATGTTTCCAATCGCAGCAAAATAAAATGTTTCCAATCGCAGCAAAATAAAATGTTTCCAATCGCAGCAAAATAAATTGTTTCCAATCGCAGCAAAATAAAATGTTTCCAATCGCAGCAAAATAAAATGTTTCCAATCGCAGCAAAATAAAATGTTTCCAATCGCAGCAAAATAAAATGTTTCCAATCGCAGCAAAATAAATTGTTTCCAATCGCAGCAAAATAAAATGTTTCCAATCGCAGCAAAATAAAATGTTTCCAATCGCAGCAAAATAAATTGTATGAATCGCAGCAAAATAAAATGTTTCCAATCGCAGCAAAATAAATTGTATGAATCGCAGCAAAATAAAATTTTTCCAATCGCAGGAAAATAAAATGTTTCCAATCGCAGGAAAATAAAATGTTTCCAATCGCAGCAAAATAAAATGTTTCCAATCGCAGCAAAATAAAATGTTTCCAATCGCAGCAAATCAAAATGTTTCCAATCGCAGCAAAATAAAATGTTTCCAATCGCAGCAAAATAAATTGTTTCCAATCGCAGCAAAATAAAATGTTTCCAATCGCAGCAAAATAAAATGTTTCCAATCGCAGCAAAATAAAATGTTTCCAATCGCAGCAAAATAAAATGTTTCCAATCGCAGCAAAATAAATTGTTTCCAATCGCAGCAAAATAAAATGTTTCCATTCGCAGCAAAATAAACTGTTTCCAATCGCAGCAAAATAAATTGTTTCCAATCGCAGCAAAATAAATTGTATGAATCGCAGCAAAATAAAATGTTTCCAATCGCAGCAAAATAAAATGTTTCCAATCGCAGCAAAATAAAATGTTTCCAATCGCAGCAAAATAAAATGTTTCCAATCGCAGCAAAATAAATTGTTTCCAATCGCAGCAAAATAAAATGTTTCCAATCGCAGCAAAATAAATTGTTTCCAATCGCAGCAAAATAAAATGTTTCCAATCGCAGCAAAATAAAATGTTTCCAATCGCAGCAAAATAAAATGTTTCCAATCGCAGCAAAATAAATTGTTTCCAATCGCAGCAAAATAAAATGTTTCCAATCGCAGCAAAATAAAATGTTTCCAATCGCAGCAAAATAAAATGTTTCCAATCGCAGCAAAAAAAAATGTTTCCAATCGCAGCAAAATAAAATGTTTCCAATCGCAGCAAAATAAAATGTTTCCAATCGCAGCAAAAGAAAATGTTTCCAATCGCAGCAAAAAAAAATGTTTCCAATCGCAACAAAATAAAATGTTTCCATTCGCAGCAAAATAAAATGTTTCCAATCGCAGCAAAATAAATTGTATGAACCGCAGCAAAATAAAATGTTTCCAATCGCAGCAGAATAAATTGTATGAACCGCAGCAAAATAAAATGTTTCCCATCGCAGCAAAATAAAATGTTTCCCATCGCAGCAAAATAAAATGTTTCCAATCGCAGCAAAATAAAATGTTTCCAATCGCAACAAAATAAAGTGTTTCCAATCGCAGCAAAATAAATTGTTTCCAATCGCAGCAAAATAAAATGTTTCCAATCGCAGCAAAATAAAATGTTTCCAATCGCAGCAAAATAAAATGTTTCCAATCGCAGCAAAATAAAATGTTTCCAATCGCAGCAAAATAAAATGTTTCCAATCGCAGCAAAATAAAATGTTTCCAATCGCAGCAAAATAAAATGTTTCCAATCGCAGCAAAATAAAATGTTTCCAATCGCAGCAAAATAAAATGTTTCCCATCGCAGCAAAATAAAATGTTTCCAATCGCAGCAAAAAAAATGTTTCCAATCGCAGCAAAATAAATTGTATGAATCGCAGCAAAATAAAATGTTTCCAATCGCAGCAAAATAAAATGTTTCCAATCGCAGCAAAATAAATTGTTTCCAATCGCAGCAAAATAAAATGTTTCCAATCGCAGCAAAATAAATTGTATGAATCGCAGCAAAATAAAATGTTTCCAATCGCAGCAAAATAAAATGTTTCCAATCGCAGCAAAATAAATTGTTTCCAATCGCAGCAAAATAAAATGTTTCCAATCGCAGCAAAATAAAATGTTTCCAATCGCAGCAAAATAAAATGTTTCCAATCGCAGCAAAAAAAAATGTTTCCAATCGCAGCAAAATAAAATGTTTCCAATCGCAGCAAAATAAAATGTTTCCAATCGCAGCAAAAGAAAATGTTTCCAATCGCAGCAAAAAAAATGTTTCCAATCGCAGCAAAATAAAATGTTTCCAATCGCAGCAAAATAAAATGTTTCCAATCGCAGCAAAATAAAATGTTTCCCATCGCAGCAAAATAAAATGTTTCCAATCGCAGCAAAAAAAAATGTTTCCAATCGCAACAAAATAAAATGTTTCCAATCGCAGCAAAATAAATTGTTTCCAATCGCAGCAAAATAAAATGTTTCCAATCGCAGCAAAATAAAATGTTTCCAATCGCAGCAAAATAAAATGTTTCCAATCGCAGCAAAATAAAATGTTTCCAATCGCAGCAAAATATAATGTTTCCAATCGCAGCAAAATAAAATGTTTCCAATCGCAGCTAAATAAAATGTTTCCAATCGCAGCAAAATAAAATGTTTCCAATCGCAGCAAAATAAAATGTTTCCAATCGCAGCAAAATAAATTGTTTCCAATCGCAGCAAAATAAAATGTTTCCAATCGCAGCAAAATAAAATGTTTCCAATCGCAGCAAAATAAAATGTTTCCAATCGCAGCAAAATAAAATGTTTCCAATCGCAGCAAAATAAATTGTTTCCAATCGCAGCAAAATAAAATGTTTCCAATCGCAGCAAAATAAAATGTTTCCAATCGCAGCAAAATAAATTGTTTCCAATCGCAGCAAAATAAAATGTTTCCAATCGCAGCAAAATAAAATGTTTCCAATCGCAGCAAAATAAATTGTATAAATCGCAGCAAAATAAAATGTTTCCAATCGCAGCAAAATAAATTGTATGAATCGCAGCAAAATAAAATGTTTCCAATCGCAGGAAAATAAAATGTTTCCAATCGCAGCAAAATAAAATGTTTCCAATCGCAGCAAAATAAAATTTTTCCAATCGCAGCAAAATAAAATGTTTCCATTCGCAGCAAAATAAATTGTATGAATCGCAGCAAAATAAAATGTTTCCCATCGCAGCAAAATAAATTGTATGAACCGCAGCAAAATATAATGTTTACCATCGCAGCAAAATAAAATGTTTCCCATCGCAGCAAAATAAAATGTTTCCAATCGCAGCAAAATAAAATGTTTCCAATCGCAACAAAATAAAATGTTTCCAATCGCAGCAAAATAAATTGTTTCCAATCGCAGCAAAATAAAATGTTTCCAATCGCAGCAAAATAAAATGTTTCCAATCGCAGCAAAATAAAATGTTTCCAATCGCAGCAAAATAAAATGTTTCCAATCGCAGCAAATCAAAATGTTTCCAATCGCAGCAAAATAAAATGTTTCCAATCGCAGCAAAATAAATTGTTTCCAATCGCAGCAAAATAAAATGTTTCCAATCGCAGCAAAATAAAATGTTTCCAATCGCAGCAAAATAAAATGTTTCCAATCGCAGCAAAATAAAATGTTTCCAATCGCAGCAAAATAAATTGTTTCCAATCGCAGCAAAATAAAATGTTTCCATTCGCAGCAAAATAAACTGTTTCCAATCGCAGCAAAATAAATTGTATGAATCGCAGCAAAATAAAATGTTTCCAATCGCAGCAAAATAAATTGTATGAATCGCAGCAAAATAAAATGTTTCCAATCGCAGCAAAATAAAATGTTTCCAATCGCAGCAAAATAAAATGTTTCCAATCGCAGCAAAATAAATTGTTTCCAATCGCAGCAAAATAAAATGTTTCCAATCGCAGCAAAATAAAATGTTTCCAATCGCAGCAAAATAAAATGGTTCCAATCGCAGCAAAATAAAATGTTTCCAATCGCAGCAAAATAAAATGTTTCCAATCGCAGCAAAATAAAATGTTTCCAATCGCAGCAAAATAAAATGTTTCCAATCGCAGCAAAATAAATTGTTTCCAATCGCAGCAAAATAAAATGTTTCCATTCGCAGCAAAATAAACTGTTTCCAATCGCAGCAAAATAAATTGTATGAATCGCAGCAAAATAAAATGTTTCCAATCGCAGCAAAATAAATTGTATGAATCGCAGCAAAATAAAATGTTTCCAATCGCAGCAAAATAAAATGTTTCCAATCGCAGCAAAATAAAATGTTTCCAATCGCAGCAAAATAAATTGTTTCCAATCGCAGCAAAATAAAATGTTTCCAATCGCAGCAAAATAAAATGTTTCCAATCGCAGCAAAATAAAATGGTTCCAATCGCAGCAAAATAAAATGTTTCCAATCGCAGCAAAATAAATTGTTTCCAATCGCAGCAAAATAAAATGTTTCCAATCGCAGCAAAATAAAATGTTTCCAATCGCAGCAAAATAAATTGTATGAATCGCAGCAAAATAAAATGTTTCCAATCGCAGCAAAATAAATTGTATGAATCGCAGCAAAATAAAATTTTTCCAATCGCAGGAAAATAAAATGTTTCCAATCGCAGCAAAATAAAATGTTTCCAATCGCAGCAAAATAAAATGTTTCCAATCGCAGCAAAATAAAATGTTTCCATTCGCAGCAAAATAAATTGTATAAATCGCAGCAAAATAAAATGTTTCCCATCGCAGCAAAATAAATTGTATGAATCGCAGCAAAATAGAATGTTTCCAATCGCAGCAAAATAAAATGTTTCCAATCGCAGCAAAATAAATTGTATGAATCGCAGCAAAAAAAATGTTTCCAATCGCAGCAAAATAAAATGTTTCCAATCGCAGCAAAATAAATTGTTTCCAATCGCAGCAAAATAAAATGTTTCCAATCGCAGCAAAATAAATTGTATGAACCGCAGCAAAATAAAATGTTTCCCATCGCAGCAAAATAAAATGTTTCCCATCGCAGCAAAATAAAATGTTTCCAATCGCAGCAAAATAAAATGTTTCCAATCGCAGCAAAATAAAATGTTTCCAATCGCAGCAAAATATAATGTTTCCAATCGCAGCAAAATAAAATGTTTCCAATCGCAGCAAAATAAAATGTTTCCAATCGCAGCAAAATAAAATGTTTCCCATCGCAGCAAAATAAAATGTTTCCAATCGCAGCAAAAAAAATGTTTCCAATCGCAACAAAATAAAATGTTTCCAATCGCAGCAAAATAAATTGTTTCCAATCGCAGCAAAATAAAATGTTTCCAATCGCAGCAAAATAAAATGTTTCCAATCGCAGCAAAATAAAATGTTTCCAATCGCAGCAAAATAAAGTGTTTCCAATCGCAGCAAAATAAATTGTTTCCAATCGCAGCAAAATAAAATGTTTCCAAGCGCAGCAAAATAAAATGTTTCCAATCGCAGCAAAATAAAATGTTTCCAATCGCAGCAAAATAAATTGTTTCCAATCGCAGCAAAATAAAATGTTTCCAATCGCAGCAAAATAAAATGTTTCCAATCGCAGCAAAATAAAATGTTTCCAATCGCAACAAAATAAAGTGTTTCCAATCGCAGCAAAATAAATTGTTTCCAATCGCAGCAAAATAAAATGTTTCCAATCGCAGCAAAATAAAATGTTTCCAATCGCAGCAAAATAAAATGTTTCCAATCGCAGCAAAATAAAATGTTTCCAATCGCAGCAAAATAAAATGTTTCCAATCGCAGCAAAATAAAATGTTTCCAATCGCAGCAAAATAAAATGTTTCCAATCGCAGCAAAATAAAATGTTTCCAATCGCAGCAAAATAAAATGTTTCCCATCGCAGCAAAATAAAATGTTTCCAATCGCAGCAAAAAAAATGTTTCCAATCGCAACAAAATAAAATGTTTCCAATCGCAGCAAAATAAATTGTTTCCAATCGCAGCAAAATAAAATGTTTCCAATCGCAGCAAAATAAAATGTTTCCAATCGCAGCAAAATAAAATGTTTCCAATCGCAGCAAAATAAAATGTTTCCAATCGCAGCAAAATATAATGTTTCCAATCGCAGCAAAATAAAATGTTTCCAATCGCAGCTAAATAAAATGTTTCCAATCGCAGCAAAATAAAATGTTTCCAATCGCAGCAAAATAAAATGTTTCCAATCGCAGCAAAATAAATTGTTTCCAATCGCAGCAAAATAAAATGTTTCCAATCGCAGCAAAATAAAATGTTTCCAATCGCAGCAAAATAAAATGTTTCCAATCGCAGCAAAATAAAATGTTTCCAATCGCAGCAAAATAAATTGTTTCCAATCGCAGCAAAATAAAATGTTTCCAATCGCAGCAAAATAAAATGTTTCCAATCGCAGCAAAATAAATTGTTTCCAATCGCAGCAAAATAAAATGTTTCCAATCGCAGCAAAATAAAATGTTTCCAATCGCAGCAAAATAAATTGTATAAATCGCAGCAAAATAAAATGTTTCCAATCGCAGCAAAATAAATTGTATGAATCGCAGCAAAATAAAATGTTTCCAATCGCAGGAAAATAAAATGTTTCCAATCGCAGCAAAATAAAATGTTTCCAATCGCAGCAAAATAAAATTTTTCCAATCGCAGCAAAATAAAATGTTTCCATTCGCAGCAAAATAAATTGTATGAATCGCAGCAAAATAAAATGTTTCCCATCGCAGCAAAATAAATTGTATGAATCGCAGCAAAATAGAATGTTTCCAATCGCAGCAAAATAAAATGTTTCCAATCGCAGCAAAATAAATTGTATGAATCGCAGCAAAATAAAATGTTTCCAATCGCAGCAAAATAAAATGTTTCCAATCGCAGCAAAATAAATTGTTTCCAATCGCAGCAAAATAAAATGTTTCCAATCGCAGCAAAATAAATTGTATGAACCGCAGCAAAATATAATGTTTCCCATCGCAGCAAAATAAAATGTTTCCCATCGCAGCAAAATAAAATGTTTCCAATCGCAGCAAAATAAAATGTTTCCAATCGCAACAAAATAAAATGTTTCCAATCGCAGCAAAATAAATTGTTTCCAATCGCAGCAAAATAAAATGTTTCCAATCGCAGCAAAATAAAATGTTTCCAATCGCAGCAAAATAAAATGTTTCCAATCGCAGCAAAATAAAATGTTTCCAATCGCAGCAAATCAAAATGTTTCCAATCGCAGCAAAATAAAATGTTTCCAATCGCAGCAAAATAAATTGTTTCCAATCGCAGCAAAATAAAATGTTTCCAATCGCAGCAAAATAAAATGTTTCCAATCGCAGCAAAATAAAATGTTTCCAATCGCAGCAAAATAAAATGTTTCCAATCGCAGCAAAATAAATTGTTTCCAATCGCAGCAAAATAAAATGTTTCCATTCGCAGCAAAATAAACTGTTTCCAATCGCAGCAAAATAAATTGTATGAATCGCAGCAAAATAAAATGTTTCCAATCGCAGCAAAATAAATTGTATGAATCGCAGCAAAATAAAATGTTTCCAATCGCAGCAAAATAAAATGTTTCCAATCGCAGCAAAATAAAATGTTTCCAATCGCAGCAAAATAAATTGTTTCCAATCGCAGCAAAATAAAATGTTTCCAATCGCAGCAAAATAAAATGTTTCCAATCGCAGCAAAATAAAATGTTTCCAATCGCAGCAAAATAAAATGTTTCCAATCGCAGCAAAATAAATTGTTTCCAATCGCAGCAAAATAAAATGTTTCCAATCGCAGCAAAATAAAATGTTTCCAATCGCAGCAAAATAAATTGTATGAATCGCAGCAAAATAAAATGTTTCCAATCGCAGCAAAATAAATTGTATGAATCGCAGCAAAATAAAATTTTTCCAATCGCAGGAAAATAAAATGTTTCCAATCGCAGCAAAATAAAATGTTTCCAATCGCAGCAAAATAAAATGTTTCCAATCGCAGCAAAATAAAATGTTTCCATTCGCAGCAAAATAAATTGTATAAATCGCAGCAAAATAAAATGTTTCCCATCACAGCAAAATAAATTGTATGAATCGCAGCAAAATAGAATGTTTCCAATCGCAGCAAAATAAAATGTTTCCAATCGCAGCAAAATAAATTGTATGAATCGCAGCAAAAAAAAATGTTTCCAATCGCAGCAAAATAAAATGTTTCCAATCGCAGCAAAATAAATTGTTTCCAATCGCAGCAAAATAAAATGTTTCCAATCGCAGCAAAATAAATTGTATGAACCGCAGCAAAATAAAATGTTTCCCATCGCAGCAAAATAAAATGTTTCCCATCGCAGCAAAATAAATTGTTTCCAATCGCAGCAAAATAAAATGTTTCCAATCGCAGCAAAATAAAATGTTTCCAATCGCAGCAAAATAAATTGTATGAATCGCAGCAAAATAAAATGTTTCCAATCGCAGCAAAATAAATTGTATCAATCGCAGCAAAATAAAATGTTTCCAATCGCAGGAAAATAAAATGTTTCCAATCGCAGCAAAATAAAATGTTTCCAATCGCAGCAAAATAAAATGTTTCCAATCGCAGCAAAATAAAATGTTTCCATTCGCAGCAAAATAAATTGTATAAAACGCAGCAAAATAAAATGTTTCCCATCGCAGCAAAATAAATTGTATGAATCGCAGCAAAATAGAATGTTTCCAATCGCAGCAAAATAAAATGTTTCCAATCGCAGCAAAATAAATTGTATGAATCGCAGCAAAAAAAAATGTTTCCCATCGCAGCAAAATAAAATGTTTCCAATCGCAGCAAAATAAAATGTTTCCAATCGCAGCAAAATAAAATGTTTCCAATCGCAACAAAATAAAATGTTTCCAATCGCAGCAAAATAAATTGTTTCCAATCGCAGCAAAATAAAATGTTTCCAATCGCAGCAAAATAAAATGTTTCCAATCGCAGCAAAATAAAATGTTTCCATTCGCAGCAAAATAAATTGTATAAATCGCAGCAAAATAAAATGTTTCCCATCGCAGCAAAATAAATTGTATGAATCGCAGCAAAATAAAATGTTTCCAATTGCAGCAAAATAAATTGTATGAATCGCAGCAAAATAAAATGTTTCCCATCGCAGCAAAATAAAATGTTTCCAATCGCAGCAAAATAAAATGTTTCCATTCGCAGCAAAATAAATTGTATAAATCGCAGCAAAATAAAATGTTTCCCATCGCAGCAAAATAAATTGTATGAATCGCAGCAAAATAAAATGTTTCCAATTGCAGCAAAATAAATTGTATGAATCGCAGCAAAATAAAATGTTTCCAATCGCAGGAAAATAAAATGTTTCCAATCGCAGCAAAATAAAATGTTTCCAATCGCAGCAAAATAAAATGTTTCCAATCGCAGCAAAATAAAATGTTTCCATTCGCAGCAAAATAAATTGTATAAATCGCAGCAAAATAAAATGTTTCCCATCGCAGCAAAATAAATTGTATGAAACGCAGCAAAATAGAATGTTTCCAATCGCAGCAAAATAAAATGTTTCCAATCGCAGCAAAATAAATTGTATGAATCGCAGCAAAAAAAAATGTTTCCAATCGCAGCAAAATAAAATGTTTCCAATCGCAGCAAAATAAATTGTATGAACCGCAGCAAAATAAAATGTTTCCCATTGCAGCAAAATAAAATGTTTCCCATCGCAGCAAAATAAAATGTTTCCAATCGCAGCAAAATAAAATGTTTCCAATCGCAACAAAATAAAATGTTTCCAATCGCAGCAAAATAAATTGTTTCCAATCGCAGCAAAATAAAATGTTTCCAATCGCAGCAAAATAAAATGTTTCCAATCGCAGCAAAATAAAATGTTTCCAATCGCAGCAAAATAAAATGTTTCCAATCGCAGCAAAATAAAATGTTTCCAATCGCAGCAAAATAAAATGTTTCCAATCGCAGCAAAATAAAATGTTTCCAATCGCAGCAAAATAAAATGTTTCCAATCGCAGCAAAATAAAATGTTTCCAATCGCAGCAAAACAAAATGTTTCCAATCGCAGCAAAATAAAATGTTTCCAATCGCAGCAAAATAAAATGTTTCCAATCGCAGCAAAATAAAATGTTTCCAATCGCAGCAAAATAAAATGTTTCCAATCGCAGCAAAATAAAATGTTTCCAATCGCAGCAAAATAAAATGTTTCCAATCGCAGCAAAATAAATTGTATGAATCGCAGCAAAATAAAATGTTTCCAATCGCAGCAAAATAAAATGTTTCCAATCGCAGCAAAATAAAATGTTTCCAATCGCAGCAAAATAAATTGTTTCCAATCGCAGCAAAATAAAATGTTTCCAATCGCAGCAAAATAAAATGTTTCCAATCGCAGCAAAATAAAATGTTTCCAATCGCAGCAAAATAAAATGTTTCCAATCGCAGCAAAATAAAATGTTTCCAATCGCAGCAAAATAAAATGTTTCAAATCGCAGCAAAAGAAAATGTTTCCAATCGCAGCAAAATAAAATGTTTCCAATCGCAACAAAATAAAATGTTTCCATTCGCAGCAAAATAAAATGTTTCCAATCGCAGCAAAATAAATTGTATGAACCGCAGCAAAATAAAATGTTTCCCATCGCAGCAAAATAAAATGTTTCCCATCGCAGCAAAATAAAATGTTTCCAATCGCAGCAAAATAAAATGTTTCCAATCGCAACAAAATAAAATGTTTCCAATCGCAGCAAAATAAATTGTTTCCAATCGCAGCAAAATAAAATGTTTCCAATCGCAGCAAAATAAAATGTTTCCAATCGCAGCAAAATAAAATGTTTCCAATCGCAGCAAAATAAAATGTTTCCAATCGCAGCAAAATAAAATGTTTCCAATCGCAGCAAAATAAAATGTTTCCAATCGCAGCAAAATAAAATGTTTCCAATCGCAGCAAAATAAAATGTTTATAATCGCAGCAAAATAAAATGTTTCCAATCGCAGCAAAATAAAATGTTTCCAATCGCAGCAAAATAAAATGTTTCCAATCGCAGCAAAATAAATTGTATGAATCGCAGCAAAATAAAATGTTTCCAATCGCAGCAAAATAAAATGTTTCCAATCGCAGCAAAATAAATTGTATGAATCGCAGCAAAATAAAATGTTTCCAATCGCAGCAAAATAAAATGTTTCCAATCGCAGCAAAATAAATTGTTTCCAATCGCAGCAAAATAAAATGTTTCCAAACGCAGCAAAATAAAATGTTTCCAATCGCAGCAAAATAAAATGTTTCCAATCGCAGCAAAATAAAATGTTTCCAATCGCAGCAAAATAAAATGTTTCCAATCGCAGCAAAATAAAATGTTTCCAATCGCAGCAAAAGAAAATGTTTCCAATCGCAGCAAAAAAAAATGTTTCCAATCGCAACAAAATAAAATGTTTCCATTCGCAGCAAAATAAAATGTTTCCAATCGCAGCAAAATAAAATGTTTCCAATCGCAGCAAAATAAATTGTATGAACCGCAGCAAAATAAAATGTTTCCAATCGCAGCAAAATAAAATGTTTCCAATCGCAGCAAAATAAAATGTTTCCAATCGCAGCAAAATAAAATGTATAAATCGCAGCAAAATAAAATGTTTCCCATCGCAGCAAAATAAATTGTATGAATCGCAGCAAAATAAAATGTTTCCAATCGCAGCAAAATAAAATGTTTCCAATCGCAGCAAAATAAAATGTTTCCAATCGCAGCAAAATAAAATGTTTCCATTCGCAGCAAAATAAATTGTATAAATCGCAGCAAAATAAAATGTTTCCCATCGCAGCAAAATAAATTGTATGAATCGCAGCAAAATAAAATGTTTCCAATTGCAGCAAAATAAATTGTATGAATCGCAGCAAAATAAAATGTTTCCCATCGCAGCAAAATAAAATGTTTCCAATCGCAGCAAAATAAAATGTTTCCATTCGCAGCAAAATAAATTGTATAAATCGCAGCAAAATAAAATGTTTCCCATCGCAGCAAAATAAATTGTATGAATCGCAGCAAAATAAAATGTTTCCAATTGCAGCAAAATAAATTGTATGAATCGCAGCAAAATAAAATGTTTCCAATCGCAGGAAAATAAAATGTTTCCAATCGCAGCAAAATAAAATGTTTCCAATCGCAGCAAAATAAAATGTTTCCAATCGCAGCAAAATAAAATGTTTCCATTCGCAGCAAAATAAATTGTATAAATCGCAGCAAAATAAAATGTTTCCCATCGCAGCAAAATAAATTGTATGAAACGCAGCAAAATAGAATGTTTCCAATCGCAGCAAAATAAAATGTTTCCAATCGCAGCAAAATAAATTGTATGAATCGCAGCAAAAAAAAATGTTTCCAATCGCAGCAAAATAAAATGTTTCCAATCGCAGCAAAATAAATTGTATGAACCGCAGCAAAATAAAATGTTTCCCATTGCAGCAAAATAAAATGTTTCCCATCGCAGCAAAATAAAATGTTTCCAATCGCAGCAAAATAAAATGTTTCCAATCGCAACAAAATAAAATGTTTCCAATCGCAGCAAAATA
Organism: Oscheius myriophilus; assembly: GCA_964057215.1. Taxonomy (NCBI): domain Eukaryota; kingdom Metazoa; phylum Nematoda; class Chromadorea; order Rhabditida; family Rhabditidae; genus Oscheius; species Oscheius myriophilus. Next base: position 28,348,291 of record OZ059903.1, read on the forward strand.
AATTGTTTCCAATCGCAGCAAAATAAAATGTTTCCAATCGCAGCAAAATAAAATGTTTCCAATCGCAGCAAAATAAAATGTTTCCAATCGCAGCAAAATAAAATGTTTCCAATCGCAGCAAAATAAAATGTTTCCAATCGCAGCAAAATAAAATGTTTCCAATCGCAGCAAAATAAAATGTTTCCAATCGCAGCAAAATAAAATGTTTCCAATCGCAGCAAAATAAAATGTTTCCAATCGCAGCAAAACAAAATGTTTCCAATCGCAGCAAAATAAAATGTTTCCAATCGCAGCAAAATAAAATGTTTCCAATCGCAGCAAAATAAAATGTTTCCAATCGCAGCAAAATAAAATGTTTCCAATCGCAGCAAAATAAAATGTTTCCAATCGCAGCAAAATAAAATGTTTCCAATCGCAGCAAAATAAATTGTATGAATCGCAGCAAAATAAAATGTTTCCAATCGCAGCAAAATAAAATGTTTCCAATCGCAGCAAAATAAAATGTTTCCAATCGCAGCAAAATAAATTGTTTCCAATCGCAGCAAAATAAAATGTTTCCAATCGCAGCAAAATAAAATGTTTCCAATCGCAGCAAAATAAAATGTTTCCAATCGCAGCAAAATAAAATGTTTCCAATCGCAGCAAAATAAAATGTTTCCAATCGCAGCAAAATAAATTGTATAAATCGCAGCAAAATAAAATGTTTCCCATCGCAGCAAAATAAATTGTATGAATCGCAGCAAAATAAAATGTTTCCAATTGCAGCAAAATAAAATGTTTCCAATCGCAGCAAAATAAAATGTTTCCAATCGCAGCAAAATAAAATGTTTCCATTCGCAGCAAAATAAATTGTATAAATCGCAGCAAAATAAAATGTTTCCCATCGCAGCAAAATAAATTGTATGAATCGCAGCAAAATAAAATGTTTCCAATCGCAGCAAAATAAAATGTTTCCAATCGCAGCAAAATAAAATGTTTCCAATCGCAGCAAAATAAATTGTATAAATCGCAGCAAAATAAAATGTTTCCCATCGCAGCAAAATAAATTGTATGAATCGCAGCAAAATAAAATGTTTCCAATTGCAGCAAAATAAATTGTATGAATCGCAGCAAAATAAAATGTTTCCAATCGCAGGAAAATAAAATGTTTCCAATCGCAGCAAAATAAAATGTTTCCAATCGCAGCAAAATAAAATGTTTCCAATCGCAGCAAAATAAAATGTTTCCAATCGCAGCAAAATAAAATGTTTCCATTCGCAGCAAAATAAATTGTATAAATCGCAGCAAAATAAAATGTTTCCCATCGCAGCAAAATAAATTGTATGAATCGCAGCAAAATAAAATGTTTCCAATTGCAGCAAAATAAATTGTATGAATCGCAGCAAAATAAAATGTTTCCAATCGCAGGAAAATAAAATGTTTCCAATCGCAGCAAAATAAAATGTTTCCAATCGCAGCAAAATAAAATGTTTCCAATCGCAGCAAAATAAAATGTTTCCATTCGCAGCAAAATAAATTGTATAAATCGCAGCAAAATAAAATGTTTCCCATCGCAGCAAAATAAATTGTATGAAACGCAGCAAAATAGAATGTTTCCAATCGCAGCAAAATAAAATGTTTCCAATCGCAGCAAAATAAAATGTTTCCAATCGCAGCAAAATAAAATGTTTCCATTCGCAGCAAAATAAATTGTATAAATCGCAGCAAAATAAAATGTTTCCCATCGCAGCAAAATAAATTGTATGAATCGCAGCAAAATAAAATGTTTCCAATTGCAGCAAAATAAATTGTATGAATCGCAGCAAAATAAAATGTTTCCAATCGCAGGAAAATAAAATGTTTCCAATCGCAGCAAAATAAAATGTTTCCAATCGCAGCAAAATAAAATGTTTCCAATCGCAGCAAAATAAAATGTTTCCATTCGCAGCAAAATAAATTGTATAAATCGCAGCAAAATAAAATGTTTCCCATCGCAGCAAAATAAATTGTATGAAACGCAGCAAAATAGAATGTTTCCAATCGCAGCAAAATAAAATGTTTCCAATCGCAGCAAAATAAATTGTATGAATCGCAGCAAAAAAAAATGTTTCCAATCGCAGCAAAATAAAATGTTTCCAATCGCAGCAAAATAAATTGTATGAACCGCAGCAAAATAAAATGTTTCCCATTGCAGCAAAATAAAATGTTTCCCATCGCAGCAAAATAAATTGTATGAATCGCAGCAAAATAAAATGTTTCCCATCGCAGCAAAATAAATTGTATGAATCGCAGCAAAATAAAATGTTTCCAATTGCAGCAAAATAAAATGTTTCCAATCGCAGCAAAATAAAATGTTTCCAATCGCAGCAAAATAAAATGTTTCCAATCGCAGCAAAATAAATTGTATAAATCGCAGCAAAATAAAATGTTTCCCATCGCAGCAAAATAAATTGTATGAATCGCAGCAAAATAAAATGTTTCCAATTGCAGCAAAATAAAATGTTTCCAATCGCAGCAAAATAAAATGTTTCCAATCGCAGCAAAATAAAATGTTTCCATTCGCAGCAAAATAAATTGTATAAATCGCAGCAAAATAAAATGTTTCCCATCGCAGCAAAATAAATTGTATGAATCGCAGCAAAATAAAATGTTTCCAATCGCAGCAAAATAAAATGTTTCCAATCGCAGCAAAATAAAATGTTTCCAATCGCAGCAAAATAAAATGTTTCAAATCGCAGCAAAAGAAAATGTTTCCAATCGCAGCAAAATAAAATGTTTCCAATCGCAACAAAATAAAATGTTTCCATTCGCAGCAAAATAAAATGTTTCCAATCGCAGCAAAATAAATTGTATGAACCGCAGCAAAATAAAATGTTTCCCATCGCAGCAAAATAAAATGTTTCCCATCGCAGCAAAATAAAATGTTTCCAATCGCAGCAAAATAAAATGTTTCCAATCGCAACAAAATAAAATGTTTCCAATCGCAGCAAAATAAATTGTTTCCAATCGCAGCAAAATAAAATGTTTCCAATCGCAGCAAAATAAAATGTTTCCAATCGCAGCAAAATAAAATGTTTCCAATCGCAGCAAAATAAAATGTTTCCAATCGCAGCAAAATAAAATGTTTCCAATCGCAGCAAAATAAAATGTTTCCAATCGCAGCAAAATAAAATGTTTCCAATCGCAGCAAAATAAAATGTTTATAATCGCAGCAAAATAAAATGTTTCCAATCGCAGCAAAATAAAATGTTTCCAATCGCAGCAAAATAAAATGTTTCCAATCGCAGCAAAATAAATTGTATGAATCGCAGCAAAATAAAATGTTTCCAATCGCAGCAAAATAAAATGTTTCCAATCGCAGCAAAATAAATTGTATGAATCGCAGCAAAATAAAATGTTTCCAATCGCAGCAAAATAAAATGTTTCCAATCGCAGCAAAATAAATTGTTTCCAATCGCAGCAAAATAAAATGTTTCCAAACGCAGCAAAATAAAATGTTTCCAATCGCAGCAAAATAAAATGTTTCCAATCGCAGCAAAATAAAATGTTTCCAATCGCAGCAAAATAAAATGTTTCCAATCGCAGCAAAATAAAATGTTTCCAATCGCAGCAAAATAAAATGTTTCCAATCGCAGCAAAATAAAATGTTTCCAATCGCAGCAAAAGAAAATGTTTCCAATCGCAGCAAAAAAAAATGTTTCCAATCGCAACAAAATAAAATGTTTCCATTCGCAGCAAAATAAAATGTTTCCAATCGCAGCAAAATAAATTGTATGAACCGCAGCAAAATAAAATGTTTCCAATCGCAGCAAAATAAATTGTATGAACCGCAGCAAAATAAAATGTTTCCCATCGCAGCAAAATAAAATGTTTCCCATCGCAGCAAAATAAAATGTTTCCAATCGCAGCAAAATAAAATGTTTCCAATCGCAACAAAATAAAATGTTTCCAATCGCAGCAAAATAAATTGTTTCCAATCGCAGCAAAATAAAATGTTTCCAATCGCAGCAAAATAAAATGTTTCCAATCGCAGCAAAATAAAATGTTTCCAATCGCAGCAAAATATAATGTTTCCAATCGCAGCAAAATAAAATGTTTCCAATCGCAGCAAAATAAAATGTTTCCAATCGCAGCAAAATAAAATGTTTCCAATCGCAGCAAAATAACTTGTTTCTATTCGCAGCAAAATAAAATGTTTCCCATCGCAGCAAAATAAAATGTTTCCAATCGCAGCATAATAAAATGTTTCCAATCGCAGCAAAATAAAATGTTTCCAATCGCAGCAAAATAAATTGTATGAATCGCAGCAAAATAAAATGTTTCCAATCGCAGCAAAATAAAATGTTTCCAATCGCAGCAAAATAAATTGTTTCCAATCGCAGCAAAATAAAATGTTTCCAAACGCAGCAAAATAAAATGTTTCCAATCGCAGCAAAATAAAATGTTTCCAATCGCAGCAAAATAAAATGTTTCCAATCGCAGCAAAATAAAATGTTTCCAATCGCAGCAAAATAAAATGTTTCCAATCGCAGCAAAAGAAAATGTTTCCAATCGCAGCAAAAAAAAATGTTTCCAATCGCAACAAAATAAAATGTTTCCATTCGCAGCAAAATAAAATGTTTCCAATCGCAGCAAAATAAATTGTATGAACCGCAGCAAAATAAAATGTTTCCAATCGCAGCAAAATAAATTGTATGAACCGCAGCAAAATAAAATGTTTCCCATCGCAGCAAAATAAAATGTTTCCCATCGCAGCAAAATAAAATGTTTCCAATCGCAGCAAAATAAAATGTTTCCAATCGCAACAAAATAAAATGTTTCCAATCGCAGCAAAATAAATTGTTTCCAATCGCAGCAAAATAAAATGTTTCCAATCGCAGCAAAATAAAATGTTTCCAATCGCAGCAAAATAAAATGTTTCCAATCGCAGCAAAATAAAATGTTTCCAATCGCAGCAAAATAAAATGTTTCCAATCGCAGCAAAATAAAATGTTTCCAATCGCAGCAAAATAAAATGTTTCCAATCGCAGCAAAATAAAATGTTTCCATTCGCAGCAAAATAAAATGTTTCCCATCGCAGCAAAATAAAATGTTTCCAATCGCAGCAAAAAAATGTTTCCAATCGCAACAAAATAAAATGTTTCCAATCGCAGCAAAATAAATTGTTTCCAATCGCAGCAAAATAAAATGTTTCCATTCGCAGCAAAATAAAATGTTTCCCATCGCAGCAAAATAAAATGTTTCCAATCGCAGCAAAAGAAAATGTTTCCAATCGCAGCAAAAAAAAATGTTTCCAATCGCAACAAAATAAAATGTTTCCATTCGCAGCAAAATAAAATGTTTCCAATCGCAGCAAAATAAATTGTATGAACCGCAGCAAAATAAAATGTTTCCAATCGCAGCAAAATAAATTGTATGAACCGCAGCAAAATAAAATGTTTCCCATCGCAGCAAAATAAAATGTTTCCCATCGCAGCAAAATAAAATGTTTCCAATCGCAGCAAAATAAAATGTTTCCAATCGCAACAAAATAAAATGTTTCCAATCGCAGCAAAATAAATTGTTTCCAATCGCAGCAAAATAAAATGTTTCCAATCGCAGCAAAATAAAATGTTTCCAATCGCAGCAAAATAAAATGTTTCCAATCGCAGCAAAATATAATGTTTCCAATCGCAGCAAAATAAAATGTTTCCAATCGCAGCAAAATAAAATGTTTCCAATCGCAGCAAAATAAAATGTTTCCAATCGCAGCAAAATAACTTGTTTCTATTCGCAGCAAAATAAAATGTTTCCCATCGCAGCAAAATAAAATGTTTCCAATCGCAGCATAATAAAATGTTTCCAATCGCAGCAAAATAAAATGTTTCCAATCGCAGCAAAATAAATTGTATGAATCGCAGCAAAATAAAATGTTTCCAATCGCAGCAAAATAAAATGTTTCCAATCGCAGCAAAATAAATTGTTTCCAATCGCAGCAAAATAAAATGTTTCCAAACGCAGCAAAATAAAATGTTTCCAATCGCAGCAAAATAAAATGTTTCCAATCGCAGCAAAATAAAATGTTTCCAATCGCAGCAAAATAAAATGTTTCCAATCGCAGCAAAATAAAATGTTTCCAATCGCAGCAAAAGAAAATGTTTCCAATCGCAGCAAAAAAAAATGTTTCCAATCGCAACAAAATAAAATGTTTCCATTCGCAGCAAAATAAAATGTTTCCAATCGCAGCAAAATAAATTGTATGAACCGCAGCAAAATAAAATGTTTCCAATCGCAGCAAAATAAATTGTATGAACCGCAGCAAAATAAAATGTTTCCCATCGCAGCAAAATAAAATGTTTCCCATCGCAGCAAAATAAAATGTTTCCAATCGCAGCAAAATAAAATGTTTCCAATCGCAACAAAATAAAATGTTTCCAATCGCAGCAAAATAAATTGTTTCCAATCGCAGCAAAATAAAATGTTTCCAATCGCAGCAAAATAAAATGTTTCCAATCGCAGCAAAATAAAATGTTTCCAATCGCAGCAAAATAAAATGTTTCCAATCGCAGCAAAATAAAATGTTTCCAATCGCAGCAAAATAAAATGTTTCCAATCGCAGCAAAATAAAATGTTTCCAATCGCAGCAAAATAAAATGTTTCCATTCGCAGCAAAATAAAATGTTTCCCATCGCAGCAAAATAAAATGTTTCCAATCGCAGCAAAAAAATGTTTCCAATCGCAACAAAATAAAATGTTTCCAATCGCAGCAAAATAAATTGTTTCCAATCGCAGCAAAATAAAATGTTTCCATTCGCAGCAAAATAAAATGTTTCCCATCGCAGCAAAATAAAATGTTTCCAATCGCAGCAAAATATAATGTTTCCAATCGCAGCAAAATAAAATGTTTCCAATCGCAGCAAAATAAAATGTTTCCAATCGCAGCAAAATAAAATGTTTCCAATCGCAGCAAAATAAAATGTTTCCAATCGCAGCAAAATAAATTGTTTCCAATCGCAGCAAAATAAAATGTTTCCAATCGCAGCAAAAGAAAATGTTTCCAATCGCAGCAAAAAAAAATGTTTCCAATCGCAACAAAATAAAATGTTTCCATTCGCAGCAAAATAAAATGTTTCCAATCGCAGCAAAATAAATTGTATGAACCGCAGCAAAATAAAATGTTTCCAATCGCAGCAAAATAAATTGTATGAACCGCAGCAAAATAAAATGTTTCCCATCGCAGCAAAATAAAATGTTTCCCATCGCAGCAAAATAAAATGTTTCCAATCGCAGCAAAATAAAATGTTTCCAATCGCAACAAAATAAAATGTTTCCAATCGCAGCAAAATAAATTGTTTCCAATCGCAGCAAAATAAAATGTTTCCAATCGCAGCAAAATAAAATGTTTCCAATCGCAGCAAAATAAAATGTTTCCAATCGCAGCAAAATATAATGTTTCCAATCGCAGCAAAATAAAATGTTTCCAATCGCAGCAAAATAAAATGTTTCCAATCGCAGCAAAATAAAATGTTTCCAATCGCAGCAAAATAACTTGTTTCTATTCGCAGCAAAATAAAATGTTTCCCATCGCAGCAAAATAAAATGTTTCCAATCGCAGCATAATAAAATGTTTCCAATCGCAGCAAAATAAAATGTTTCCAATCGCAGCAAAATAAATTGTATGAATCGCAGCAAAATAAAATGTTTCCAATCGCAGCAAAATAAAATGTTTCCAATCGCAGCAAAATAAATTGTTTCCAATCGCAGCAAAATAAAATGTTTCCAAACGCAGCAAAATAAAATGTTTCCAATCGCAGCAAAATAAAATGTTTCCAATCGCAGCAAAATAAAATGTTTCCAATCGCAGCAAAATAAAATGTTTCCAATCGCAGCAAAATAAAATGTTTCCAATCGCAGCAAAAGAAAATGTTTCCAATCGCAGCAAAAAAAAATGTTTCCAATCGCAACAAAATAAAATGTTTCCATTCGCAGCAAAATAAAATGTTTCCAATCGCAGCAAAATAAATTGTATGAACCGCAGCAAAATAAAATGTTTCCAATCGCAGCAAAATAAATTGTATGAACCGCAGCAAAATAAAATGTTTCCCATCGCAGCAAAATAAAATGTTTCCCATCGCAGCAAAATAAAATGTTTCCAATCGCAGCAAAATAAAATGTTTCCAATCGCAACAAAATAAAATGTTTCCAATCGCAGCAAAATAAATTGTTTCCAATCGCAGCAAAATAAAATGTTTCCAATCGCAGCAAAATAAAATGTTTCCAATCGCAGCAAAATAAAATGTTTCCAATCGCAGCAAAATAAAATGTTTCCAATCGCAGCAAAATAAAATGTTTCCAATCGCAGCAAAATAAAATGTTTCCAATCGCAGCAAAATAAAATGTTTCCAATCGCAGCAAAATAAAATGTTTCCATTCGCAGCAAAATAAAATGTTTCCCATCGCAGCAAAATAAAATGTTTCCAATCGCAGCAAAAAAATGTTTCCAATCGCAACAAAATAAAATGTTTCCAATCGCAGCAAAATAAATTGTTTCCAATCGCAGCAAAATAAAATGTTTCCATTCGCAGCAAAATAAAATGTTTCCCATCGCAGCAAAATAAAATGTTTCCAATCGCAGCAAAATATAATGTTTCCAATCGCAGCAAAATAAAATGTTTCCAATCGCAGCAAAATAAAATGTTTCCAATCGCAGCAAAATAAAATGTTTCCAATCGCAGCAAAATAAAATGTTTCCAATCGCAGCAAAATAAATTGTTTCCAATCGCAGCAAAATAAAATGTTTCCAATCGCAGCAAAATAAAATGTTTCCAATCGCAGCAAAATAAAATGTTTCCAATCGCAGCAAAATAAAATGTTTCCAATCGCAGCAAAATAAATTGTTTCCAATCGCAGCAAAATAAAATGTTTCCAATCGCAGCAAAATAAATTGTATGAACCGCAGCAAAATAAAATGTTTCCCATCGCAGCAAAATAAAATGTTTCCCATCGCAGCAAAATAAAATGTTTCCAATCGCAGCAAAATAAAATGTTTCCAATCGCAACAAAATAAAATGTTTCCAATCGCAGCAAAATAAATTGTTTCCAATCGCAGCAAAATAAAATGTTTCCAATCGCAGCAAAATAAAATGTTTCCAATCGCAGCAAAATAAAATGTTTCCAATCGCAGCAAAATAAAATGTTTCCAATCGCAGCAAAATAAAATGTTTCCAATCGCAGCAAAATAAAATGTTTCCAATCGCAGCAAAATAAAATGTTTCCAATCGCAGCAAAATAAAATGTTTCCAATCGCAGCAAAATAAATTGTATGAATCGCAGCAAAATAAAATGTTTCCAATCGCAGCAAAATAAAATGTTTCCAATCGCAGCAAAATAAAATGTTTCCAATCGCAGCAAAATAAATTGTTTCCAATCGCAGCAAAATAAAATGTTTCCAATCGCAGCAAAATAAAATGTTTCCAATCGCAGCAAAATAAATTGTTTCCAATCGCAGCAAAATAAAATGTTTCCAATCGCAGCAAAATAAAATGTTTCCAATCGCAGCAAAATAAAATGTTTCCAATCGCAGCAAAATAAAATGTTTCCAATCGCAGCAAAATAAAATGTTTCCAATCGCAGCAAAATAAAATGTTTCCAATCGCAGCAAAATAAAATGTTTCCAATCGCAGCAAAATAAAATGTTTCCAATCGCAGCAAAATAAATTGTATGAATCGCAGCAAAATAAAATGTTTCCAATCGCAGCAAAATAAAATGTTTCCAATCGCAGCAAAATAAAATGTTTCCAATCGCAGCAAAATAAATTGTTTCCAATCGCAGCAAAATAAAATGTTTCCAATCGCAGCAAAATAAAATGTTTCCAATCGCAGCAAAATAAAATGTTTCCAATCGCAGCAAAATAAAATGTTTCCAATCGCAGCAAAATAAAATGTTTCCAATCGCAGCAAAATAAAATGTTTCAAATCGCAGCAAAAGAAAATGTTTCCAATCGCAGCAAAATAAAATGTTTCCAATCGCAACAAAATAAAATGTTTCCATTCGCAGCAAAATAAAATGTTTCCAATCGCAGCAAAATAAATTGTATGAACCGCAGCAAAATAAAATGTTTCCCATCGCAGCAAAATAAAATGTTTCCCATCGCAGCAAAATAAAATGTTTCCAATCGCAGCAAAATAAAATGTTTCCAATCGCAACAAAATAAAATGTTTCCAATCGCAGCAAAATAAATTGTTTCCAATCGCAGCAAAATAAAATGTTTCCAATCGCAGCAAAATAAAATGTTTCCAATCGCAGCAAAATAAAATGTTTCCAATCGCAGCAAAATAAAATGTTTCCAATCGCAGCAAAATAAAATGTTTCCAATCGCAGCAAAATAAAATGTTTCCAATCGCAGCAAAATAAAATGTTTCCAATCGCAGCAAAATAAAATGTTTATAATCGCAGCAAAATAAAATGTTTCCAATCGCAGCAAAATAAAATGTTTCCAATCGCAGCAAAATAAAATGTTTCCAATCGCAGCAAAATAAATTGTATGAATCGCAGCAAAATAAAATGTTTCCAATCGCAGCAAAATAAAATGTTTCCAATCGCAGCAAAATAAATTGTATGAATCGCAGCAAAATAAAATGTTTCCAATCGCAGCAAAATAAAATGTTTCCAATCGCAGCAAAATAAATTGTTTCCAATCGCAGCAAAATAAAATGTTTCCAAACGCAGCAAAATAAAATGTTTCCAATCGCAGCAAAATAAAATGTTTCCAATCGCAGCAAAATAAAATGTTTCCAATCGCAGCAAAATAAAATGTTTCCAATCGCAGCAAAATAAAATGTTTCCAATCGCAGCAAAAGAAAATGTTTCCAATCGCAGCAAAAAAAAATGTTTCCAATCGCAACAAAATAAAATGTTTCCATTCGCAGCAAAATAAAATGTTTCCAATCGCAGCAAAATAAATTGTATGAACCGCAGCAAAATAAAATGTTTCCAATCGCAGCAAAATAAATTGTATGAACCGCAGCAAAATAAAATGTTTCCCATCGCAGCAAAATAAAATGTTTCCCATCGCAGCAAAATAAAATGTTTCCAATCGCAGCAAAATAAAATGTTTCCAATCGCAACAAAATAAAATGTTTCCAATCGCAGCAAAATAAAATGTTTCCAATCGCAGCAAAATAACTTGTTTCTATTCGCAGCAAAATAAAATGTTTCCCATCGCAGCAAAATAAAATGTTTCCAATCGCAGCATAATAAAATGTTTCCAATCGCAGCAAAATAAAATGTTTCCAATCGCAGCAAAATAAATTGTATGAATCGCAGCAAAATAAAATGTTTCCAATCGCAGCAAAATAAAATGTTTCCAATCGCAGCAAAATAAATTGTTTCCAATCGCAGCAAAATAAAATGTTTCCAAACGCAGCAAAATAAAATGTTTCCAATCGCAGCAAAATAAAATGTTTCCAATCGCAGCAAAATAAAATGTTTCCAATCGCAGCAAAATAAAATGTTTCCAATCGCAGCAAAATAAAATGTTTCCAATCGCAGCAAAAGAAAATGTTTCCAATCGCAGCAAAAAAAAATGTTTCCAATCGCAACAAAATAAAATGTTTCCATTCGCAGCAAAATAAAATGTTTCCAATCGCAGCAAAATAAATTGTATGAACCGCAGCAAAATAAAATGTTTCCAATCGCAGCAAAATAAATTGTATGAACCGCAGCAAAATAAAATGTTTCCCATCGCAGCAAAATAAAATGTTTCCCATCGCAGCAAAATAAAATGTTTCCCATCGCAGCAAAATAAAATGTTTCCAATCGCAGCAAAATAAAATGTTTCCAATCGCAACAAAATAAAATGTTTCCAATCGCAGCAAAATAAATTGTTTCCAATCGCAGCAAAATAAAATGTTTCCAATCGCAGCAAAATAAAATGTTTCCAATCGCAGCAAAATAAAATGTTTCCAATCGCAGCAAAATAAAATGTTTCCAATCGCAGCAAAATAAAATGTTTCCAATCGCAGCAAAATAAAATGTTTCCAATCGCAGCAAAATAAAATGTTTCCAATCGCAGCAAAATAAAATGTTTCCATTCGCAGCAAAATAAAATGTTTCCCATCGCAGCAAAATAAAATGTTTCCAATCGCAGCAAAAAAATGTTTCCAATCGCAACAAAATAAAATGTTTCCAATCGCAGCAAAATAAATTGTTTCCAATCGCAGCAAAATAAAATGTTTCCATTCGCAGCAAAATAAAATGTTTCCCATCGCAGCAAAATAAAATGTTTCCAATCGCAGCAAAATATAATGTTTCCAATCGCAGCAAAATATAATGTTTCCAATCGCAGCAAAATAAAATGTTTCCAATCGCAGCAAAATAAAATGTTTCCAATCGCAGCAAAATAAAATGTTTCCAATCGCAGCAAAATAAAATGTTTCCAATCGCAGCAAAATAAATTGTTTCCAATCGCAGCAAAATAAAATGTTTCCAATCGCAGCAAAATAAAATGTTTCCAATCGCAGCAAAATAAAATGTTTCCAATCGCAGCAAAATAAAATGTTTCCAATCGCAGCAAAATAAATTGTTTCCAATCGCAGCAAAATAAAATGTTTCCAATCGCAGCAAAATAAATTGTATGAACCGCAGCAAAATAAAATGTTTCCCATCGCAGCAAAATAAAATGTTTCCCATCGCAGCAAAATAAAATGTTTCCAATCGCAGCAAAATAAAATGTTTCCAATCGCAACAAAATAAAATGTTTCCAATCGCAGCAAAATAAATTGTTTCCAATCGCAGCAAAATAAAATGTTTCCAATCGCAGCAAAATAAAATGTTTCCAATCGCAGCAAAATAAAATGTTTCCAATCGCAGCAAAATAAAATGTTTCCAATCGCAGCAAAATAAAATGTTTCCAATCGCAGCAAAATAAAATGTTTCCAATCGCAGCAAAATAAAATGTTTCCAATCGCAGCAAAATAAAATGTTTCCATTCGCAGCAAAATAAAATGTTTCCCATCGCAGCAAAATAAAATGTTTCCAATCGCAGCAAAAAAATGTTTCCAATCGCAACAAAATAAAATGTTTCCAATCGCAGCAAAATAAATTGTTTCCAATCGCAGCAAAATAAAATGTTTCCAATCGCAGCAAAATAAAATGTTTCCAATCGCAGCAAAATAAAATGTTTCCAATCGCAGCAAAATAAAATGTTTCCAATCGCAGCAAAATAAAATGTTTCCAATCGCAGCAAAATAAATTGTTTCCAATCGCAGCAAAATAAAATGTTTCCAATCGCAGCAAAATAAAATGTTTCCAATCGCAGCAAAATAAATTGTTTCCAATCGCAGCAAAATAAAATGTTTCCAATCGCAGCAAAATAAAATGTTTCCAATCGCAGCAAAATAAATTGTATGAATCGCAGCAAAATAAAATGTTTCCAATCGCAGCAAAATAAATTGTATGAATCGCAGCAAAATAAAATGTTTCCAATCGCAGGAAAATAAAATGTTTCCAATCGCAGCAAAATAAAATGTTTCCAATCGCAGCAAAATAAAATGTTTCCAATCGCAGCAAAATAAAATGTTTCCATTCGCAGCAAAAAAAATTGTATGAATCGCAGCAAAATAAAATGTTTCCCATCGCAGCAAAATAAATTGTGTGAATCGCAGCAAAATAGAATGTTTCCAATCGCAGCAAAATAAAATGTTTCCAATCGCAGCAAAATAAATTGTATGAATCGCAGCAAAATAAAATGTTTCCCATCGCAGCAAAATAAAATGTTTCCAATCGCAGCAAAATAAATTGTTTCCAATCGCAGCAAAATAAAATGTTTCCAATCGCAGCAAAATAAATTGTATGAACCGCAGCAAAATATAATGTTTCCCATCGCAGCAAAATAAAAAGTTTCCCATCGCAGCAAAATAAAATGTTTCCAATCGCAGCAAAATAAATTGTTTCCAATCGCAGCAAAATAAAATGTTTCCAATCGCAGCAAAATAAAATGTTTCCAATCGCAGCAAAATAAAATGTTTCCAATCGCAGCAAAATAAAATGTTTCCAATCGCAGCAAAATAAAATGTTTCCAATCGCAGCAAAAAAAAAATGTTTCCAATCGCAGCAAAATAAATTGTTTCCAATCGCAGCAAAATAAAATGTTTCCAATCGCAGCAAAATAAAATGTTTCCAATCGCAGCAAAATAAAATGTTTCCAATCGCAGCAAAATAAAATGTTTCCAATCGCAGCAAAAGAAAATGTTTCCAATCGCAGCAAAAAAAAATGTTTCCAATCGCAACAAAATAAAATGTTTCCATTTGCAGCAAAATAAAATGTTTCCAATCGCAGCAAAATAAATTGTATGAACCGCAGCAAAATAAAATGTTTCCAATCGCAGCAAAATAAAATGTTTCCAATCGCAGCAAAATAAATTGTATGAACCGCAGCAAAATAAAATGTTTCCAATCGCAGCAAAATAAATTGTTTCCAATCGCAGCAAAATAAAATGTTTCCAATCGCAGCAAAATAAAATGTTTCCCATCGCAGCAAAATAAAATGTTTCCAATCGCAGCAAAAAAATGTTTCCAATCGCAACAAAATAAAATGTTTCCAATCGCAGCAAAATAAATTGTTTCCAATCGCAGCAAAATAAAATGTTTCCAATCGCAGCAAAATAAAATGTTTCCAATCGCGGCAAAATAAAATGTTTCCAATCGCAGCAAAATAAAATGTTTCCAATCGCAGCAAAATATAATGTTTCCAATCGCAGCAAAATAAAATGTTTCCAATCGCAGCAAAATAAAATGTTTCCAATCGCAGCAAAATAAAATGTTTCCAATCGCAGCAAAATATAATGTTTCCAATCGCAGCAAAATATAATGTTTCCAATCGCAGCAAAATAAAATGTTTCCAATCGCAGCAAAATAAAATGTTTCCAATCGCAGCAAAATAAAATGTTTCCAATCGCAGCAAAATAAATTGTTTGCAATCGCAGCAAAATAAAATGTTTCCAATCGCAGCAAAATAAAATGTTTCCAATCGCAGCAAAATAAAATGTTTCCAATCGCAGCAAAATAAAATGTTTCCAATCGCAGCAAAATAAATTGTTTCCAATCGCAGCAAAATAAAATGTTTCCAATCGCAGCAAAATAAAATGTTTCCAATCGCAGCAAAATAAATTGTTTCCAATCGCAGCAAAATAAAATGTTTCCAATCGCAGCAAAATAAAATGTTTCCAATCGCAGCAAAATAAATTGTATGAATCGCAGCAAAATAAAATGTTTCCAATCGCAGCAAAATAAATTGTATGAATCGCAGCAAAATAAAATGTTTCCAATCGCAGGAAAATAAAATGTTTCCAATCGCAGCAAAATAAAATGTTTCCAATCGCAGCAAAATAAAATGTTTCCAATCGCAGCAAAATAAAATGTTTCCATTCGCAGCAAAAAAAATTGTATGAATCGCAGCAAAATAAAATGTTTCCCATCGCAGCAAAATAAATTGTATGAATCGCAGCAAAATAGAATGTTTCCAATCGCAGCAAAATAAAATGTTTCCAATCGCAGCAAAATAAATTGTATGAATCGCAGCAAAATAAAATGTTTCCCATCGCAGCAAAATAAAATGTTTCCAATCGCAGCAAAATAAATTGTTTCCAATCGCAGCAAAATAAAATGTTTCCAATCGCAGCAAAATAAATTGTATGAACCGCAGCAAAATATAATGTTTCCCATCGCAGCAAAATAAAATGTTTCCCATCGCAGCAAAATAAAATGTTTCCAATCGCAGCAAAATAAATTGTTTCCAATCGCAGCAAAATAAAATGTTTCCAATCGCAGCAAAATAAAATGTTTCCAATCGCAGCAAAATAAAATGTTTCCAATCGCAGCAAAATAAAATGTTTCCAATCGCAGCAAAATAAAATGTTTCCAATCGCAGCAAAATAAAATGTTTCCAATCGCAGCAAAATAAAATGTTTCCAATCGCAGCAAAATAAAATGTTTCCAATCGCAGCAAAATAAAATGTTTCCAATCGCAGCAAAATAAAATGTTTCCAATCGCAGCAAAATAAAATGTTTCCAATCGCAGCAAAATAAAATGTTTCCATTCGCAGCAAAATAAAATGTTTCCCATCGCAGCAAAATAAAATGTTTCCAATCGCAGCAAAAAAATGTTTCCAATCGCAACAAAATAAAATGTTTCCAATCGCAGCAAAATAAATTGTTTCCAATCGCAGCAAAATAAAATGTTTCCAATCGCAGCAAAATAAAATGTTTCCAATCGCAGCAAAATAAAATGTTTCCAATCGCAGCAAAATAAAATGTTTCCAATCGCAGCAAAATAAAATGTTTCCAATCGCAGCAAAATAAATTGTTTCCAATCGCAGCAAAATAAAATGTTTCCAATCGCAGCAAAATAAAATGTTTCCAATCGCAGCAAAATAAATTGTTTCCAATCGCAGCAAAATAAAATGTTTCCAATCGCAGCAAAATAAAATGTTTCCAATCGCAGCAAAATAAATTGTATGAATCGCAGCAAAATAAAATGTTTCCAATCGCAGCAAAATAAATTGTATGAATCGCAGCAAAATAAAATGTTTCCAATCGCAGGAAAATAAAATGTTTCCAATCGCAGCAAAATAAAATGTTTCCAATCGCAGCAAAATAAAATGTTTCCAATCGCAGCAAAATAAAATGTTTCCATTCGCAGCAAAAAAAATTGTATGAATCGCAGCAAAATAAAATGTTTCCCATCGCAGCAAAATAAATTGTGTGAATCGCAGCAAAATAGAATGTTTCCAATCGCAGCAAAATAAAATGTTTCCAATCGCAGCAAAATAAATTGTATGAATCGCAGCAAAATAAAATGTTTCCCATCGCAGCAAAATAAAATGTTTCCAATCGCAGCAAAATAAATTGTTTCCAATCGCAGCAAAATAAAATGTTTCCAATCGCAGCAAAATAAATTGTATGCACCGCAGCAAAATATAATGTTTCCCATCGCAGCAAAATAAAAAGTTTCCCATCGCAGCAAAATAAAATGTTTCCAATCGCAGCAAAATAAATTGTTTCCAATCGCAGCAAAATAAAATGTTTCCAATCGCAGCAAAATAAAATGTTTCCAATCGCAGCAAAATAAAATGTTTCCAATCGCAGCAAAATAAAATGTTTCCAATCGCAGCAAAATAAAATGTTTCCAATCGCAGCAAAAAAAAAATGTTTCCAATCGCAGCAAAATAAATTGTTTCCAATCGCAGCAAAATAAAATGTTTCCAATCGCAGCAAAATAAAATGTTTCCAATCGCAGCAAAATAAAATGTTTCCAATCGCAGCAAAATAAAATGTTTCCAATCGCAGCAAAAGAAAATGTTTCCAATCGCAGCAAAAAAAAATGTTTCCAATCGCAACAAAATAAAATGTTTCCATTTGCAGCAAAATAAAATGTTTCCAATCGCAGCAAAATAAATTGTATGAACCGCAGCAAAATAAAATGTTTCCAATCGCAGCAAAATAAAATGTTTCCAATCGCAGCAAAATAAATTGTATGAACCGCAGCAAAATAAAATGTTTCCAATCGCAGCAAAATAAATTGTTTCCAATCGCAGCAAAATAAAATGTTTCCAATCGCAGCAAAATAAAATGTTTCCCATCGCAGCAAAATAAAATGTTTCCAATCGCAGCAAAAAAATGTTTCCAATCGCAACAAAATAAAATGTTTCCAATCGCAGCAAAATAAATTGTTTCCAATCGCAGCAAAATAAAATGTTTCCAATCGCAGCAAAATAAAATGTTTCCAATCGCGGCAAAATAAAATGTTTCCAATCGCAGCAAAATAAAATGTTTCCAATCGCAGCAAAATATAATGTTTCCAATCGCAGCAAAATAAAATGTTTCCAATCGCAGCAAAATAAAATGTTTCCAATCGCAGCAAAATAAAATGTTTCCAATCGCAGCAAAATATAATGTTTCCAATCGCAGCAAAATATAATGTTTCCAATCGCAGCAAAATAAAATGTTTCCAATCGCAGCAAAATAAAATGTTTCCAATCGCAGCAAAATAAAATGTTTCCAATCGCAGCAAAATAAATTGTTTGCAATCGCAGCAAAATAAAATGTTTCCAATCGCAGCAAAATAAAATGTTTCCAATCGCAGCAAAATAAAATGTTTCCAATCGCAGCAAAATAAAATGTTTCCAATCGCAGCAAAATAAATTGTTTCCAATCGCAGCAAAATAAAATGTTTCCAATCGCAGCAAAATAAAATGTTTCCAATCGCAGCAAAATAAATTGTTTCCAATCGCAGCAAAATAAAATGTTTCCAATCGCAGCAAAATAAAATGTTTCCAATCGCAGCAAAATAAATTGTATGAATCGCAGCAAAATAAATTGTTTCCAATCGCAGCAAAATAAATTGTATGAATCGCAGCAAAATAAAATGTTTCCAATCGCAGGAAAATAAAATGTTTCCAATCGCAGCAAAATAAAATGTTTCCAATCGCAGCAAAATAAAATGTTTCCAATCGCAGCAAAATAAAATGTTTCCATTCGCAGCAAAAAAAATTGTATGAATCGCAGCAAAATAAAATGTTTCCCATCGCAGCAAAATAAATTGTATGAATCGCAGCAAAATAGAATGTTTCCAATCGCAGCAAAATAAAATGTTTCCAATCGCAGCAAAATAAATTGTATGAATCGCAGCAAAATAAAATGTTTCCCATCGCAGCAAAATAAAATGTTTCCAATCGCAGCAAAATAAATTGTTTCCAATCGCAGCAAAATAAAATGTTTCCAATCGCAGCAAAATAAATTGTATGAACCGCAGCAAAATATAATGTTTCCCATCGCAGCAAAATAAAATGTTTCCCATCGCAGCAAAATAAAATGTTTCCAATCGCAGCAAAATAAATTGTTTCCAATCGCAGCAAAATAAAATGTTTCCAATCGCAGCAAAATAAAATGTTTCCAATCGCAGCAAAATAAAATGTTTCCAATCGCAGCAAAATAAAATGTTTCCAATCGCAGCAAAATAAAATGTTTCCAATCGCAGCAAAAAAAAAATGTTTCCAATCGCAGCAAAATAAAATGTTTCCAATCGCAGCAAAATAAAATGTTTCCAATCGCAGCAAAATAAATTGTTTCCAATCGCAGCAAAATAAAATGTTTCCAATCGCAGCAAAATAAAATGTTTCCAATCGCAGCAAAATAAAATGTTTCCAATCGCAGCAAAATAAAATGTTTCCAATCGCAGCAAAATAAATTGTTTCCAATCGCAGCAAAATAAAATGTTTCCAATCGCAGCAAAATAAAATGTTTCCAATCGCAGCAAAATAAATTGTATGAATCGCAGCAAAATAAAATGTTTCCAATCGCAGCAAAATAAATTGTATGAATCGCAGCAAAATAAAATGTTTCCAATCGCAGCAAAATAAAATGTTTCCAATCGCAGCAAAATAAAATGTTTCCAATCGCAGCAAAATAAATTGTTTCCAATCGCAGCAAAATAAAATGTTTCCAATCGCAGCAAAATAAAATGTTTCCAATCGCAGCAAAATAAAATGTTTCCAATCGCAGCAAAATAAAATGTTTCCAATCGCAGCAAAATAAAATGTTTCCAATCGCAGCAAAATAAAATGTTTCCAATCGCAGCAAAATAAAATGTTTCCAATCGCAGCAAAATAAAATGTTTCCAGTCGCAGCAAAATAAATTGTATGAATCGCAGCAAAATAAAATGTTTCCAATCGCAGCAAAATAAATTGTATGAATCGCAGCAAAATAAAATGTTTCCAATCGCAGCAAAATAAAATGTTTCCAATCGCAGCAAAATAAAATGTTTCCAATCGCAGCAAAATAAATTGTTTCCAATCGCAGCAAAATAAAATGTTTCCAATCGCAGCAAAATAAAATGTTTCCAATCGCAGCAAAATAAAATGTTTCCAATCGCAGCAAAATAAAATGTTTCCAATCGCAGCAAAATAAATTGTTTCCAATCGCAGCAAAATAAAATGTTTCCAATCGCAGCAAAATAAAATGTTTCCAATCGCAGCAAAATAAATTGTATGAATCGCAGCAAAATAAAATGTTTCCAATCGCAGCAAAATAAATTGTATGAATCGCAGCAAAATAAAATGTTTCCAATCGCAGGAAAATAAAATGTTTTCAATCGCAGCAAAATAAAATGTTTCCAATCGCAGCAAAATAAAATGTTTCCAATCGCAGCAAAATAAAATGTTTCCATTCGCAGCAAAATAAATTGTATAAATCGCAGCAAAATAAAATGTTTCCCATCGCAGCAAAATAAAATGTTTCCAATCGCAGCAAAATAAAATGTTTCCAATCGCAGCAAAATAAAATGTTTCCAATCGCAGCAAAATAAAATGTTTCCAATCGCAGCAAAAAAAAATGTTTCCAATCGCAGCAAAATAAAATGTTTCCAATCGCAGCAAAATAAATTGTTTCCAATCGCAGCAAAATAAAATGTTTCCAATCGCAGCAAAATAAATTGTATGAACCGCAGCAAAATAAAATGTTTCCAATCGCAGCAAAATAAAATGTTTCCAATCGCAGCAAAATAAAATGTTTCCAATCGCAGCAAAATAAATTGTTTCCAATCGCAGCAAAATAAAATGTTTCCAATCGCAGCAAAATAAAATGTTTCCAATCGCAGCAAAATAAATTGTATGAATCGCAGCAAAATAAAATGTTTCCAATCGCAGCAAAATAAATTGTATGAATCGCAGCAAAATAAAATGTTTCCAATCGCAGCAAAATAAAATGTTTCCAATCGCAGCAAAATAAAATGTTTCCATTCGCAGCAAAATAAATTGTATAAATCGCAGCAAAATAAAATGTTTCCCATCGCAGCAAAATAAAATGTTTCCAATCGCAGCAAAATAAAATGTTTCCAATCGCAGCAAAATAAAATGTTTCCAATCGCAGCAAAATAAAATGTTTCCAATCGCAGCAAAAAAAAATGTTTCCAATCGCAGCAAAATAAAATGTTTCCAATCGCAGCAAAATAAATT
This sequence comes from Oscheius myriophilus, assembly GCA_964057215.1. Lineage (NCBI taxonomy): Eukaryota > Metazoa > Nematoda > Chromadorea > Rhabditida > Rhabditidae > Oscheius > Oscheius myriophilus. The sequence continues at coordinate 28,369,262 of OZ059903.1, forward strand.
GTTTCCAATCGCAGCAAAATAAAATGTTTCCAATCGCAGCAAAATAAATTGTATGAACCGCAGCAAAATAAAATGTTTCCAATCGCAGCAAAATAAAATGTTTCCAATCGCAGCAAAATAAAATGTTTCCAATCGCAGCAAAATAAATTGTATGAATCGCAGCAAAATAAAATGTTTCCAATCGCAGGAAAATAAAATGTTTTCAATCGCAGCAAAATAAAATGTTTCCAATCGCAGCAAAATAAAATGTTTCCAATCGCAGCAAAATAAAATGTTTCCATTCGCAGCAAAATAAATTGTATAAATCGCAGCAAAATAAAATGTTTCCCATCGCAGCAAAATAAAATGTTTCCAATCGCAGCAAAATAAAATGTTTCCAATCGCAGCAAAATAAAATGTTTCCAATCGCAGCAAAATAAAATGTTTCCAATCGCAGCAAAAAAAAATGTTTCCAATCGCAGCAAAATAAAATGTTTCCAATCGCAGCAAAATAAAATGTTTCCAATCGCAGCAAAATAAAATGTTTCCAATCGCAGCAAAATAAAATGTTTCCAATCGCAGCAAAATAAATTGTTTCCAATCGCAGCAAAATAAAATGTTTCCAATCGCAGCAAAATAAAATGTTTCCAATCGCAGCAAAATAAATTGTATGAATCGCAGCAAAATAAAATGTTTCCAATCGCAGCAAAATAAATTGTATGAATCGCAGCAAAATAAAATGTTTCCAATCGCAGGAAAATAAAATGTTTTCAATCGCAGCAAAATAAAATGTTTCCAATCGCAGCAAAATAAAATGTTTCCAATCGCAGCAAAATAAAATGTTTCCAATCGCAGCAAAATAAAATGTTTCCAATCGCAGCAAAATAAAATGTTTCCAATCGCAGCAAAATAAAATGTTTCCAATCGCAGCAAAATAAAATGTTTCCAATCGCAGCAAAATAAAATGTTTCCAGTCGCAGCAAAATAAATTGTATGAATCGCAGCAAAATAAAATGTTTCCAATCGCAGCAAAATAAATTGTATGAATCGCAGCAAAATAAAATGTTTCCAATCGCAGCAAAATAAAATGTTTCCAATCGCAGCAAAATAAAATGTTTCCAATCGCAGCAAAATAAATTGTTTCCAATCGCAGCAAAATAAAATGTTTCCAATCGCAGCAAAATAAAATGTTTCCAATCGCAGCAAAATAAAATGTTTCCAATCGCAGCAAAATAAAATGTTTCCAATCGCAGCAAAATAAATTGTTTCCAATCGCAGCAAAATAAAATGTTTCCAATCGCAGCAAAATAAAATGTTTCCAATCGCAGCAAAATAAATTGTATGAATCGCAGCAAAATAAAATGTTTCCAATCGCAGCAAAATAAATTGTATGAATCGCAGCAAAATAAAATGTTTCCAATCGCAGGAAAATAAAATGTTTTCAATCGCAGCAAAATAAAATGTTTCCAATCGCAGCAAAATAAAATGTTTCCAATCGCAGCAAAATAAAATGTTTCCATTCGCAGCAAAATAAATTGTATAAATCGCAGCAAAATAAAATGTTTCCCATCGCAGCAAAATAAAATGTTTCCAATCGCAGCAAAATAAAATGTTTCCAATCGCAGCAAAATAAAATGTTTCCAATCGCAGCAAAATAAAATGTTTCCAATCGCAGCAAAAAAAAATGTTTCCAATCGCAGCAAAATAAAATGTTTCCAATCGCAGCAAAATAAATTGTTTCCAATCGCAGCAAAATAAAATGTTTCCAATCGCAGCAAAATAAATTGTATGAACCGCAGCAAAATAAAATGTTTCCAATCGCAGCAAAATAAAATGTTTCCAATCGCAGCAAAATAAAATGTTTCCAATCGCAGCAAAATAAATTGTTTCCAATCGCAGCAAAATAAAATGTTTCCAATCGCAGCAAAATAAAATGTTTCCAATCGCAGCAAAATAAATTGTATGAATCGCAGCAAAATAAAATGTTTCCAATCGCAGCAAAATAAATTGTATGAATCGCAGCAAAATAAAATGTTTCCAATCGCAGCAAAATAAAATGTTTCCAATCGCAGCAAAATAAAATGTTTCCATTCGCAGCAAAATAAATTGTATAAATCGCAGCAAAATAAAATGTTTCCCATCGCAGCAAAATAAAATGTTTCCAATCGCAGCAAAATAAAATGTTTCCAATCGCAGCAAAATAAAATGTTTCCAATCGCAGCAAAATAAAATGTTTCCAATCGCAGCAAAAAAAAATGTTTCCAATCGCAGCAAAATAAAATGTTTCCAATCGCAGCAAAATAAATTGTTTCCAATCGCAGCAAAATAAAATGTTTCCAATCGCAGCAAAATAAATTGTATGAACCGCAGCAAAATAAAATGTTTCCAATCGCAGCAAAATAAAATGTTTCCAATCGCAGCAAAATAAAATGTTTCCAATCGCAGCAAAATAAATTGTTTCCAATCGCAGCAAAATAAAATGTTTCCAATCGCAGCAAAATAAAATGTTTCCAATCGCAGCAAAATAAAATGTTTCCAATCGCAGCAAAATAAATTGTATGAATCGCAGCAAAATAAAATGTTTCCAATCGCAGCAAAATAAATTGTATGAATCGCAGCAAAATAAAATGTTTCCAATCGCAGCAAAATAAAATGTTTCCAATCGCAGCAAAAGAAAATGTTTCGAATCGCAGCAAAATAAAATGTTTCCAATCGCAGCAATGTAAAATGTTTCCAATCGCAGCAAAATAAAATGTTTCCAATCGCAGCAAAATAAAATGTTTCCAATCGCAGCAAAATAAAATGTTTCCAATCGCAGCAAAATAAATTGTATGAATCGCAGCAAAATAAAATGTTTCCAATCGCAGCAAAATATAATGTTTCCAATCGCAGCAAAATAAATTGTATGAATCGCAGCAAAATAAAATGTTTCCAATCGCAGCAAAATAAAATGTTTCCAATCGCAGCAAAATAAAAAGTTTCCAATCGCAGCAAAATAAAATGTTTCCAATCGCAGCAAAATAAATTGTATGAATCGCAGCAAAATAAAATGTTTCCAATCGCAGCAAAATGAAATGTTTCCAATCGCAGCAAAATAAAATGTTTCCAATCGCAGCAAAATAAATTGTATGAATCGCAGCAAAATAAAATGTTTCCAATCGCAGCAAAAAAAAATGTTTCCAATCGCAGCAAAATAAAATGTTTCCAATCGCAGCAAAACAAATTGTATGAATCGCAGCAAAATAAAATGTTTCCAATCGCAGCAAAATAAATTGTTTCCAATCGCAGCAAAATAAAATGTTTCCAATCGCAGCAAAATAAAATGTTTCCAATCGCAGCAAAATAAAATGTTTCCAATCGCAGCAAAATAAAATGTTTCCAATCGCAGCAAAATAAAATGTTTCCAATCGCAGCAAAATAAATTGTATGAATCGCAGCAAAATAAAATGTTTCCCATCGCAGCAAAATAAAATGTTTCCCATCGCAGCAAAATAAAATGTTTCCAATCGCAGCAAAATAAAATGTTTCCAATCGCAGCAAAATAAAATGTTTCCAATCGCAGCAAAATAAATTGTATGAATCGCAGCAAAATAAAATGTTTCCCATCGCAGCAAAATAAAATGTTTCCCATCGCAGCAAAATAAAATGTTTCCAATCGCAGCAAAATAAATTGTATGAATCGTAGCAAAATAAAATGTTTCCAATCGCAGCAAAATAAAATGTTTCCAATCGCAGCAAAAAAATAATGTTTCCAATCGCAGCAAAATAAATTGTATGAATCGCAGCAAAATAAAATGTTTCCAATCGCAGCAAAATAAAATGTTTCCAACCGCAGCAAAATAAATTGTTTCCAATCGCAGCAAAATAAAATGTTTCCAATCGCAGCAAAATAAAATGTTTCCAATCGCAGCAAAATAAAATGTTTCCAATCGCAGCAAAATAAAATGTTTCCAATCGCAGCAAAATATAATGTTTCCAATCGCAGCAAAATATAATGTTTCCAATCGCAGCAAAATAAATTGTATGAATCGCAGCAAAATAAAATGTTTCCCATCGCAGCAAAATAAAATGTTTCCAATCGCAGCAAAATAAAATGTTTCCAATCGCAGCAAAATAAAATGTTTCCAATCGCAGCAAAAAAAAATGTTTCCAATCGCAGCAAAATAAATTGTATGAATCGCAGCAAAATAAAATGTTTCCCATCGCAGCAAAATAAAATGTTTCCAATCGCAGCAAAATAAAATGTTTCCAATCGCAGCAAAATAAAATGTTTCCGATCGCAGCAAAATAAAATGTTTCCAATCGCAGCAAAATAAATTGTATGAATCGCAGCAAAATAAAATGTTTCCCATCGCAGCAAAATAAAATGTTTCCCATCGCAGCAAAATAAAATGTTTCCAATCGCAGCAAAATAAAATGTTTCCAATCGCAGCAAAATAAAATGTTTCCAATCGCAGCAAAATAAAATGTTTCCAATCGCAGCAAAATAAAATGTTTCCAATCGCAGCAAAATATAATGTTTCCAATCGCAGCAAAATATAATGTTTCCAATCGCAGCAAAATAAATTGTATGAATCGCAGCAAAATAAAATGTTTCCCATCGCAGCAAAATAAAATGTTTCCAATCGCAGCAAAATAAAATGTTTCCAATCGCAGCAAAATAAAATGTTTCCAATCGCAGCAAAAAAAAATGTTTCCAATCGCAGCAAAATAAATTGTATGAATCGCAGCAAAATAAAATGTTTCCAATCGCAGCAAAATAAAATGTTTCCAATCGCAGCAAAATAAAATGTTTCCAATCGCAGCAAAAAAAATTGTATGAATCGCAGCAAAATAAAATGTTTGCAATCGCAGCAAAATAAAATGTTTCCAATCGCAGCAAAATAAAATGTTTCCAATCGCAGCAAAAGAAAATGTTTCGAATCGCAGCAAAATAAAATGTTTCCAATCGCAGCAAAATAAAATGTTTCCCATCGACGCAAAATAAAATGTTTCCAATCGCAGCAAAATAAAATGTTTCCAATCGCAGCAAAATAAATTGTATGAATCGCAGCAAAATAAAATGTTTCCCATCGCAGCAAAATAAAATGTTTCCAATCGCAGCAAAATAAAATGTTTCCAATCGCAGCAAAATAAAATGTTTCTAATCGCAGCAAAATAAAATGTTTCCCATCGCAGCAAAATAAAATGTTTCCCATCGCAGCAAAATAAAATGTTTCCAATCGCAGCAAAATATAATGTTTCCAATCGCAGCAAAATAAATTGTATGAATCGCAGCAAAATAAAATGTTTCCCATCGCAGCAAAATAAAATGTTTCCAATCGCAGCAAAATAAAATGTTTCCAATCGCAGCAAAATAAAATGTTTCCAATCGCAGCAAAATATAATGTTTCCAATCGCAGCAAAATAAATTGTATGAATCGCAGCAAAATAAAATGTTTCCCATCGCAGCAAAATAAAATGTTTCCAATCGCAGCAAAACAAAATGTTTCCAATCGCAGCAAAATAAAATGTTTCCAATCGCAGCAAAATAAAATGTTTCCAATCGCAGCAAAATAAAATGTTTCCAATCGCAGCAAAATAAAATGTTTCCAATCGCAGCAAAATATAATGTTTCCAATCGCAGCAAAATAAATTGTATGAATCGCAGCAAAATAAAATGTTTCCCATCGCAGCAAAATAAAATGTTTCCAATCGCAGCAAAATAAAATGTTTCCAATCGCAGCAAAATAAAATGTTTCCAATCGCAGCAAAATAAAATGTTTCCAATCGCAGCAAAATAAATTGTATGAATCGCAGCAAAATAAAATGTTTCCCATCGCAGCAAAATAAAATGTTTCCAATCGCAGCAAAATAAAATGTTTCCAATCGCAGCAAAATAAAATGTTTCCGATCGCAGCAAAATAAAATGTTTCCAATCGCAGCAAAATAAATTGTATGAATCGCAGCAAAATAAAATGTTTCCAATCGCAGCAAAATAAATTGTATGAATCGCAGCAAAATAAAATGTTTGCAATCGCAGCAAAATAAAATGTTTCCAATCGCAGCAAAATAAAATGTTTCCAATCGCAGCAAAAGAAAATGTTTCGAATCGCAGCAAAATAAAATGTTTCCAATCGCAGCAAAATAAAATGTTTCCAATCGCAGCAAAATAAAATGTTTCCAATCGCAGCAAAATAAAATGTTTCCAATCGCAGCAAAATAAAATGTTTCCAATCAGAGAAAAATAAAATGTTTCCAATCGCAGCAAAATAAATTGTTTCCAATCGCAGCAAAATAAAATGTTTCCAATCGCAGCAAAATAAAATGTTTCCAATCGCAGCAAAATAAATTGTATGAATCGCAGCAAAATAAAATGTTTCCCATCGCAGCAAAATAAAATGTTTCCCATCGACGCAAAATAGAATGTTTCCAATCGCAGCAAAATAAAATGTTTCCAATCGCAGCAAAATAAATTGTATGAATCGCAGCAAAATAAAATGTTTCCCATCGCAGCAAAATAAAATGTTTCCAATCGCAGCAAAATAAAATGTTTCCAATCGCAGCAAAATAAAATGTTTCCAATCGCAGCAAAATAAAATGTTTCCAATCGCAGCAAAATAAATTGTATGAATCGCAGCAAAATAAAATGTTTCCCATCGCAGCAAAATAAAATGTTTCCAATCGCAGCAAAATAAAATGTTTCCAATCGCAGCAAAATAAAATGTTTCCGATCGCAGCAAAATAAAATGTTTCCAATCGCAGCAAAATAAATTGTATGAATCGCAGCAAAATAAAATGTTTCCAATCGCAGCAAAATAAATTGTATGAATCGCAGCAAAATAAAATGTTTGCAATCGCAGCAAAATAAAATGTTTCCAATCGCAGCAAAATAAAATGTTTCCAATCGCAGCAAAAGAAAATGTTTCGAATCGCAGCAAAATAAAATGTTTCCAATCGCAGCAAAATAAAATGTTTCCAATCGCAGCAAAATAAAATGTTTCCAATCGCAGCAAAATAAAATGTTTCCAATCGCAGCAAAATAAAATGTTTCCAATCAGAGAAAAATAAAATGTTTCCAATCGCAGCAAAATAAATTGTTTCCAATCGCAGCAAAATAAAATGTTTCCAATCGCAGCAAAATAAAATGTTTCCAATCGCAGCAAAATAAATTGTATGAATCGCAGCAAAATAAAATGTTTCCCATCGCAGCAAAATAAAATGTTTCCCATCGACGCAAAATAAAATGTTTCCAATCGCAGCAAAATAAAATGTTTCCAATCGCAGCAAAATAAATTGTATGAATCGCAGCAAAATAAAATGTTTCCCATCGCAGCAAAATAAAATGTTTCCAATCGCAGCAAAATAAAATGTTTCCAATCGCAGCAAAATAAAATGTTTCTAATCGCAGCAAAATAAAATGTTTCCCATCGCAGCAAAATAAAATGTTTCCCATCGCAGCAAAATAAAATGTTTCCAATCGCAGCAAAATATAATGTTTCCAATCGCAGCAAAATAAATTGTATGAATCGCAGCAAAATAAAATGTTTCCCATCGCAGCAAAATAAAATGTTTCCAATCGCAGCAAAATAAAATGTTTCCAATCGCAGCAAAATAAAATGTTTCCAATCGCAGCAAAATAAAATGTTTCCAATCGCAGCAAAATAAATTGTATGAATCGCAGCAAAAAAAAATGTTTCCCATCGCAGCAAAATAAAATGTTTCCAATCGCAGCAAAATAAAATGTTTCCAATCGCAGCAAAATAAAATGTTTCCGATCGCAGCAAAATAAAATGTTTCCAATCGCAGCAAAATAAATTGTATGAATCGCAGCAAAATAAAATGTTTCCCATCGCAGCAAAATAAATTGTTTCCAATCGCAGCAAAATAAAATGTTTCCAATCGCAGCAAAATAAAATGTTTCCAATCGCAGCAAAATAAATTGTATGAATCGCAGCAAAATAAAATGTTTCCCATCGCAGCAAAATAAAATGTTTCCCATCGCAGCAAAATAAATTGTTTCCAATCGCAGCAAAATAAAATGTTTCCAATCGCAGCAAAATAAAATGTTTCCAATCGCAGCAAAATAAAATGTTTCCAATCGCAGCAAAATAAAATGTTTCCAATCGCAGCAAAATAAAATGTTTCCAATCGCAGCAAAATAAAATGTTTCCAATCGCAGCAAAATAAAATGTTTCCAATCGCAGCAAAATAAAATGTTTCCAATCGCAGAAAATAAAATGTTTCCAATCGCAGCAAAATAAATTGTATGAATCGCAGCAAAATAAAATGTTTCCAATCGCAGCAAAATAAAATGTTTCCAATCGCAGCAAAATAAAATGTTTCCAATCGCAGCAAAATAAAATGTTTCCAATCGCAGCAAAAGAAAATGTTTCGAATCGCAGCAAAATAAAATGTTTCCAATCGCAGCAAAATAAAATGTTTCCAATCGCAGCAAAATAAAATGTTTCCAATCGCAGCAAAATAAAATGTTTCCAATCGCAGCAAAATAAAATGTTTCCAATCGCAGCAAAATAAAATGTTTCCAATCGCAGCAAAATAAATTGTTTCCAATCGCAGCAAAATAAAATGTTTCCAATCGCAGCAAAATAAAATGTTTCCAATCGCAGAAAATAAAATGTTACCAATCGCAGCAAAATAAATTGTATGAATCGCAGCAAAATAAAATGTTTCCAATCGCAGCAAAATAAAATGTTTCCAATCGCAGCAAAATAAAATGTTTCCAATCGCAGCAAAATAAAATGTTTCCAATCGCAGCAAAAGAAAATGTTTCGAATCGCAGCAAAATAAAATGTTTCCAATCGCAGCAAAATAAAATGTTTCCAATCGCAGCAAAATAAAATGTTTCCAATCGCAGCAAAATAAAATGTTTCCAATCGCAGCAAAATAAAATGTTTCCAATCGCAGCAAAATAAATTGTATGAATCGCAGCAAAATAAAATGTTTCCCATCGCAGCAAAATAAAATGTTTCCCATCGCAGCAAAATAAAATGTTTCCAATCGCAGCAAAATAAAATGTTTCCAATCGCAGCAAAATAAATTGTATGAATCGCAGCAAAATAAAATGTTTCCCATCGCAGCAAAATAAAATGTTTCCAATCGCAGCAAAATAAAATGTTTCCAATCGCAGCAAAATAAAATGTTTCTAATCGCAGCAAAATAAAATGTTTCCCATCGCAGCAAAATAAAATGTTTCCCATCGCAGCAAAATAAAATGTTTCCAATCGCAGCAAAATATAATGTTTCCAATCGCAGCAAAATAAATTGTATGAATCGCAGCAAAATAAAATGTTTCCCATCGCAGCAAAATAAAATGTTTCCAATCGCAGCAAAATAAAATGTTTCCAATCGCAGCAAAATAAAATGTTTCCAATCGCAGCAAAATAAAATGTTTCCAATCGCAGCAAAATAAATTGTATGAATCGCAGCAAAAAAAAATGTTTCCCATCGCAGCAAAATAAAATGTTTCCAATCGCAGCAAAATAAAATGTTTCCAATCGCAGCAAAATAAAATGTTTCCGATCGCAGCAAAATAAAATGTTTCCAATCGCAGCAAAATAAATTGTATGAATCGCAGCAAAATAAAATGTTTCCCATCGCAGCAAAATAAAATGTTTCCAATCGCAGCAAACTAAATTGTATGAATCGCAGCAAAATAAAATGTTTCCCATCGCAGCAAAATAAAATGTTTCCCATCGCAGCAAAATAAATTGTTTCCAATCGCAGCAAAATAAAATGTTTCCAATCGCAGCAAAATAAAATGTTTCCAATCGCAGCAAAATAAAATGTTTCCAATCGCAGCAAAATAAAATGTTTCCAATCGCAGCAAAATAAAATGTTTCCAATCGCAGCAAAATAAAATGTTTCCAATCGCAGCAAAATAAAATGTTTCCAATCGCAGCAAAATAAAATGTTTCCAATCGCAGAAAATAAAATGTTTCCAATCGCAGCAAAATAAATTGTATGAATCGCAGCAAAATAAAATGTTTCCAATCGCAGCAAAATAAAATGTTTCCAATCGCAGCAAAATAAAATGTTTCCAATCGCAGCAAAATAAAATGTTTCCAATCGCAGCAAAAGAAAATGTTTCGAATCGCAGCAAAATAAAATGTTTCCAATCGCAGCAAAATAAAATGTTTCCAATCGCAGCAAAATAAAATGTTTCCAATCGCAGCAAAATAAAATGTTTCCAATCGCAGCAAAATAAAATGTTTCCAATCGCAGCAAAATAAAATGTTTCCAATCGCAGCAAAATAAATTGTTTCCAATCGCAGCAAAATAAAATGTTTCCAATCGCAGAAAATAAAATGTTACCAATCGCAGCAAAATAAATTGTATGAATCGCAGCAAAATAAAATGTTTCCAATCGCAGCAAAATAAAATGTTTCCAATCGCAGCAAAATAAAATGTTTCCAATCGCAGCAAAATAAAATGTTTCCAATCGCAGCAAAAGAAAATGTTTCGAATCGCAGCAAAATAAAATGTTTCCAATCGCAGCAAAATAAAATGTTTCCAATCGCAGCAAAATAAAATGTTTCCAATCGCAGCAAAATAAAATGTTTCCAATCGCAGCAAAATAAAGTGTTTCCAATCGCAGCAAAATAAATTGTATGAATCGCAGCAAAATAAAATGTTTCCCATCGCAGCAAAATAAAATGTTTCCCATCGCAGCAAAATAAATTGTTTCCAATCGCAGCAAAATAAAATGTTTCCAATCGCAGCAAAATAAAATGTTTCCAATCGCAGCAAAATAAAATGTTTCCAATCGCAGCAAAATAAAATGTTTCCAATCGCAGCAAAATAAAATGTTTCCAATCGCAGCAAAAAAAAATGTTTCCAATCGCAGCAAAATAAAATGTTTCCAATCGCAGCAAAATAAAATGTTTCCAATCACAGCAAAATAAAATGTTTCCAATCGCAGCAAAATAAATTGTTTCCAATCGCAGCAAAATAAAATGTTTCCAATCGCAGCAAAATAGAATGTTTCCAATCGCAGAAAATAAAATGTTTCCAATCGCAGCAAAATAAAATGTTTCCAATCGCAGCAAAATAAAATGTTTCCAATCGCAGCAAAAGAAAATGTTTCGAATCGCAGCAAAATAAAATGTTTCCAATCGCAGCAAAATAAAATGTTTCCAATCGCAGCAAAATAAAATGTTTCCAATCGCAGCAAAATAAAATGTTTCCAATCGCAGCAAAATAAAATGTTTCCAATCGCAGCAAAATAAATTGTATGAATCGCAGCAAAATAAAATGTTTCCCATCGCAGCAAAATAAAATGTTTCCCATCGCAGCAAAATAAAATGTTTCCAATCGCAGCAAAATAAAATGTTTCCAATCGCAGCAAAATAAATTGTATGAATCGCAGCAAAATAAAATGTTTCCCATCGCAGCAAAATAAAATGTTTCCAATCGCAGCAAAATAAAATGTTTCCAATCGCAGCAAAATAAAATGTTTCCAATCGCAGCAAAATAAAATGTTTCCAATCGCAGCAAAATAAAATGTTTCCAATCGCAGCAAAAGAAAATGTTTCGAATCGCAGCAAAATAAAATGTTTCCAATCGCAGCAAAATAAAATGTTTCCAATCGCAGCAAAATAAAATGTTTCCAATCGCAGCAAAATAAAATGTTTCCAATCGCAGCAAAATAAAGTGTTTCCAATCGCAGCAAAATAAATTGTATGAATCGCAGCAAAATAAAATGTTTCCCATCGCAGCAAAATAAAATGTTTCCCATCGCAGCAAAATAAATTGTTTCCAATCGCAGCAAAATAAAATGTTTCCAATCGCAGCAAAATAAAATGTTTCCAATCGCAGCAAAATAAAATGTTTCCAATCGCAGCAAAATAAAATGTTTCCAATCGCAGCAAAATAAAATGTTTCCAATCGCAGCAAAATAAAATGTTTCCAATCGCAGCAAAATAAAATGTTTCCAATCGCAGCAAAATAAAATGTTTCCAATCGCAGCAAAAAAAAATGTTTCCAATCGCAGCAAAATAAAATGTTTCCAATCGCAGCAAAATAAAATGTTTCCAATCACAGCAAAATAAAATGTTTCCAATCGCAGCAAAATAAATTGTTTCCAATCGCAGCAAAATAAAATGTTTCCAATCGCAGCAAAATAGAATGTTTCCAATCGCAGAAAATAAAATGTTTCCAATCGCAGCAAAATAAAATGTTTCCAATCGCAGCAAAATAAAATGTTTCCAATCGCAGCAAAAGAAAATGTTTCGAATCGCAGCAAAATAAAATGTTTCCAATCGCAGCAAAATAAAATGTTTCCAATCGCAGCAAAATAAAATGTTTCCAATCGCAGCAAAATAAAATGTTTCCAATCGCAGCAAAATAAAATGTTTCCAATCGCAGCAAAATAAATTGTATGAATCGCAGCAAAATAAAATGTTTCCCATCGCAGCAAAATAAAATGTTTCCCATCGCAGCAAAATAAAATGTTTCCAATCGCAGCAAAATAAAATGTTTCCAATCGCAGCAAAATAAATTGTATGAATCGCAGCAAAATAAAATGTTTCCCATCGCAGCAAAATAAAATGTTTCCAATCGCAGCAAAATAAAATGTTTCCAATCGCAGCAAAATAAAATGTTTCTAATCGCAGCAAAATAAAATGTTTCCCATCGCAGCAAAATAAAATGTTTCCCATCGCAGCAAAATAAAATGTTTCCAATCGCAGCAAAATATAATGTTTCCAATCGCAGCAAAATAAATTGTATGAATCGCAGCAAAATAAAATGTTTCCCATCGCAGCAAAATAAAATGTTTCCAATCGCAGCAAAATAAAATGTTTCCAATCGCAGCAAAATAAAATGTTTCCAATCGCAGCAAAATAAAATGTTTCCAATCGCAGCAAAATAAATTGTATGAATCGCAGCAAAATAAAATGTTTCCAATCGCAGCAAAATAAAATGTTTCCAATCGCAGCAAAATAAAATGTTTCCAATCGCAGCAAAATAAAATGTTTCCAATCGCAGCAAAATAAAATGTTTCCAATCGCAGCAAAATAAAATGTTTCCAATCGCAGCAAAATAAAATGTTTCCAATCGCAGCAAAATAAAATGTTTCCAATCGCAGAAAATAAAATGTTTCCAATCGCAGCAAAATAAATTGTATGAATCGCAGCAAAATAAAATGTTTCCAATCGCAGCAAAATAAAATGTTTCCAATCGCAGCAAAATAAAATGTTTCCAATCGCAGCAAAATAAAATGTTTCCAATCGCAGCAAAAGAAAATGTTTCGAATCGCAGCAAAATAAAATGTTTCCAATCGCAGCAAAATAAAATGTTTCCAATCGCAGCAAAATAAAATGTTTCCAATCGCAGCAAAATAAAATGTTTCCAATCGCAGCAAAATAAAATGTTTCCAATCGCAGCAAAATAAAATGTTTCCAATCGCAGCAAAATAAATTGTTTCCAATCGCAGCAAAATAAAATGTTTCCAATCGCAGAAAATAAAATGTTACCAATCGCAGCAAAATAAATTGTATGAATCGCAGCAAAATAAAATGTTTCCAATCGCAGCAAAATAAAATGTTTCCAATCGCAGCAAAATAAAATGTTTCCAATCGCAGCAAAATAAAATGTTTCCAATCGCAGCAAAATAAAATGTTTCGAATCGCAGCAAAATAAAATGTTTCCAATCGCAGCAAAATAAAATGTTTCCAATCGCAGCAAAATAAAATGTTTCCAATCGCAGCAAAATAAAATGTTTCCAATCGCAGCAAAATAAAGTGTTTCCAATCGCAGCAAAATAAATTGTATGAATCGCAGCAAAATAAAATGTTTCCCATCGCAGCAAAATAAAATGTTTCCCATCGCAGCAAAATAAATTGTTTCCAATCGCAGCAAAATAAAATGTTTCCAATCGCAGCAAAATAAAATGTTTCCAATCGCAGCAAAATAAAATGTTTCCAATCGCAGCAAAATAAAATGTTTCCAATCGCAGCAAAATAAAATGTTTCCAATCGCAGCAAAAAAAAATGTTTCCAATCGCAGCAAAATAAAATGTTTCCAATCGCAGCAAAATAAAATGTTTCCAATCACAGCAAAATAAAATGTTTCCAATCGCAGCAAAATAAATTGTTTCCAATCGCAGCAAAATAAAATGTTTCCAATCGCAGCAAAATAGAATGTTTCCAATCGCAGAAAATAAAATGTTTCCAATCGCAGCAAAATAAAATGTTTCCAATCGCAGCAAAATAAAATGTTTCCAATCGCAGCAAAAGAAAATGTTTCGAATCGCAGCAAAATAAAATGTTTCCAATCGCAGCAAAATAAAATGTTTCCAATCGCAGCAAAATAAAATGTTTCCAATCGCAGCAAAATAAAATGTTTCCAATCGCAGCAAAATAAAATGTTTCCAATCGCAGCAAAATAAATTGTATGAATCGCAGCAAAATAAAATGTTTCCCATCGCAGCAAAATAAAATGTTTCCCATCGCAGCAAAATAAAATGTTTCCAATCGCAGCAAAATAAAATGTTTCCAATCGCAGCAAAATAAATTGTATGAATCGCAGCAAAATAAAATGTTTCCCATCGCAGCAAAATAAAATGTTTCCAATCGCAGCAAAATAAAATGTTTCCAATCGCAGCAAAATAAAATGTTTCTAATCGCAGCAAAATAAAATGTTTCCCATCGCAGCAAAATAAAATGTTTCCCATCGCAGCAAAATAAAATGTTTCCAATCGCAGCAAAATATAATGTTTCCAATCGCAGCAAAATAAATTGTATGAATCGCAGCAAAATAAAATGTTTCCCATCGCAGCAAAATAAAATGTTTCCAATCGCAGCAAAATAGAATGTTTCCAATCGCAGAAAATAAAATGTTTCCAATCGCAGCAAAATAAAATGTTTCCAATCGCAGCAAAATAAAATGTTTCCAATCGCAGCAAAAGAAAATGTTTCGAATCGCAGCAAAATAAAATGTTTCCAATCGCAGCAAAATAAAATGTTTCCAATCGCAGCAAAATAAAATGTTTCCAATCGCAGCAAAATAAAATGTTTCCAATCGCAGCAAAATAAAATGTTTCCAATCGCAGCAAAATAAATTGTATGAATCGCAGCAAAATAAAATGTTTCCCATCGCAGCAAAATAAAATGTTTCCCATCGCAGCAAAATAAAATGTTTCCAATCGCAGCAAAATAAATTGTATGAATCGCAGCAAAATAAAATGTTTCCCATCGCAGCAAAATAAAATGTTTCCAATCGCAGCAAAATAAAATGTTTCCAATCGCAGCAAAATAAAATGTTTCTAATCGCAGCAAAATAAAATGTTTCCCATCGCAGCAAAATAAAATGTTTCCCATCGCAGCAAAATAAAATGTTTCCAATCGCAGCAAAATATAATGTTTCCAATCGCAGCAAAATAAATTGTATGAATCGCAGCAAAATAAAATGTTTCCCATCGCAGCAAAATAAAATGTTTCCAATCGCAGCAAAATAAAATGTTTCCAATCGCAGCAAAATAAAATGTTTCCAATCGCAGCAAAATAAAATGTTTCCAATCGCAGCAAAATAAATTGTATGAATCGCAGCAAAAAAAAATGTTTCCCATCGCAGCAAAATAAAATGTTTCCAATCGCAGCAAAATAAAATGTTTCCAATCGCAGCAAAATAAAATGTTTCCGATCGCAGCAAAATAAAATGTTTCCAATCGCAGCAAAATAAATTGTATGAATCGCAGCAAAATAAAATGTTTCCCATCGCAGCAAAATAAAATGTTTCCAATCGCAGCAAACTAAATTGTATGAATCGCAGCAAAATAAAATGTTTCCCATCGCAGCAAAATAAAATGTTTCCCATCGCAGCAAAATAAATTGTTTCCAATCGCAGCAAAATAGAATGTTTCCAATCGCAGAAAATAAAATGTTTCCAATCGCAGCAAAATAAAATGTTTCCAATCGCAGCAAAATAAAATGTTTCCAATCGCAGCAAAAGAAAATGTTTCGAATCGCAGCAAAATAAAATGTTTCCAATCGCAGCAAAATAAAATGTTTCCAATCGCAGCAAAATAAAATGTTTCCAATCGCAGCAAAATAAAATGTTTCCAATCGCAGCAAAATAAAATGTTTCCAATCGCAGCAAAATAAATTGTATGAATCGCAGCAAAATAAAATGTTTCCCATCGCAGCAAAATAAAATGTTTCCCATCGCAGCAAAATAAAATGTTTCCAATCGCAGCAAAATAAAATGTTTCCAATCGCAGCAAAATAAATTGTATGAATCGCAGCAAAATAAAATGTTTCCCATCGCAGCAAAATAAAATGTTTCCAATCGCAGCAAAATAAAATGTTTCCAATCGCAGCAAAATAAAATGTTTCTAATCGCAGCAAAATAAAATGTTTCCCATCGCAGCAAAATAAAATGTTTCCCATCGCAGCAAAATAAAATGTTTCCAATCGCAGCAAAATATAATGTTTCCAATCGCAGCAAAATAAATTGTATGAATCGCAGCAAAATAAAATGTTTCCCATCGCAGCAAAATAAAATGTTTCCAATCGCAGCAAAATAAAATGTTTCCAATCGCAGCAAAATAAAATGTTTCCAATCGCAGCAAAATAAAATGTTTCCAATCGCAGCAAAATAAATTGTATGAATCGCAGCAAAAAAAAATGTTTCCCATCGCAGCAAAATAAAATGTTTCCAATCGCAGCAAAATAAAATGTTTCCAATCGCAGCAAAATAAAATGTTTCCGATCGCAGCAAAATAAAATGTTTCCAATCGCAGCAAAATAAATTGTATGAATCGCAGCAAAATAAAATGTTTCCCATCGCAGCAAAATAAAATGTTTCCAATCGCAGCAAACTAAATTGTATGAATCGCAGCAAAATAAAATGTTTCCCATCGCAGCAAAATAAAATGTTTCCCATCGCAGCAAAATAAATTGTTTCCAATCGCAGCAAAATAAAATGTTTCCAATCGCAGCAAAATAAAATGTTTCCAATCGCAGCAAAATAAAATGTTTCCAATCGCAGCAAAATAAAATGTTTCCAATCGCAGCAAAATAAAATGTTTCCAATCGCAGCAAAATAAAATGTTTCCAATCGCAGCAAAATAAAATGTTTCCAATCGCAGCAAAATAAAATGTTTCCAATCGCAGAAAATAAAATGTTTCCAATCGCAGCAAAATAAATTGTATGAATCGCAGCAAAATAAAATGTTTCCAATCGCAGCAAAATAAAATGTTTCCAATCGCAGCAAAATAAAATGTTTCCAATCGCAGCAAAATAAAATGTTTCCAATCGCAGCAAAAGAAAATGTTTCGAATCGCAGCAAAATAAAATGTTTCCAATCGCAGCAAAATAAAATGTTTCCAATCGCAGCAAAATAAAATGTTTCCAATCGCAGCAAAATAAAATGTTTCCAATCGCAGCAAAATAAAATGTTTCCAATCGCAGCAAAATAAAATGTTTCCAATCGCAGCAAAATAAAATGTTTCCAATCGCAGCAAAATAAAATGTTTCCAATCGCAGCAAAATAAAATGTTTCCAATCGCAGCAAAATAAAATGTTTCCAATCGCAGAAAATAAAATGTTTCCAATCGCAGCAAAATAAAATGTTTCCAATCGCAGCAAAATAAAATGTTTCCAATCGCAGCAAAATAAAATGTTTCCAATCGCAGCAAAATAAAATGTTTCCAATCGCAGCAAAATAAAATGTTTCCAATCGCAGCAAAATAAAATGTTTCCAATCGCAGCAAAATAAAATGTTTCCAATCGCAGAAAATAAAATGTTTCCAATCGCAGCAAAATAAATTGTATGAATCGCAGCAAAATAAAATGTTTCCAATCGCAGCAAAATAAAATGTTTCCAATCGCAGCAAAATAAAATGTTTCCAATCGCAGCAAAATAAAATGTTTCCAATCGCAGCAAAAGAAAATGTTTCGAATCGCAGCAAAATAAAATGTTTCCAATCGCAGCAAAATAAAATGTTTCCAATCGCAGCAAAATAAAATGTTTCCAATCGCAGCAAAATAAAATGTTTCCAATCGCAGCAAAATAAAATGTTTCCAATCGCAGCAAAATAAAATGTTTCCAATCGCAGCAAAATAAATTGTTTCCAATCGCAGCAAAATAAAATGTTTCCAATCGCAGAAAATAAAATGTTACCAATCGCAGCAAAATAAATTGTATGAATCGCAGCAAAATAAAATGTTTCCAATCGCAGCAAAATAAAATGTTTCCAATCGCAGCAAAATAAAATGTTTCCAATCGCAGCAAAATAAAATGTTTCCAATCGCAGCAAAAGAAAATGTTTCGAATCGCAGCAAAATAAAATGTTTCCAATCGCAGCAAAATAAAATGTTTCCAATCGCAGCAAAATAAAATGTTTCCAATCGCAGCAAAATAAAATGTTTCCAATCGCAGCAAAATAAAGTGTTTCCAATCGCAGCAAAATAAATTGTATGAATCGCAGCAAAATAAAATGTTTCCCATCGCAGCAAAATAAAATGTTTCCCATCGCAGCAAAATAAATTGTTTCCAATCGCAGCAAAATAAAATGTTTCCAATCGCAGCAAAATAAAATGTTTCCAATCGCAGCAAAATAAAATGTTTCCAATCGCAGCAAAATAAACTGTTTCCAATCGCAGCAAAATAAAATGTTTCCAATCGCAGCAAAAAAAAATGTTTCCAATCGCAGCAAAATAAAATGTTTCCAATCGCAGCAAAATAAAATGTTTCCAATCACAGCAAAATAAAATGTTTCCAATCGCAGCAAAATAAATTGTTTCCAATCGCAGCAAAATAAAATGTTTCCAATCGCAGCAAAATAGAATGTTTCCAATCGCAGAAAATAAAATGTTTCCAATCGCAGCAAAATAAATTGTATGAATCGCAGCAAAATAAAATGTTTCCAATCGCAGCAAAATAAAATGTTTCCAATCGCAGCAAAATAAAATGTTTCCAATCGCAGCAAAATAAAATGTTTCCAATCGCAGCAAAATAAAATGTTTCCAATCGCAGCAAAAGAAAATGTTTCCAATCGCAGCAAAATAAAATGTTTCCAATCGCAGCAAAATAAAATGTTTCCAATCGCAGCAAAATAGAATGTTTCCAATCGCAGAAAATAAAATGTTTCCAATCGCAGCAAAATAAATTGTATGAATCGCAGCAAAATAAAATGTTTCCAATCGCAGCAAAATAAAATGTTTCCAATCGCAGCAAAATAAAATGTTTCCAATCGCAGCAAAATAAAATGTTTCCAATCGCAGCAAAATAAAATGTTTCCAATCGCAGCAAAAGAAAATGTTTCGAATCGCAGCAAAATAAAATGTTTCCAATCGCAGCAAAATAAAATGTTTCCAATCGCAGCAAAATAAAATGTTTCCAATCGCAGCAAAATAAAATGTTTCCAATCGCAGCAAAATAAAATGTTTCCAATCGCAGCAAAATAAAATGTTTCCAATCGCAGCAAAATAAATTGTTTCCAATCGCAGCAAAATAAAATGTTTCCAATCGCAGCAAAATAAAATGTTTCCAATCGCAGCAAAATAAAATGTTTCCAATCGCAGCAAAATAAAATGTTTCCAATCGCAGCAAAATAAAATGTTTCCAATCGCAGCAAAATAAAATGTTTCCAATCGCAGCAAAATAAAATGTTTCCAATCGCAGCAAAATAAAATGTTTCCAATCGCAGCAAAATAAATTGTATGAATCGCAGCAAAAAAAAATGTTTCCAATCGCAGCAAAATAAAATGTTTCCAATCGCAGCAAAATAAAATGTTTCCAATCGCAGCAAAATAAATTGTATGAATCGCAGCAAAATAAAATGTTTCCAATCGCAGCAAAATAAAATGTTTCCAATCGCAGCAAAATAAAATGTTTCCAATCGCAGCAAAATAAAATGTTTCCAATCGCAGCAAAAGAAAATGTTTCCAATCGCAGCAAAATAAATTATATGAATCGCAGCAAAAAAAAAAAGTTTCCAATCGCAGCAAAATAAAATGTTTCCAATCGCAGCAAAATAAAATGTTTCCAATCGCAGCAAAATAAATTGTATGAATCGCAGCAAAATAAAATGTTTCCAATCGCAGCAAAATAAAATGTTTCCAATCGCAGCAAAATAAAATGTTTCCAATCGCAGCAAAATAAATTGTATGAATCGCAGCAAAATAAAATGTTTCCAATCGCAGCAAAATAAAATGTTTCCAATCGCAGCAAAATAAAATGTTTCCAATCGCAGCAAAATAAATTGTATGAATCGCAGCAAAATAAAATGTTTCCAATCGCAGCAAAATAAAATGTTTCCAATCGCAGCAAAATAAAATGTTTCCAATCGCAGCAAAATAAAATGTTTCCAATCGCAGCAAAATAAAATGTTTCCAATCGCAGCAAAATAAATTATATGAATCGCAGCAAAATAAAATGTTTCCAATCGCAGCAAAATAAAATGTTTCCAATCGCAGCAAAATAAAATGTTTCCAATCGCAGCAAAATAAAATGTTTCCAATCGCAGCAAAATAAATTGTATGAATCGCAGCAAAATAAATTGTATGAATCGCAGCAAAATAAAATGTTTCCAATCGCAGCAAAATAAAATGTTTCCAATCGCAGCAAAATAAAATGTTTCCAATCGCAGCAAAATAAAATGTTTCCAATCGCAGCAAAATAAAATGTTTCCAATCGCAGCAAAATAAATTGTATGAATCGCAGCAAAAAAAAATGTTTCCAATCGCAGCAAAATAAAATGTTTCCAATCGCAGCAAAATAAAATGTTTCCAATCGCAGCAAAATAAATTGTATGAATCGCAGCAAAATAAAATGTTTCCAATCGCAGCAAAATAAAATGTTTCCAATCGCAGCAAAATAAAATGTTTCCAATCGCAGCAAAATAAATTGTATGAATCGCAGCAAAATAAAATGTTTCCAATCGCAGCAAAATAAAATGTTTCCAATCGCAGCAAAATAAAATGTTTCCAATCGCAGCAAAATAAAATGTTTCCAATCGCAGCAAAATAAAATGTTTCCAATCGCAGCAAAATAAATTATATGAATCGCAGCAAAAAAAAAATGTTTCCAATCGCAGCAAAATAAAATGTTTCCAATCGCAGCAAAATAAAATGTTTCCAATCGCAGCAAAATAAATTGTATGAATCGCAGCAAAATAAAATGTTTCCAATCGCAGCAAAATAAAATGTTTCCAATCGCAGCAAAATAAAATGTTTCCAATCGCAGCAAAATAAATTGTATGAATCGCAGCAAAATAAAATGTTTCCAATCGCAGCAAAATAAAATGTTTCCAATCGCAGCAAAATAAATTGTTTCCAATCGCAGCAAAATAAAATGTTTCCAATCGCAGCAAAATAAAATGTTTCCAATCGCAGCAAAATAAAATGTTTCCAATCGCAGCAAAATAAAATGTTTCCAATCGCAGCAAAATAAAATGTTTCCAATCGCAGCAAAATAAAATGTTTCCAATCGCAGCAAAATAAAATGTTTCCAATCGCAGGAAAATAAATTGTTTCCAATCGCAGCAAAATAAAATGTTTCCAATCGCAGCAAAATAAATAGTTTCCAATCGCAGCAAAATAAAATGTTTCCAATCGCAGCAAAATAAAATGTTTCCAATCGCAGCAAAATAAAATGTTTCCAATCGCAGCAAAATAAATTGTATGAATCGCAGCAAAATAAAATGTTTCCAATCGCAGCAAAATAAAATGTTTCCAATCGCAGCAAAATAAAATGTTTCCAATCGCAGCAAAATAAATTGTATGAATCGCAGCAAAAAAAAATGTTTCCAATCGCAGCAAAATAAAATGTTTCCAATCGCAGCAAAATAAAATGTTTCCAATCGCAGCAAAATAAATTGTATGAATCGCAGCAAAATAAAATGTTTCCAATCGCAGCAAAATAAAATGTTTCCAATCGCAGCAAAATAAAATGTTTCCAATCGCAGCAAAATAAATTGTATGAATCGCAGCAAAATAAAATGTTTCCAATCGCAGCAAAATAAAATGTTTCCAATCGCAGCAAAATAAATTGTTTCCAATCGCAGCAAAATAAAATGTTTCCAATCGCAGCAAAATAAAATGTTTCCAATCGCAGCAAAATAAAATGTTTCCAATCGCAGCAAAATATAATGTTTCCAATCGCAGCAAAATAAAATGTTTCCAATCGCAGCAAAATAAAATGTTTCCAATCGCAGCAAAAT
This sequence comes from Oscheius myriophilus, assembly GCA_964057215.1. Taxonomy (NCBI): domain Eukaryota; kingdom Metazoa; phylum Nematoda; class Chromadorea; order Rhabditida; family Rhabditidae; genus Oscheius; species Oscheius myriophilus. Next base: position 28,391,407 of record OZ059903.1, read on the forward strand.
AAATTGTATGAATCGCAGCAAAAAAAAATGTTTCCAATCGCAGCAAAATAAAATGTTTCCAATCGCAGCAAAATAAAATGTTTCCAATCGCAGCAAAATAAATTGTATGAATCGCAGCAAAATAAAATGTTTCCAATCGCAGCAAAATAAAATGTTTCCAATCGCAGCAAAATAAAATGTTTCCAATCGCAGCAAAATAAATTGTATGAATCGCAGCAAAATAAAATGTTTCCAATCGCAGCAAAATAAAATGTTTCCAATCGCAGCAAAATAAATTGTTTCCAATCGCAGCAAAATAAAATGTTTCCAATCGCAGCAAAATAAAATGTTTCCAATCGCAGCAAAATAAAATGTTTCCAATCGCAGCAAAATAAAATGTTTCCAATCGCAGCAAAATATAATGTTTCCAATCGCAGCAAAATAAAATGTTTCCAATCGCAGCAAAATAAATTGTATGAATCGCAGCAAAATAAAATGTTTCCCAACGCAGCAAAATAAAATGTTTCCAATCGCAGCAAAATAAAATGTTTCCAATCGCAGCAAAATAAATTGTTTCCAATCGCAGCAAAAAAAAATGTTTCCAATCGCAGCAAAATAAAATGTTTCCAATCGCAGCAAAATAAATTGTTTCCAATCGCAGCAAAATAAAATGTTTCCAATCGCAGCAAAATAAAATGTTTCCAATCGCAGAAAATAAAATGTTTCCAATCGCAGCAAAATAAATTGTATGAATCGCAGCAAAATAAAATGTTTCCAATCGCAGCAAAATAAAATGTTTCCAATCGCAGCAAAATAAAATGTTTCCAATCGCACCAAATAAAATGTTTCCAATCGCAGCAAAAGAAAATGTTTCGAATCGCAGCAAAATAAAATGTTTCCAATCGCAGCAAAATAAAATGTTTCCATTCGCAGCAAAATAAAATGTTTCCAATCGCAGCAAAATAAATTGTATGAACCGCAGCAAAATAAAATGTTTCCAATCGCAGCAGAATAAATTGTATGAACCGCAGCAAAATAAAATGTTTCCCATCGCAGCAAAATAAAATGTTTCCCATCGCAGCAAAATAAAATGTTTCCAATCGCAGCAAAATAAAATGTTTCCAATCGCAACAAAATAAAGTGTTTCCAATCGCAGCAAAATAAATTGTTTCCAATCGCAGCAAAATAAAATGTTTCCAATCGCAGCAAAATAAAATGTTTCCAATCGCAGCAAAATAAAATGTTTCCAATCGCAGCAAAATAAAATGTTTCCAATCGCAGCAAAATAAATTGTATGAATCGCAGCAAAATAAAATGTTTCCAATCGCAGCAAAATAAAATGTTTCCAATCGCAGCAAAATAAAATGTTTCCAATCGCAGCAAAATAAAATGTTTCCAATCGCAGCAAAATAAAATGTTTCCAATCGCAGCAAAATAAATTATATGAATCGCAGCAAAATAAAATGTTTCCAATCGCAGCAAAATAAAATGTTTCCAATCGCAGCAAAATAAAATGTTTCCAATCGCAGCAAAATAAAATGTTTCCAATCGCAGCAAAATAAATTGTATGAATCGCAGCAAAATAAATTGTATGAATCGCAGCAAAATAAAATGTTTCCAATCGCAGCAAAATAAAATGTTTCCAATCGCAGCAAAATAAAATGTTTCCAATCGCAGCAAAATAAAATGTTTCCAATCGCAGCAAAATAAAATGTTTCCAATCGCAGCAAAATAAATTGTATGAATCGCAGCAAAAAAAAATGTTTCCAATCGCAGCAAAATAAAATGTTTCCAATCGCAGCAAAATAAAATGTTTCCAATCGCAGCAAAATAAATTGTATGAATCGCAGCAAAATAAAATGTTTCCAATCGCAGCAAAATAAAATGTTTCCAATCGCAGCAAAATAAAATGTTTCCAATCGCAGCAAAATAAATTGTATGAATCGCAGCAAAATAAAATGTTTCCAATCGCAGCAAAATAAAATGTTTCCAATCGCAGCAAAATAAAATGTTTCCAATCGCAGCAAAATAAAATGTTTCCAATCGCAGCAAAATAAAATGTTTCCAATCGCAGCAAAATAAATTATATGAATCGCAGCAAAAAAAAAATGTTTCCAATCGCAGCAAAATAAAATGTTTCCAATCGCAGCAAAATAAAATGTTTCCAATCGCAGCAAAATAAATTGTATGAATCGCAGCAAAATAAAATGTTTCCAATCGCAGCAAAATAAAATGTTTCCAATCGCAGCAAAATAAAATGTTTCCAATCGCAGCAAAATAAATTGTATGAATCGCAGCAAAATAAAATGTTTCCAATCGCAGCAAAATAAAATGTTTCCAATCGCAGCAAAATAAATTGTTTCCAATCGCAGCAAAATAAAATGTTTCCAATCGCAGCAAAATAAAATGTTTCCAATCGCAGCAAAATAAAATGTTTCCAATCGCAGCAAAATAAAATGTTTCCAATCGCAGCAAAATAAAATGTTTCCAATCGCAGCAAAATAAAATGTTTCCAATCGCAGCAAAATAAAATGTTTCCAATCGCAGCAAAATAAATTGTTTCCAATCGCAGCAAAATAAAATGTTTCCAATCGCAGCAAAATAAATAGTTTCCAATCGCAGCAAAATAAAATGTTTCCAATCGCAGCAAAATAAAATGTTTCCAATCGCAGCAAAATAAAATGTTTCCAATCGCAGCAAAATAAATTGTATGAATCGCAGCAAAATAAAATGTTTCCAATCGCAGCAAAATAAAATGTTTCCAATCGCAGCAAAATAAAATGTTTCCAATCGCAGCAAAATAAATTGTATGAATCGCAGCAAAAAAAAATGTTTCCAATCGCAGCAAAATAAAATGTTTCCAATCGCAGCAAAATAAAATGTTTCCAATCGCAGCAAAATAAATTGTATGAATCGCAGCAAAATAAAATGTTTCCAATCGCAGCAAAATAAAATGTTTCCAATCGCAGCAAAATAAAATGTTTCCAATCGCAGCAAAATAAATTGTATGAATCGCAGCAAAATAAAATGTTTCCAATCGCAGCAAAATAAAATGTTTCCAATCGCAGCAAAATAAATTGTTTCCAATCGCAGCAAAATAAAATGTTTCCAATCGCAGCAAAATAAAATGTTTCCAATCGCAGCAAAATAAAATGTTTCCAATCGCAGCAAAATATAATGTTTCCAATCGCAGCAAAATAAAATGTTTCCAATCGCAGCAAAATAAAATGTTTCCAATCGCAGCAAAATAAATTGTATGAATCGCAGCAAAAAAAAATGTTTCCAATCGCAGCAAAATAAAATGTTTCCAATCGCAGCAAAATAAAATGTTTCCAATCGCAGCAAAATAAATTGTATGAATCGCAGCAAAATAAAATGTTTCCAATCGCAGCAAAATAAAATGTTTCCAATCGCAGCAAAATAAAATGTTTCCAATCGCAGCAAAATAAATTGTATGAATCGCAGCAAAATAAAATGTTTCCAATCGCAGCAAAATAAAATGTTTCCAATCGCAGCAAAATAAATTGTTTCCAATCGCAGCAAAATAAAATGTTTCCAATCGCAGCAAAATAAAATGTTTCCAATCGCAGCAAAATAAAATGTTTCCAATCGCAGCAAAATAAAATGTTTCCAATCGCAGCAAAATATAATGTTTCCAATCGCAGCAAAATAAAATGTTTCCAATCGCAGCAAAATAAATTGTATGAATCGCAGCAAAATAAAATGTTTCCCAACGCAGCAAAATAAAATGTTTCCAATCGCAGCAAAATAAAATGTTTCCAATCGCAGCAAAATAAATTGTTTCCAATCGCAGCAAAAAAAAATGTTTCCAATCGCAGCAAAATAAAATGTTTCCAATCGCAGCAAAATAAATTGTTTCCAATCGCAGCAAAATAAAATGTTTCCAATCGCAGCAAAATAAAATGTTTCCAATCGCAGAAAATAAAATGTTTCCAATCGCAGCAAAATAAATTGTATGAATCGCAGCAAAATAAAATGTTTCCAATCGCAGCAAAATAAAATGTTTCCAATCGCAGCAAAATAAAATGTTTCCAATCGCACCAAATAAAATGTTTCCAATCGCAGCAAAAGAAAATGTTTCGAATCGCAGCAAAATAAAATGTTTCCAATCGCAGCAAAATAAAATGTTTCCATTCGCAGCAAAATAAAATGTTTCCAATCGCAGCAAAATAAATTGTATGAACCGCAGCAAAATAAAATGTTTCCAATCGCAGCAGAATAAATTGTATGAACCGCAGCAAAATAAAATGTTTCCCATCGCAGCAAAATAAAATGTTTCCCATCGCAGCAAAATAAAATGTTTCCAATCGCAGCAAAATAAAATGTTTCCAATCGCAACAAAATAAAGTGTTTCCAATCGCAGCAAAATAAATTGTTTCCAATCGCAGCAAAATAAAATGTTTCCAATCGCAGCAAAATAAAATGTTTCCAATCGCAGCAAAATAAAATGTTTCCAATCGCAGCAAAATAAAATGTTTCCAATCGCAGCAAAATAAAATGTTTCCAATCGCAGCAAAATATAATGTTTCCAATCGCAGCAAAATAAAATGTTTCCAATCGCAGCAAAATAAAATGTTTCCAATCGCAGCAAAATAAAATGTTTCCCATCGCAGCAAAATAAAATGTTTCCAATCGCAGCAAAAAAAATGTTTCCAATCGCAACAAAATAAAATGTTTCCAATCGCAGCAAAATAAATTGTTTCCAATCGCAGCAAAATAAAATGTTTCCAATCGCAGCAAAATAAAATGTTTCCAATCGCAGCAAAATAAAATGTTTCCAATCGCAGCAAAATAAAATGTTTCCAATCGCAGCAAAATATAATGTTTCCAATCGCAGCAAAATAAAATGTTTCCAATCGCAGCAAAATAAATTGTATGAATCGCAGCAAAATAAAATGTTTCCCAACGCAGCAAAATAAAATGTTTCCAATCGCAGCAAAATAAAATGTTTCCAATCGCAGCAAAATAAATTGTTTCCAATCGCAGCAAAAAAAAATGTTTCCAATCGCAGCAAAATAAAATGTTTCCAATCGCAGCAAAATAAATTGTTTCCAATCGCAGCAAAATAAAATGTTTCCAATCGCAGCAAAATAAAATGTTTCCAATCGCAGAAAATAAAATGTTTCCAATCGCAGCAAAATAAATTGTATGAATCGCAGCAAAATAAAATGTTTCCAATCGCAGCAAAATAAAATGTTTCCAATCGCAGCAAAATAAAATGTTTCCAATCGCAGCAAAATAAAATGTTTCCAATCGCAGCAAAAGAAAATGTTTCGAATCGCAGCAAAATAAAATGTTTCCAATCGCAGCAAAATAAAATGTTTCCATTCGCAGCAAAATAAAATGTTTCCAATCGCAGCAAAATAAATTGTATGAACCGCAGCAAAATAAAATGTTTCCAATCGCAGCAGAATAAATTGTATGAACCGCAGCAAAATAAAATGTTTCCCATCGCAGCAAAATAAAATGTTTCCCATCGCAGCAAAATAAAATGTTTCCAATCGCAGCAAAATAAAATGTTTCCAATCGCAACAAAATAAAGTGTTTCCAATCGCAGCAAAATAAATTGTTTCCAATCGCAGCAAAATAAAATGTTTCCAATCGCAGCAAAATAAAATGTATGAATCGCAGCAAAATAAAATGTTTCCAATCGCAGCAAAATAAAATGTTTCCAATCGCAGCAAAATAAAATGTTTCCAATCGCAGCAAAATAAAATGTTTCCAATCGCAGCAAAATAAAATGTTTCCAATCGCAGCAAAATATAATGTTTCCAATCGCAGCAAAATAAAATGTTTCCAATCGCAGCAAAATAAATTGTATGAATCGCAGCAAAATAAAATGTTTCCCAACGCAGCAAAATAAAATGTTTCCAATCGCAGCAAAATAAAATGTTTCCAATCGCAGCAAAATAAATTGTTTCCAATCGCAGCAAAAAAAAATGTTTCCAATCGCAGCAAAATAAAATGTTTCCAATCGCAGCAAAATAAATTGTTTCCAATCGCAGCAAAATAAAATGTTTCCAATCGCAGCAAAATAAAATGTTTCCAATCGCAGAAAATAAAATGTTTCCAATCGCAGCAAAATAAATTGTATGAATCGCAGCAAAATAAAATGTTTCCAATCGCAGCAAAATAAAATGTTTCCAATCGCAGCAAAATAAAATGTTTCCAATCGCAGCAAAATAAAATGTTTCCAATCGCAGCAAAAGAAAATGTTTCGAATCGCAGCAAAATAAAATGTTTCCAATCGCAGCAAAATAAAATGTTTCCATTCGCAGCAAAATAAAATGTTTCCAATCGCAGCAAAATAAATTGTATGAACCGCAGCAAAATAAAATGTTTCCAATCGCAGCAGAATAAATTGTATGAACCGCAGCAAAATAAAATGTTTCCCATCGCAGCAAAATAAAATGTTTCCCATCGCAGCAAAATAAAATGTTTCCAATCGCAGCAAAATAAAATGTTTCCAATCGCAACAAAATAAAGTGTTTCCAATCGCAGCAAAATAAATTGTTTCCAATCGCAGCAAAATAAAATGTTTCCAATCGCAGCAAAATAAAATGTTTCCAATCGCAGCAAAATATAATGTTTCCAATCGCAGCAAAATAAAATGTTTCCAATCGCAGCAAAATAAAATGTTTCCAATCGCAGCAAAATAAAATGTTTCCAATCGCAGCAAAAAAAATGTTTCCAATCGCAACAAAATAAAATGTTTCCAATCGCAGCAAAATAAATTGTTTCCAATCGCAGCAAAATAAAATGTTTCCAATCGCAGCAAAATAAAATGTTTCCAATCGCAGCAAAATAAAATGTTTCCAATCGCAGCAAAATAAAGTGTTTCCAATCGCAGCAAAATAAATTGTTTCCAATCGCAGCAAAATAAAATGTTTCCAAGCGCAGCAAAATAAAATGTTTCCAATCGCAGCAAAATAAAATGTTTCCAATCGCAGCAAAATAAATTGTTTCCAATCGCAGCAAAATAAAATGTTTCCAATCGCAGCAAAATAAAATGTTTCCAATCGCAGCAAAATAAAATGTTTCCAATCGCAACAAAATAAAGTGTTTCCAATCGCAGCAAAATAAATTGTTTCCAATCGCAGCAAAATAAAATGTTTCCAATCGCAGCAAAATAAAATGTTTCCAATCGCAGCAAAATAAAATGTTTCCAATCGCAGCAAAATAAAATGTTTCCAATCGCAGCAAAATAAAATGTTTCCAATCGCAGCAAAATAAAATGTTTCCAATCGCAGCAAAATAAAATGTTTCCAATCGCAGCAAAATAAAATGTTTCCAATCGCAGCAAAATAAAATGTTTCCCATCGCAGCAAAATAAAATGTTTCCAATCGCAGCAAAAAAAAATGTTTCCAATCGCAACAAAATAAAATGTTTCCAATCGCAGCAAAATAAATTGTTTCCAATCGCAGCAAAATAAAATGTTTCCAATCGCAGCAAAATAAAATGTTTCCAATCGCAGCAAAATAAAATGTTTCCAATCGCAGCAAAATAAATTGTATGAATCGCAGCAAAATAAAATGTTTCCCAACGCAGCAAAATAAAATGTTTCCAATCGCAGCAAAATAAAATGTTTCCAATCGCAGCAAAATAAATTGTTTCCAATCGCAGCAAAAAAAAATGTTTCCAATCGCAGCAAAATAAAATGTTTCCAATCGCAGCAAAATAAATTGTTTCCAATCGCAGCAAAATAAAATGTTTCCAATCGCAGCAAAATAAAATGTTTCCAATCGCAGAAAATAAAATGTTTCCAATCGCAGCAAAATAAATTGTATGAATCGCAGCAAAATAAAATGTTTCCAATCGCAGCAAAATAAAATGTTTCCATTCGCAGCAAAATAAAATGTTTCCAATCGCAGCAAAATAAATTGTATGAACCGCAGCAAAATAAAATGTTTCCAATCGCAGCAGAATAAATTGTATGAACCGCAGCAAAATAAAATGTTTCCCATCGCAGCAAAATAAAATGTTTCCCATCGCAGCAAAATAAAATGTTTCCCATCGCAGCAAAATAAAATGTTTCCAATCGCAGCAAAATAAAATGTTTCCAATCGCAACAAAATAAAGTGTTTCCAATCGCAGCAAAATAAATTGTTTCCAATCGCAGCAAAATAAAATGTTTCCAATCGCAGCAAAATAAAATGTTTCCAATCGCAGCAAAATAAAATGTTTCCAATCGCAGCAAAATAAAATGTTTCCAATCGCAGCAAAATAAAATGTTTCCAATCGCAGCAAAATATAATGTTTCCAATCGCAGCAAAATAAAATGTTTCCAATCGCAGCAAAATAAAATGTTTCCAATCGCAGCAAAATAAAATGTTTCCAATCGCAGCAAAAAAAATGTTTCCAATCGCAACAAAATAAAATGTTTCCAATCGCAGCAAAATAAATTGTTTCCAATCGCAGCAAAATAAAATGTTTCCAATCGCAGCAAAATAAAATGTTTCCAATCGCAGCAAAATAAAATGTTTCCAATCGCAGCAAAATAAAGTGTTTCCAATCGCAGCAAAATAAATTGTTTCCAATCGCAGCAAAATAAAATGTTTCCAAGCGCAGCAAAATAAAATGTTTCCAATCGCAGCAAAATAAAATGTTTCCAATCGCAGCAAAATAAATTGTTTCCAATCGCAGCAAAATAAAATGTTTCCAATCGCAGCAAAATAAAATGTTTCCAATCGCAGCAAAATAAAATGTTTCCAATCGCAACAAAATAAAGTGTTTCCAATCGCAGCAAAATAAATTGTTTCCAATCGCAGCAAAATAAAATGTTTCCAATCGCAGCAAAATAAAATGTTTCCAATCGCAGCAAAATAAAATGTTTCCAATCGCAGCAAAATAAAATGTTTCCAATCGCAGCAAAATAAAATGTTTCCAATCGCAGCAAAATAAAATGTTTCCAATCGCAGCAAAATAAAATGTTTCCAATCGCAGCAAAATAAAATGTTTCCAATCGCAGCAAAATAAAATGTTTCCCATCGCAGCAAAATAAAATGTTTCCAATCGCAGCAAAAAAAAATGTTTCCAATCGCAACAAAATAAAATGTTTCCAATCGCAGCAAAATAAATTGTTTCCAATCGCAGCAAAATAAAATGTTTCCAATCGCAGCAAAATAAAATGTTTCCAATCGCAGCAAAATAAAATGTTTCCAATCGCAGCAAAATAAATTGTATGAATCGCAGCAAAATAAAATGTTTCCCAACGCAGCAAAATAAAATGTTTCCAATCGCAGCAAAATAAAATGTTTCCAATCGCAGCAAAATAAATTGTTTCCAATCGCAGCAAAAAAAAATGTTTCCAATCGCAGCAAAATAAAATGTTTCCAATCGCAGCAAAATAAATTGTTTCCAATCGCAGCAAAATAAAATGTTTCCAATCGCAGCAAAATAAAATGTTTCCAATCGCAGAAAATAAAATGTTTCCAATCGCAGCAAAATAAATTGTATGAATCGCAGCAAAATAAAATGTTTCCAATCGCAGCAAAATAAAATGTTTCCAATCGCAGCAAAATAAAATATTTCCAATCGCAGCAAAATAAAATGTTTCCAATCGCAGCAAAAGAAAATGTTTCGAATCGCAGCAAAATAAAATGTTTCCAATCGCAGCAAAATAAAATGTTTCCAATCGCAGCAAAATAAAATGTTTCCAATCGCAGCAAAATAAAATGTTTCCAATCGCAGCAAAATAAAATGTTTCCAATCGCAGCAAAATAAAATGTTTCCAATCGCAGCAAAATAAAATGTTTCCAATCGCAGCAAAATAAATAGTTTCCAATCGCAGCAAAATAAAATGTTTCCAATCGCAGCAAAATAAAATGTTTCCAATCGCAGCAAAATAAAATATTTCCAATCGCAGCAAAATAAATTGTATGAATCGCAGCAAAATAAAATGTTTCCAATCGCAGCAAAATAAAATGTTTCCAATCGCAGCAAAATAAAATGTTTCCAATCGCAGCAAAATAATTATATGAATCGCAGCAAAAAAAAATGTTTCCAATCGCAGCAAAATAAAATGTTTCCAATCGCAGCAAAATAAATTGTATGAATCGCAGCAAAATAAAATGTTTCCAATCGCAGCAAAATAAAATGTTTCCAATCGCAGCAAAATAAAATGTTTCCAATCGCAGCAAAATAAATTGTATGAATCGCAGCAAAATAAAATGTTTCCAATCGCAGCAAAATAAAATGTTTCCAATCGCAGCAAAATAAATTGTTTCCAATCGCAGCAAAATAAAATGTTTCCAATCGCAGCAAAATAAAATGTTTCCAATCGCAGCAAAATAAAATGTTTCCAATCGCAGCAAAATAAAATGTTTCCAATCGCAGCAAAATATAATGTTTCCAATCGCAGCAAAATAAAATGTTTCCAATCGCAGCAAAATAAATTGTATGAATCGCAGCAAAATAAAATGTTTCCCATCGCAGCAAAAAAAAATGTTTCCAATCGCAGCAAAATAAAATGTTTCCAATCGCAGCAAAATAAATTGTTTCCAATCGCAGCAAAAAAAAAAATGTTTCCAATCGCAGCAAAATAAAATGTTTCCAATCGCAGCAAAATAAAATGTTTCCAATCGCAGCAAAATAAAATGTTTCCAATCGCAGCAAAATAAAATGTTTCCGATCGCAGCAAAAGAAAATGTTTCCAATCGCAGCAAAATATAATGTTTCCAATCGCAGCAAAATAAAATGTTTCCAATCGCAGCAAAATAAAATGTTTCCAATCGCAGCAAAATAAAATGTTTCCAATCGCAGCAAAATAAAATGTTTCCAATCGCAGCAAAATAAATTGTTTCCAATCGCAGCAAAATAAAATGTTTCCAATCACAGCAAAATAAATTGTTTCCAATCGCAGCAAAATAAAATGTTTCTAATCGCAGCAAAAGAAAATGTTTCCAATTGCAGCAAAATAAAATGTTTCCAATCGCAGCAAAATAAAATGTTTCCAATCGCAGCAAAAAAAATGTTACCAATCGCAGCAAAATAAAATGTTTCCAATCGCAGCAAAATAAAATGTTTCCAATCGCAGCAAAATAAAATGTTTCCAATCGCAGCAAAATAAAATGTTTCCAATCACAGCAAAATATGAATATTTCCAATCGCAGCAAAATAAATTGTTTCCAATCGCAGTAAAATAAAATGTTTCTAATCGCAGCAAAATAAAATGTTTCCAATCGCAGCAAAATAAAATGTTTCCAATCACAGCAAAATATGAATATTTCCAATCGCAGCAAAATAAAATGTTTCCAATCACAGCAAAATATGAATGTTTCCAATCACAGCAAAATATGAATGTTTCCAATCGCAGGAAAATAAAATGTTTCCAATCGCAGCAAAATAAAATGTTTCCAATCGCAGCAAAATAAAATGTTTCCAATCGCAGCAAAATAAAATGTTTCCAATCGCAGCAAAATAAAATGTTTCCAATCGCAGCAAAAAAAATGTTACCAATCGCAGCAAAATAAAATGTTTCCAATCGCAGCAAAATAAAATGTTTCCAATCGCAGCAAAATAAAATGTTTCCAATCGCAGCAAAATAAAATGTTTCCAATCACAGCAAAATATGAATATTTCCAATCGCAGCAAAATAAATTGTTTCCAATCGCAGTAAAATAAAATGTTTCTAATCGCAGCAAAATAAAATGTTTCCAATCGCAGCAAAATAAAATGTTTCCAATCACAGCAAAATATGAATATTTCCAATCGCAGCAAAATAAAATGTTTCCAATCACAGCAAAATATGAATGTTTCCAATCACAGCAAAATATGAATGTTTCCAATCGCAGCAAAATAAAATGTTTCCAATCGCAGCAAAATAAAATGTTTCCAATCGCAGCAAAATAAAATGTTTCCAATCGCAGCAAAATAAAATGTTTCCAATCGCAGCAAAATAAAATGTTTCCAATCGCAGCAAAATAAAATGTTTCCAATCGCAGCAAAATAAAATGTTTCCAATCGCAGCAAAATATAATGTTTCCAATCGCAGCAAAATAAATTGTTTCCAATCGCAGCAAAATAAAATGTTTCCAATCGCAGCAAAATAAAATGTTTCCAATCGCAGCAAAATAAAATGTTTCCAATCGCAGCAAAAGAAAATGTTTCCAATCGCAGCAAAATAAATTGTTTCTAATCGCAGCAAAATAAAATGTTTCCAATCGCAGCAAAATAAAATGTTTCCAATCACAGCAAAATATGAATGTTTCCAATCGCAGCAAAATAAAATGTTTCCAATCACAGCAAAATATGAATGTTTCCAAACGCAGCAAAATAAAATGTTTCCAATCGCAGCAAAATAAAATGTTTCCAATCGCAGCAAAATAAAATGTTTCCAATCGCAGCAAAATAAAATGTTTCCAATCGCAGCAAAATAAAATGTTTCCAATCGCAGCAAAATAAAATGTTTCCAATCGCAGCAAAATATAATGTTTCCAATCGCAGCAAAATAAAATGTTTCCAATCGCAGCAAAATAAAATGTTTCCAATCGCAGCAAAAGAAAATGTTTCCAATCGCAGCAAAATAAATTGTTTCCAATCGCAGCAAAATATAATGTTTCCAATCGCAGCAAAATAAAATGTTTCCAATCGCAGCAAAATAAAATGTTTCCAATCGCAGCAAAAAAAAATGTTTCCAATCGCAGCAAAATAAAATGTTTCCAATCGCAGCAAAACAAAATGTTTCCAATCGCAGCAAAACAAAATGTTTTCAATCGCAGCAAAATAAAATGTTTCCAATCGCAGCAAAATAAAATGTTTCCAATCGCAGCAAAATAAAATGTTTCCAATCGCAGCAAAATAAAATGTTTCCAATCGCAGCAAAATAAAATGTTTCCAATCGCAGCAAAATATAATGTTTCCAATCGCAGCAAAATAAAATGTTTCCAATCGCAGCAAAATAAAATGTTTCCAATCGCAGCAAAAGAAAATGTTTCCAATCGCAGCAAAATAAATTGTTTCCAATCGCAGCAAAATAAAATGTTTCTAATCGCAGCAAAATATGAATGTTTCCAAACGCAGCAAAATAAAATGTTTCCAATCGCAGCAAAATAAAATGTTTCCAATCGCAGCAAAATAAAATGTTTCCAATCGCAGCAAAATAAAATGTTTCCAATCGCAGCAAAATAAAATGTTTCCAATCGCAGCAAAATAAAATGTTTCCAATCGCAGCAAAATATAATGTTTCCAATCGCAGCAAAATAAAATGTTTCCAATCGCAGCAAAATAAAATGTTTCCAATCGCAGCAAAAGAAAATGTTTCCAATCGCAGCAAAATAAATTGTTTCCAATCGCAGCAAAATATAATGTTTCCAATCGCAGCAAAATAAAATGTTTCCAATCGCAGCAAAATAAAATGTTTCCAATCGCAGCAAAAAAAAATGTTTCCAATCGCAGCAAAATAAAATGTTTCCAATCGCAGCAAAACAAAATGTTTTCAATCGCAGCAAAATAAAATGTTTCCAATCGCAGCAAAATAAAATGTTTCCAATCGCAGCAAAATAAAATGTTTCCAATCGCAGCAAAATAAAATGTTTCCAATCGCAGCAAAAAAAAATGTTTCCAATCGCAACAAAATAAAATGTTTCCAATCGCAGCAAAATAAATTGTTTCCAATCGCAGCAAAATAAAATGTTTCCAATCGCAGCAAAATAAAATGTTTCCAATCGCAGCAAAATAAAATGTTTCCAATCGCAGCAAAATAAATTGTATGAATCGCAGCAAAATAAAATGTTTCCCAACGCAGCAAAATAAAATGTTTCCAATCGCAGCAAAATAAAATGTTTCCAATCGCAGCAAAATAAATTGTTTCCAATCGCAGCAAAAAAAAATGTTTCCAATCGCAGCAAAATAAAATGTTTCCAATCGCAGCAAAATAAATTGTTTCCAATCGCAGCAAAATAAAATGTTTCCAATCGCAGCAAAATAAAATGTTTCCAATCGCAGAAAATAAAATGTTTCCAATCGCAGCAAAATAAATTGTATGAATCGCAGCAAAATAAAATGTTTCCAATCGCAGCAAAATAAAATGTTTCCAATCGCAGCAAAATAAAATGTTTCCAATCGCAGCAAAATAAAATGTTTCCAATCGCAGCAAAAGAAAATGTTTCGAATCGCAGCAAAATAAAATGTTTCCAATCGCAGCAAAATAAAATGTTTCCAATCGCAGCAAAATAAAATGTTTCCAATCGCAGCAAAATAAAATGTTTCCAATCGCAGCAAAATAAAATGTTTCCAATCGCAGCAAAATAAAATGTTTCCAATCGCAGCAAAATAAAATGTTTCCAATCGCAGCAAAATAAATAGTTTCCAATCGCAGCAAAATAAAATGTTTCCAATCGCAGCAAAATAAAATGTTTCCAATCGCAGCAAAATAAAATATTTCCAATCGCAGCAAAATAAATTGTATGAATCGCAGCAAAATAAAATGTTTCCAATCGCAGCAAAATAAAATGTTTCCAATCGCAGCAAAATAAAATGTTTCCAATCGCAGCAAAATAATTATATGAATCGCAGCAAAAAAAAATGTTTCCAATCGCAGCAAAATAAAATGTTTCCAATCGCAGCAAAATAAAATATTTCCAATCGCAGCAAAATAAATTGTATGAATCGCAGCAAAATAAAATGTTTCCAATCGCAGCAAAATAAAATGTTTCCAATCGCAGCAAAATAAAATGTTTCCAATCGCAGCAAAATAAATTGTATGAATCGCAGCAAAATAAAATGTTTCCAATCGCAGCAAAATAAAATGTTTCCAATCGCAGCAAAATAAATTGTTTCCAATCGCAGCAAAATAAAATGTTTCCAATCGCAGCAAAATAAAATGTTTCCAATCGCAGCAAAATAAAATGTTTCCAATCGCAGCAAAATAAAATGTTTCCAATCGCAGCAAAATATAATGTTTCCAATCGCAGCAAAATAAAATGTTTCCAATCGCAGCAAAATAAATTGTATGAATCGCAGCAAAATAAAATGTTTCCCATCGCAGCAAAATAAAATGTTTCCAATCGCAGCAAAATAAAATGTTTCCAATCGCAGCAAAATAAATTGTTTCCAATCGCAGCAAAAAAAAAAATGTTTCCAATCGCAGCAAAATAAAATGTTTCCAATCGCAGCAAAATAAAATGTTTCCAATCGCAGCAAAATAAAATGTTTCCAATCGCAGCAAAATAAAATGTTTCCAATCGCAGCAAAATAAAATGTTTCCAATCGCAGCAAAATAAATTGTTTCCAATCGCAGCAAAAAAAATGTTACCAATCGCAGCAAAATAAAATGTTTCCAATCGCAGCAAAATAAAATGTTTCCAATCGCAGCAAAATAAAATGTTTCCAATCGCAGCAAAATAAAATGTTTCCAATCACAGCAAAATATGAATATTTCCAATCGCAGCAAAATAAATTGTTTCCAATCGCAGTAAAATAAAATGTTTCTAATCGCAGCAAAATAAAATGTTTCCAATCGCAGCAAAATAAAATGTTTCCAATCACAGCAAAATATGAATATTTCCAATCGCAGCAAAATAAAATGTTTCCAATCACAGCAAAATATGAATGTTTCCAATCACAGCAAAATATGAATGTTTCCAATCGCAGGAAAATAAAATGTTTCCAATCGCAGCAAAATAAAATGTTTCCAATCGCAGCAAAATAAAATGTTTCCAATCGCAGCAAAATAAAATGTTTCCAATCGCAGCAAAATAAAATGTTTCCAATCGCAGCAAAAAAAATGTTACCAATCGCAGCAAAATAAAATGTTTCCAATCGCAGCAAAATAAAATGTTTCCAATCGCAGCAAAATAAAATGTTTCCAATCGCAGCAAAATAAAATGTTTCCAATCACAGCAAAATATGAATATTTCCAATCGCAGCAAAATAAATTGTTTCCAATCGCAGTAAAATAAAATGTTTCTAATCGCAGCAAAATAAAATGTTTCCAATCGCAGCAAAATAAAATGTTTCCAATCACAGCAAAATATGAATATTTCCAATCGCAGCAAAATAAAATGTTTCCAATCACAGCAAAATATGAATGTTTCCAATCACAGCAAAATATGAATGTTTCCAATCGCAGCAAAATAAAATGTTTCCAATCGCAGCAAAATAAAATGTTTCCAATCGCAGCAAAATAAAATGTTTCCAATCGCAGCAAAATAAAATGTTTCCAATCGCAGCAAAATAAAATGTTTCCAATCGCAGCAAAATAAAATGTTTCCAATCGCAGCAAAATAAAATGTTTCCAATCGCAGCAAAATAAAATGTTTCCAATCGCAGCAAAAGAAAATGTTTCCAATCGCAGCAAAATAAATTGTTTCTAATCGCAGCAAAATAAAATGTTTCCAATCGCAGCAAAATAAAATGTTTCCAATCACAGCAAAATATGAATGTTTCCAATCGCAGCAAAATAAAATGTTTCCAATCACAGCAAAATATGAATGTTTCCAAACGCAGCAAAATAAAATGTTTCCAATCGCAGCAAAATAAAATGTTTCCAATCGCAGCAAAATAAAATGTTTCCAATCGCAGCAAAATAAAATGTTTCCAATCGCAGCAAAATAAAATGTTTCCAATCGCAGCAAAATAAAATGTTTCCAATCGCAGCAAAATATAATGTTTCCAATCGCAGCAAAATAAAATGTTTCCAATCGCAGCAAAATAAAATGTTTCCAATCGCAGCAAAAGAAAATGTTTCCAATCGCAGCAAAATAAATTGTTTCCAATCGCAGCAAAATATAATGTTTCCAATCGCAGCAAAATAAAATGTTTCCAATCGCAGCAAAATAAAATGTTTCCAATCGCAGCAAAAAAAAATGTTTCCAATCGCAGCAAAATAAAATGTTTCCAATCGCAGCAAAACAAAATGTTTCCAATCGCAGCAAAACAAAATGTTTTCAATCGCAGCAAAATAAAATGTTTCCAATCGCAGCAAAATAAAATGTTTCCAATCGCAGCAAAATAAAATGTTTCCAATCGCAGCAAAATAAAATGTTTCCAATCGCAGCAAAATAAAATGTTTCCAATCGCAGCAAAATATAATGTTTCCAATCGCAGCAAAATAAAATGTTTCCAATCGCAGCAAAATAAAATGTTTCCAATCGCAGCAAAAGAAAATGTTTCCAATCGCAGCAAAATAAATTGTTTCCAATCGCAGCAAAATAAAATGTTTCTAATCGCAGCAAAATATGAATGTTTCCAAACGCAGCAAAATAAAATGTTTCCAATCGCAGCAAAATAAAATGTTTCCAATCGCAGCAAAATAAAATGTTTCCAATCGCAGCAAAATAAAATGTTTCCAATCGCAGCAAAATAAAATGTTTCCAATCGCAGCAAAATAAAATGTTTCCAATCGCAGCAAAATATAATGTTTCCAATCGCAGCAAAATAAAATGTTTCCAATCGCAGCAAAATAAAATGTTTCCAATCGCAGCAAAAGAAAATGTTTCCAATCGCAGCAAAATAAATTGTTTCCAATCGCAGCAAAATATAATGTTTCCAATCGCAGCAAAATAAAATGTTTCCAATCGCAGCAAAATAAAATGTTTCCAATCGCAGCAAAAAAAAATGTTTCCAATCGCAGCAAAATAAAATGTTTCCAATCGCAGCAAAACAAAATGTTTTCAATCGCAGCAAAATAAAATGTTTCCAATCGCAGCAAAATAAAATGTTTCCAATCGCAGCAAAATAAAATGTTTCCAATCGCAGCAAAATAAAATGTTTCCAATCGCAGCAAAATAAAATGTTTCCAATCGCAGCAAAATAAAATGTTTCCAATCGCAGCAAAATATAATGTTTCCAATCGCAGCAAAATAAAATGTTTCCAATCGCAGCAAAATAAAATGTTTCCAATCGCAGCAAAAGAAAATGTTTCCAATCGCAGCAAAATAAATTGTTTCCAATCGCAGCAAAATAAAATGTTTCTAATCGCAGCAAAATAAAATGTTTCCAATCGCAGCAAAATAAAATGTTTCCAATCGCAGCAAAATAAAATGTTTCCAATCGCAGCAAAATAAAATGTTTCCAATCGCAGCAAAGTAAAATGTTTCCAATCGCAGCAAAATAAAATGTTTCCAATCGCAGCAAAATAAAATGTTTCTAATCGCAGCAAAATAAAATGTTTCCAATCGCAGCAAAATAAAATGTTTCCAATCGCAGCAAAACAAAATGTTTTCAATCGCAGCAAAATAAAATGTTTCCAATCGCAGCAAAAGAAAATGTTTCCAATTGCAGCAAAATAAAATGTTTCCAATCGCAGCAAAATAAAATGTTTCCAATCGCAGCAAAAAAAATGTTACCAATCGCAGCAAAATAAAATGTTTCCAATCGCAGCAAAATAAAATGTTTCCAATCGCAGCAAAATAAAATGTTTCCAATCGCAGCAAAATAAAATGTTTCCAATCGCAGCAAAATAAAATGTTTCCAATCGCAGCAAAATATAATGTTTCCAATCGCAGCAAAATAAAATGTTTCCAATCGCAGCAAAATAAAATGTTTCCAATCGCAGCAAAATAAAATGTTTCCAATCGCAGCAAAACAAAATGTTTTCAATCGCAGCAAAATGAAATGTTTCCAATCGCAGCAAAAGAAAATGTTTCCAATTGCAGCAAAATAAAATGTTTCCAATCGCAGCAAAATAAAATGTTTCCAATCGCAGCAAAAAAAATGTTACCAATCGCAGCAAAATAAAATGTTTCCAATCGCAGCAAAATAAAATGTTTCCAATCGCAGCAAAATAAAATGTTTCCAATCGCAGCAAAATAAAATGTTTCCAATTACAGCAAAATATGAATATTTCCAATCGCAGCAAAATAAAATGTTTCCAATCACAGCAAAATATGAATGTTTCCAATCACAGCAAAATATGAATGTTTCCAATCGCAGCAAAATAAAATGTTTCCAATCGCAGCAAAATAAAATGTTTCCAATCGCAGCAAAATAAAATGTTTCCAATCGCAGCAAAATAAAATGTTTCCAATCGCAGCAAAATAAAATGTTTCCAATCGCAGCAAAATAAAATGTTTCCAATCGCAGCAAAATAAAATGTTTCCAATCGCAGCAAAATATAATGTTTCCAATCGCAGCAAAATAAATTGTTTCCAATCGCAGCAAAATAAAATGTTTCCAATCGCAGCAAAATAAAATGTTTCCAATCGCAGCAAAATAAAATGTTTCCAATCGCAGCAAAAGAAAATGTTTCCAATCGCAGCAAAATAAATTGTTTCTTTTCGCAGCAAAATAAAATGTTTCCAATCGCAGCAAAATAAAATGTTTCCAATCACAGCAAAATATGAATGTTTCCAATCGCAGCAAAATAAAATGTTTCCAATCACAGCAAAATATGAATGTTTCCAATCGCAGCAAAATAAAATGTTTCCAATCGCAGCCAAATAAAATGTTTCCAATCGCAGCAAAATAAAATGTTTCCAATCGCAGCAAAATAAAATGTTTCCAATCGCAGCAAAATAAAATGTTTCCAATCGCAGCAAAATATAATGTTTCCAATCGCAGCAAAATAAATTGTTTCCAATCGCAGCAAAATAAAATGTTTCCAATCGCAGCAAAATAAAATGTTTCCAATCGCAGCAAAATAAAATGTTTCCAATCGCAGCAAAAGAAAATGTTTCCAATCGCAGCAAAATAAATTGTTTCTAATCGCAGCAAAATAAAATGTTTCCAATCGCAGCAAAATAAAATGTTTCCAATCACAGCAAAATATGAATGTTTCCAATCGCAGCAAAATAAAATGTTTCCAATCACAGCAAAATACGAATGTTTCCAATCGCAGCAAAATAAAATGTTTCCAATCGCAGCAAAATAAAATGTTTCCAATCGCAGCAAAATAAAATGTTTCCAATCGCAGCAAAATAAAATGTTTCCAATCGCAGCAAAATAAAATGTTTCCAATCGCAGCAAAATAAAATGTTTCCAATCGCAGCAAAATATAATGTTTCCAATCGCAGCAAAATAAAAAGTTTCCAATCGCAGCAAAATAAAATGTTTCCAATCGCAGCAAAAGAAAATGTTTCCAATCGCAGCAAAATAAATTGTTTCCAATCGCAGCAAAATATAATGTTTCCAATCGCAGCAAAATAAAATGTTTCCAATCGCAGCAAAATATGAATGTTTCCAATCGCAGCAAAATAAAATGTTTCCAATCGCAGCAAAATAAAATGTTTCCAATCGCAGCAAAATAAAATGTTTCCAATCGCAGCAAAATAAATTGTTTCTAATCGCAGCAAAATAAAATGTTTCCAATCGCAGCAAAATAAAATGTTTCCAATCACAGCAAAATATGAATGTTTCCAATCGCAGCAAAATAAAATGTTTCCAATCACAGCAAAATACGAATGTTTCCAATCGCAGCAAAATAAAATGTTTCCAATCGCAGCAAAATATAATGTTTCCAATCGCAGCAAAATAAAATGTTTCCAATCGCAGCAAAATAAAATGTTTCCAATCGCAGCAAAATAAAATGTTTCCAATCGCAGCAAAATAAAATGTTTCCAATCGCAGCAAAATATAATGTTTCCAATCGCAGCAAAATAAAAAGTTTCCAATCGCAGCAAAATAAAATGTTTCCAATCGCAGCAAAAGAAAATGTTTCCAATCGCAGCAAAATAAATTGTTTCCAATCGCAGCAAAATATAATGTTTCCAATCGCAGCAAAATAAAATGTTTCCAATCGCAGCAAAATATGAATGTTTCCAATCGCAGCAAAATAAAATGTTTCCAATCGCAGCAAAATAAAATGTTTCCAATCGCAGCAAAATAAAATGTTTCCAATCGCAGCAAAATAAAATGTTTCCAATCGCAGCAAAATAAAATGTTTCCAATCGCAGCAAAATAAAATGTTTCCAATCGCAGCAAAATAAAATGTTTCCAATCGCAGCAAAATAAAATGTTTCCAATCGCAGCAAAATAAAATGTTTCCAATCGCAGCAAAATAAATTGTTTCCAATCGCAGCAAAATATAATGTTTCCAATCGCAGCAAAATAAAATGTTTCCAATCGCAGCAAAAGAAAATGTTTCCAATCGCAGCAAAATAAATTGTTTCCAATCGCAGCAAAATATAATGTTTCCAATCGCAGCAAAATAAAATGTTTCCAATCGCAGCAAAATATGAATGTTTCCAATCGCAGCAAAATAAAATGTTTCCAATCGCAGCAAAATAAAATGTTTCCAATCGCAGCAAAATAAAATGTTTCCAATCGCAGCAAAATAAAATGTTTCCAATCGCAGCAAAATAAAATGTTTCCAATCGCAGCAAAATAAAATGTTTCCAATCGCAGCAAAATAAATTGTTTCCAATCGCAGCAAAATATAATGTTTCCAATCGCAGCAAAATAAAATGTTTCCAATCGCAGCAAAATAAAATGTTTCCAATCGCAGCAAAATAAAATGTTTCCAATCGCAGCAAAATAAAATGTTTCCAATCGCAGCAAAATAAAATGTTTCCAATCGCAGCAAAATAAAATGTTTCCAATCGCAGCAAAATAAAATGTTTCCAATCGCAGCAAAATAAAATGTTTCCAATCGCAGCAAAATAAAATGTTTCCAATCGCAGCAAAATAAAATGTTTCCAATCGCAGCAAAATAAAATGTTTCCAATCGCAGCAAAATAAAATGTTTCCAATCGCAGCAAAATAAAATGTTTCCAATCGCAGCAAAATATAATGTTTCCAATCGCAGCAAAATAAATTGTTTCCAATCGCAGCAAAATAAAATGTTTCCAATCGCAGCAAAATAAAATGTTTCCAATCGCAGCAAAATAAAATGTTTCCAATCGCAGCAAAAGAAAATGTTTCCAATCGCAGCAAAATAAATTGTTTCTAATCGCAGCAAAATAAAATGTTTCCAATCGCAGCAAAATAAAATGTTTCCAATCGCAGCAAAATAAAATGTTTCCAATCGCAGCAAAATAAAATGTTTCCAATCGCAGCAAAATATAATGTTTCCAATCGCAGCAAAATAAAAAGTTTCCAATCGCAGCAAAATAAAATGTTTCCAATCGCAGCAAAAGAAAATGTTTCCAATCGCAGCAAAATAAATTGTTTCCAATCGCAGCAAAATATAATGTTTCCAATCGCAGCAAAATAAAATGTTTCCAATCGCAGCAAAATAAAATGTTTCCAATCGCAGCAAAATAAAATGTTTCCAATCGCAGCAAAATAAAATGTTTCCAATCGCAGCAAAATAAAATGTTTCCAATCGCAGCAAAATAAAATGTTTCCAATCGCAGCAAAATAAAATGTTTCCAATCGCAGCAAAATAAAATGTTTCCAATCGCAGCAAAATAAAATGTTTCCAATCGCAGCAAAATAAAATGTTTCCAATCGCAGCAAAATAAAATGTTTCCAATCGCAGCAAAATAAATTGTTTCCAATCGCAGCAAAATAAAATGTTTCTAATCGCAGCAAAATAAAATGTTTCCAATCGCAGCAAAATAAAATGTTTCCAATCGCAGCAAAACAAAATGTTTTCAATCGCAGCAAAATAAAATGTTTCCAATCGCAGCAAAAGAAAATGTTTCCAATTGCAGCAAAATAAAATGTTTCCAATCGCAGCAAAATAAAATGTTTCCAATCGCAGCAAAAAAAATGTTACCAATCGCAGCAAAATAAAATGTTTCCAATCGCAGCAAAATAAAATGTTTCCAATCGCAGCAAAATAAAATGTTTCCAATCGCAGCAAAATAAAATGTTTCCAATCGCAGCAAAATAAAATGTTTCCAATCGCAGCAAAATAAAATGTTTCCAATCGCAGCAAAATAAAATGTTTCCAATCGCAGCAAAATAAAATGTTTCCAATCGCAGCAAAATAAAATGTTTCCAATCGCAGCAAAATAAAATGTTTCCAATCGCAGCAAAACAAAATGTTTTCAATCGCAGCAAAATGAAATGTTTCCAATCGCAGCAAAAGAAAATGTTTCCAATTGCAGCAAAATAAAATGTTTCCAATCGCAGCAAAATAAAATGTTTCCAATCGCAGCAAAAAAAATGTTACCAATCGCAGCAAAATAAAATGTTTCCAATCGCAGCAAAATAAAATGTTTCCAATCGCAGCAAAATAAAATGTTTCCAATCGCAGCAAAATAAAATGTTTCCAATTACAGCAAAATATGAATATTTCCAATCGCAGCAAAATAAAATGTTTCCAATCACAGCAAAATATGAATGTTTCCAATCACAGCAAAATATGAATGTTTCCAATCGCAGCAAAATAAAATGTTTCCAATCGCAGCAAAATAAAATGTTTCCAATCGCAGCAAAATAAAATGTTTCCAATCGCAGCAAAATAAAATGTTTCCAATCGCAGCAAAAGAAAATGTTTCCAATCGCAGCAAAATAAATTGTTTCTTTTCGCAGCAAAATAAAATGTTTCCAATCGCAGCAAAATAAAATGTTTCCAATCACAGCAAAATATGAATGTTTCCAATCGCAGCAAAATAAAATGTTTCCAATCACAGCAAAATATGAATGTTTCCAATCGCAGCAAAATAAAATGTTTCCAATCGCAGCAAAATAAAATGTTTCCAATCGCAGCAAAATAAAATGTTTCCAATCGCAGCAAAATAAAATGTTTCCAATCGCAGCAAAATAAAATGTTTCCAATCGCAGCAAAATAAAATGTTTCCAATCGCAGCAAAATATAATGTTTCCAATCGCAGCAAAATAAAATGTTTCCAATCGCAGCAAAATAAATTGTTTCCAATCGCAGCAAAATATAATGTTTCCAATCGCAGCAAAATAAAATGTTTCCAATCGCAGCAAAATAAAATGTTTCCAATCGCAGCAAAATAAAATGTTTCCAATCGCAGCAAAATAAAATGTTTCCAATCGCAGCAAAATAAAATGTTTCCAATCGCAGCAAAATAAAATGTTTCCAATCGCAGCAAAATAAAATGTTTCCAATCGCAGCAAAATAAAATGTTTCCAATCGCAGCAAAATAAAATGTTTCCAATCGCAGCAAAATAAAATGTTTCCAATCGCAGCAAAATAAAATGTTTCCAATCGCAGCAAAATAAAATGTTTCCAATCGCAGCAAAATAAAATGTTTCCAATCGCAGCAAAATAAAATGTTTCCAATCGCAGCAAAATAAAATGTTTCCAATCGCAGCAAAATAAAATGTTTCCAATCGCAGCAAAATATAATGTTTCCAATCGCAGCAAAATAAAATGTTTCCAATCGCAGCAAAATAAAATGTTTCCAATCGCAGCAAAATAAAATGTTTCCAATCGCAGCAAAATAAAATGTTTCCAATCGCAGCAAAATAAAATGTTTCCAATCGCAGCAAAAGAAAATGTTTCCAATCGCAGCAAAATAAATTGTTTCCAATCGCAGCAAAATATAATGTTTCCAATCGCAGCAAAATAAAATGTTTCCAATCGCAGCAAAATATGAATGTTTCCAATCGCAGCAAAATAAAATGTTTCCAATCGCAGCAAAATAAAATGTTTCCAATCGCAGCAAAATAAAATGTTTCCAATCGCAGCAAAATAAAATGTTTCCAATCGCAGCAAAATAAAATGTTTCCAATCGCAGCAAAAGAAAATGTTTCCAATCGCAGCAAAATAAATTGTTTCCAATCGCAGCAAAATATAATGTTTCCAATCGCAGCAAAATAAAATGTTTCCAATCGCAGCAAAATATGAATGTTTCCAATCGCAGCAAAATAAAATGTTTCCAATCGCAGCAAAATAAAATGTTTCCAATCGCAGCAAAATAAAATGTTTCCAATCGCAGCAAAATAAAATGTTTCCAATCGCAGCAAAATAAAATGTTTCCAATCGCAGCAAAATAAAATGTTTCCAATCGCAGCAAAATAAATTGTTTCCAATCGCAGCAAAATATAATGTTTCCAATCGCAGCAAAATAAAATGTTTCCAATCGCAGCAAAATAAAATGTTTCCAATCGCAGCAAAATAAAATGTTTCCAATCGCAGCAAAATAAAATGTTTCCAATCGCAGCAAAATAAAATGTTTCCAATCGCAGCAAAATAAAATGTTTCCAATCGCAGCAAAATAAAATGTTTCCAATCGCAGCAAAATAAAATGTTTCCAATCGCAGCAAAATAAAATGTTTCCAATCGCAGCAAAATAAAATGTTTCCAATCGCAGCAAAATAAAATGTTTCCAATCGCAGCAAAATATAATGTTTCCAATCGCAGCAAAATAAATTGTTTCCAATCGCAGCAAAATAAAATGTTTCCAATCGCAGCAAAATAAAATGTTTCCAATCGCAGCAAAATAAAATGTTTCCAATCGCAGCAAAAGAAAATGTTTCCAATCGCAGCAAAATAAATTGTTTCTAATCGCAGCAAAATAAAATGTTTCCAATCGCAGCAAAATAAAATGTTTCCAATCGCAGCAAAATAAAATGTTTCCAATCGCAGCAAAATAAAATGTTTCCAATCGCAGCAAAATATAATGTTTCCAATCGCAGCAAAATAAAAAGTTTCCAATCGCAGCAAAATAAAATGTTTCCAATCGCAGCAAAAGAAAATGTTTCCAATCGCAGCAAAATAAATTGTTTCCAATCGCAGCAAAATAAAATGTTTCCAATCGCAGCAAAATAAAATGTTTCCAATCGCAGCAAAATAAAATGTTTCCAATCGCAGCAAAATAAAATGTTTCCAATCGCAGCAAAATAAAATGTTTCCAATCGCAGCAAAATAAAATGTTTCCAATCGCAGCAAAATAAAATGTTTCCAATCGCAGCAAAATAAAATGTTTCCAATCGCAGCAAAATAAAATGTTTCCAATCGCAGCAAAATAACATGTTTCCAATCGCAGCAAAATAAAATGTTTCCAATCGCAGCAAAATAAAATGTTTCCAATCGCAGCAAAATAAAATGTTTCCAATCGCAGCAAAATATAATGTTTCCAATCGCAGCAAAATAAATTGTTTCCAATCGCAGCAAAATAAAATGTTTCCAATCGCAGCAAAATAAAATGTTTCCAATCGCAGCAAAATAAAATGTTTCCAATCGCAGCAAAATATAATGTTTCCAATCGCAGCAAAATAAAAAGTTTCCAATCGCAGCAAAATAAAATGTTTCCAATCGCAGCAAAAGAAAATGTTTCCAATCGCAGCAAAATAAATTGTTTCCAATCGCAGCAAAATATAATGTTTCCAATCGCAGCAAAATAAAATGTTTCCAATCGCAGCAAAATAAAATGTTTCCAATCGCAGCAAAATAAAATGTTTCCAATCGCAGCAAAATAAAATGTTTCCAATCGCAGCAAAATAAATTGTTTCCAATCGCAGCAAAATAAAATGTTTCCAATCGCAGCAAAATAAAATGTTTCCAATCGCAGCAAAATAAAATGTTTCCAATCGCAGCAAAATAAAATGTTTCCAATCGCAGCAAAATAAAATGTTTCCAATCGCAGCAAAATAAAATGTTTCCAATCGCAGCAAAATAAAATGTTTCCAATCGCAGCAAAATAAAATGTTTCCAATCGCAGCAAAATAAAATGTTTCCAATCGCAGCAAAATAAAATGTTTCCAATCGCAGCAAAATAAAATGTTTCCAATCGCAGCAAAATAAAATGTTTCCAATCGCAGCAAAATAAAATGTTTCCAATCGCAGCAAAATAAAATGTTTCCAATCGCAGCAAAATAAAATGTTTCCAATCGCAGCAAAATAAAATGTTTCCAATCGCAGCAAAATAACATGTTTCCAATCGCAGCAAAATAAAATGTTTCCAATCGCAGCAAAATAAAATGTTTCCAATCGCAGCAAAATAAAATGTTTCCAATCGCAGCAAAATATAATGTTTCCAATCGCAGCAAAATAAATTGTTTCCAATCGCAGCAAAATAAAATGTTTCCAATCGCAGCAAAATAAAATGTTTCCAATCGCAGCAAAATAAAATGTTTCCAATCGCAGCAAAATAAAATGTTTCCAATCGCAGCAAAATAA
Source organism: Oscheius myriophilus (assembly GCA_964057215.1). Lineage (NCBI taxonomy): Eukaryota > Metazoa > Nematoda > Chromadorea > Rhabditida > Rhabditidae > Oscheius > Oscheius myriophilus. The sequence continues at coordinate 28,418,328 of OZ059903.1, forward strand.
ATTGTTTCCAATCGCAGCAAAATAAAATGTTTCCAATCGCAGCAAAATAAAATGTTTCCAATCGCAGCAAAATAAAATGTTTCCAATCGCAGCAAAATAAAATGTTTCCAATCGCAGCAAAATAAAATGTTTCCAATCGCAGCAAAATAAAATGTTTCCAATCGCAGCAAAATAACATGTTTCCAATCGCAGCAAAATAAAATGTTTCCAATCGCAGCAAAATAAAATGTTTCCAATCGCAGCAAAATAAAATGTTTCCAATCGCAGCAAAATATAATGTTTCCAATCGCAGCAAAATAAATTGTTTCCAATCGCAGCAAAATAAAATGTTTCCAATCGCAGCAAAATAAAATGTTTCCAATCGCAGCAAAATAAAATGTTTCCAATCGCAGCAAAATAAAATGTTTCCAATCGCAGCAAAATAAATTGTTTCCAATCGCAGCAAAATAAAATGTTTCCAATCGCAGCAAAATAAAATGTTTCCAATCGCAGCAAAATAAAATGTTTCCAATCGCAGCAAAAGAAAATGTTTCCAATCGCAGCAAAATAAATTGTTTCTAATCGCAGCAAAATAAAATGTTTCCAATCGCAGCAAAATAAAATGTTTCCAATCACAGCAAAATATGAATGTTTCCAATCGCAGCAAAATAAAATGTTTCCAATCACAGCAAAATACGAATGTTTCCAATCGCAGCAAAATAAAATGTTTCCAATCGCAGCAAAATAAAATGTTTCCAATCGCAGCAAAATAAAATGTTTCCAATCGCAGCAAAATAAAATGTTTCCAATCGCAGCAAAATAAAATGTTTCCAATCGCAGCAAAATAAAATGTTTCCAATCGCAGCAAAATATAATGTTTCCAATCGCAGCAAAATAAAAAGTTTCCAATCGCAGCAAAATAAAATGTTTCCAATCGCAGCAAAAGAAAATGTTTCCAATCGCAGCAAAATAAATTGTTTCCAATCGCAGCAAAATATAATGTTTCCAATCGCAGCAAAATAAAATGTTTCCAATCGCAGCAAAATAAAATGTTTCCAATCGCAGCAAAATAAAATGTTTCCAATCGCAGCAAAATAAAATGTTTCCAATCGCAGCAAAATAAATTGTTTCCAATCGCAGCAAAATAAAATGTTTCCAATCGCAGCAAAATAAAATGTTTCCAATCGCAGCAAAATAAAATGTTTCCAATCGCAGCAAAATAAAATGTTTCCAATCGCAGCAAAATAAAATGTTTCCAATCGCAGCAAAATAAAATGTTTCCAATCGCAGCAAAATAAAATGTTTCCAATCGCAGCAAAATAAAATGTTTCCAATCGCAGCAAAATAAAATGTTTCCAATCGCAGCAAAATAAAATGTTTCCAATCGCAGCAAAATAAAATGTTTCCAATCGCAGCAAAATAAAATGTTTCCAATCGCAGCAAAATAAAATGTTTCCAATCGCAGCAAAATAACATGTTTCCAATCGCAGCAAAATAAAATGTTTCCAATCGCAGCAAAATAAAATGTTTCCAATCGCAGCAAAATAAAATGTTTCCAATCGCAGCAAAATATAATGTTTCCAATCGCAGCAAAATAAATTGTTTCCAATCGCAGCAAAATAAAATGTTTCCAATCGCAGCAAAATAAAATGTTTCCAATCGCAGCAAAATAAAATGTTTCCAATCGCAGCAAAATAAAATGTTTCCAATCGCAGCAAAAGAAAATGTTTCCAATCGCAGCAAAATAAATTGTTTCTAATCGCAGCAAAATAAAATGTTTCCAATCGCAGCAAAATAAAATGTTTCCAATCACAGCAAAATATGAATGTTTCCAATCGCAGCAAAATAAAATGTTTCCAATCACAGCAAAATACGAATGTTTCCAATCGCAGCAAAATAAAATGTTTCCAATCGCAGCAAAATAAAATGTTTCCAATCGCAGCAAAATAAAATGTTTCCAATCGCAGCAAAATAAAATGTTTCCAATCGCAGCAAAATAAAATGTTTCCAATCGCAGCAAAATAAAATGTTTCCAATCGCAGCAAAATAAAATGTTTCCAATCGCAGCAAAATAAAAAGTTTCCAATCGCAGCAAAATAAAAAGTTTCCAATCGCAGCAAAATAAAATGTTTCCAATCGCAGCAAAAGAAAATGTTTCCAATCGCAGCAAAATAAATTGTTTCCAATCGCAGGAAACAATATATTTTGCTGCGATTGGAAACATTTTTTTTGCTGCGATTGGAAACATTTTATTTTGCTGCGATTGGAAACATTTTTTTTGCTGCGATTGGAAACATTTTATTTTGCTGCGATTGGAAACATTTTATTTTGCTGCGATTGGAAACATTTTATTTTGCTGCGATTGGAAACATTTTATTTTGCTGCGATTGGAAACATTTTATTTTGCTGCGATTGGAAACATTTTATTTTGCTGCGATTGGAAACATTTTATTTTGCTGCGATTGGAAACATTTTATTTTGCTGCGATTGGAAACATTTTATTTTGCTGCGATTGGAAACATTTTATTTTGCTGCGATTGGAAACATTTTATTTTGCTGCGATTGGAAACATTTTATTTTGCTGCGATTGGAAACATTTTATTTTGCTGCGATTGGAAACATTTTATTTTGCTGCGATTGGAAACATGTTATTTTGCTGCGATTGGAAACATTTTATTTTGCTGCGATTGGAAACATTTTATTTTGCTGCGATTGGAAACATTTTATTTTGCTGCGATTGGAAACATTTTATTTTGCTGCGATTGGAAACATTTTATTTTGCTGCGATTGGAAACATTTTATTTTGCTGCGATTGGAAACATTATATTTTGCTGCGATTGGAAACAATTTATTTTGCTGCGATTGGAAACATTTTCTTTTGCTGCGATTGGAAACATTTTATTTTGCTGCGATTGGAAACTTTTTATTTTGCTGCGATTGGAAACATTATATTTTGCTGCGATTGGAAACATTTTATTTTGCTGCGATTGGAAACATTTTATTTTGCTGCGATTGGAAACATTTTATTTTGCTGCGATTGGAAACATTTTATTTTGCTGCGATTGGAAACATTTTATTTTGCTGCGATTGGAAACATTTTATTTTGCTGCGATTGGAAACATTCGTATTTTGCTGTGATTGGAAACATTTTATTTTGCTGCGATTGGAAACATTCATATTTTGCTGTGATTGGAAACATTTTATTTTGCTGCGATTGGAAACATTTTATTTTGCTGCGATTAGAAACAATTTATTTTGCTGCGATTGGAAACATTTTCTTTTGCTGCGATTGGAAACATTTTATTTTGCTGCGATTGGAAACATTTTATTTTGCTGCGATTGGAAACATTTTATTTTGCTGCGATTGGAAACAATTTATTTTGCTGCGATTGGAAACATTTTATTTTGCTGCGATTGGAAACATTTTATTTTGCTGCGATTGGAAACATTTTATTTTGCTGCGATTGGAAACATTTTATTTTGCTGCGATTGGAAACAATTTATTTTGCTGCGATTGGAAACATTATATTTTGCTGCGATTGGAAACATTTTATTTTGCTGCGATTGGAAACATTTTATTTTGCTGCGATTGGAAACATTTTATGTTGCTGCGATTGGAAACATGTTATTTTGCTGCGATTGGAAACATTTTATTTTGCTGCGATTGGAAACATTTTATTTTGCTGCGATTGGAAACATTTTATTTTGCTGCGATTGGAAACATTTTATTTTGCTGCGATTGGAAACATTTTATTTTGCTGCGATTGGAAACATTTTATTTTGCTGCGATTGGAAACATTTTATTTTGCTGCGATTGGAAACATTTTATTTTGCTGCGATTGGAAACATTTTATTTTGCTGCGATTGGAAACATTTTATTTTGCTGCGATTGGAAACATTTTATTTTGCTGCGATTGGAAACAATTTATTTTGCTGCGATTGGAAACATTTTATTTTGCTGCGATTGGAAACATTTTATTTTGCTGCGATTGGAAACATTTTATTTTGCTGCGATTGGAAACATTTTATTTTGCTGCGATTGGAAACATTATATTTTGCTGCGATTGGAAACAATTTATTTTGCTGCGATTGGAAACATTTTCTTTTGCTGCGATTGGAAACATTTTATTTTGCTGCGATTGGAAACTTTTTATTTTGCTGCGATTGGAAACATTATATTTTGCTGCGATTGGAAACATTTTATTTTGCTGCGATTGGAAACATTTTATTTTGCTGCGATTGGAAACATTTTTTTTTTGCTGCGATTGGAAACATTTTATTTT